>CM062390.1:10693641-11262264 GCA_031304145.1 Cardiospermum halicacabum | reverse complement strand
TATATTTGGTTTATGATTTTTTATATTTTTTTTTATTTTTTAAATATAAGAACATCAGCCGTGGGTCTCTTAATGAGTCTCTTCTAATGAAAAATTCATGTTCAGTCTCAGTGTATTGGAGTAATTAGTTTTTTAAAAGTTAGTCCTTAAATTGAGAGACATACTTTCAGAAAAATTAACGAGAGGAGTGGAAAGTTCATTAAAAAAGAAAGTGAAAGTGGGGAGAGAAAATAGAAAAATAGCATGATATATTTAATTTTTAAAATTTTTGAAAATAAATAGGAGACACTTTACTTTAGAGTGAAATTCTTATATTTTTTCGTAATGAATCTTCTTGATGATATGACATAGACCCACGTAAGAGACTTGATTTGATTCAAATAAAATACTTCCTCCCTTATTTAATAGGTAAAAGTCGTGAATGCTGATGTTGCAAAATTTTTATTGATAGACAGTATAATTTAAAAATAATCATATAGTGGTCACCATCTATCATTCTTCCTTTTTAATTTTAAAATTAAACTTTTTTATTGTAACAAAAAGAATTTGAAACACATTAAAAATCTAATTAAATAATATAAAAAAGCTGAGTCAGCATGTCTATTTGACCGTCTAAAATAGAAGTCCGATAGACAATGTCTATTTTAAAATTTGACACGTCAGGTAGACATTCAAAATATACGGTACCATTGGAGCTCTACTTTTCAAAATATTGTCCACGTTGCTGATGTGACCGTGTAGAAATTGTAAATAAACATACCACTGGAGATACTCTAATAAATTTATATTTGAAAAATAGATATTAAGGATCACACTTTAGACTATATTATTTTCTATATATAATAAACAATTTTTTAGTTAGAGTCGAGCTCGTATAATTTTAATTTATTATATATATATATATATATATATATGGGGAGGGGGGCGTTGAACCCCTTCAGTTGGTCCGACCGCCACATATCATCCTTTCATTTATGTAGTAATCAAATAATATCTCACTTAACTATATTATTTTTTATATATAAAAAATAATATGTGAAATAAATTGATCGATAAATAGTGAATATTACGCTAATATTTGACTTATTTATGACGGAAGTAGTACATTTTACAACCATTTTTGAAAAAAATCAATTTACCTTTTAAAGAATAAATTAGAGTAGATTACAATTTAACTGCCTAATTAATATTTATTTATATATATACATTTGTTTTTGTTACAACCACGTTATCCGGTTAAACTGCTATAAGATATATATGAAATCTCTTTACCTCTCATCATTAGTTAAGCTTACATCATAATCTATACATTTTTTCTAGAAGAAAAAAGTTACTTTATTTTTTAATTAATTATTTTAAAAAATTATAATTATTGTAACAGTCATATTTATTACTTCGTCCTTTAACCTTATCATCTTGAGAGGCTTTCTATATTTTTATTAAATAATATATAAATTTATAATACATAAAATAAAATAAAATAAAGTAAATCGATTTGATGGTTTAAGATGGATACATATTGCTTGATAGTATTTCAACATATGCTAGAATTTAAATATTCATAAAATTCAACATATACCTGAATATGTAGTAGATGACATATTAGATATATTGTCAAAAATAATAGTAATTATAATAATATTAATATCTACTTTTATTTTGATATATATATATATATATATATATATCATATTGTAGTGGTTCGGAATTACAGTTGATCCGGACTGACTGGACCAGATGGTTCAAAATTCAGTGGGGACCGATTCCAGGTATTAAGGGATCCTGCAAAAAAAAATATAGACAAACGTTCGAGCGGATCTGAGATACCGAAGTGGGTTGTGCTGTAAGCACTCAGACACTCAAGTCAGCTTTGGACTTTAAAGAATGAAGCAAAAGAAATAAAAAAGAAAGCAATAGTGACTCTCTGTTGATAATCATTCCTATTGGAAGGAAGTAGCTCTGAATTGATAGACACCTGAAGATGCCTTGGGCTCACTTGATTAAGATCGAGATGGTGACTGGAGTCAGTAATAGCTCGCTGGAGAGTGATCAGTGGTGATTGAACATAAGAGACTCGAGACTGAATTTAGCAGAGTTCCAGTGAAGAATAGAGTGTCCCCTCCTTCAGAGATTGATATTCTATTTATAGAGGACTAATGAACAGTTGGGTGGATACTGCCGAGATACTTGCAGAAGGATCTCCGCAGAATCCGGGATTTCGGCGAATAGCCGGCTTAGTCAGTTGTGAGAGTTCTCGAAAGATGTTGGGCCAATGAGAGTTTGAGTCTGGACTATAGTCTGCTGAAAGTTTTGGGCCTGGGCTTTTGAATCCGAACCAGACTCAAGAATTTAGACCTCTACACATATTGACTTTCGTAAAATACGTATTTAATATTTATATTGACTTTTAAGATAATATTTGTAAAAATTATTATGATATTAATATTTTTTTACTTTATTAATTTTTTATTTATAATTAATTATATATTATATTTCAATTTCAATTATATATTTGATTTTGGATTTTTTTTTATTATATTAAACTCTTTCATTTTTAGTATTTCTTTTTCCTAATGCTAATTCAAAAACTAAAATTAATATTAAACCTTCCCTATAAAAACAAATCTAGTAACTAGCTTAGAAGTTAATTTAATAGTTCATTGTTATAATCTTTTAAAAAATTAATTAATAGTTAATAAAAATCAATTATTTTAATTATAAATAATTTATAATTTATTATTAATAAATTAAAAATTAAAATATAAACTAATATTTTTTTTTTAAAAAAAATTATATCCAATTGTACTGTGGGCCTCCGCTTGCACTTCTTAAAATTAGCTCACCCTACTTGATGAATGAGAGTGGTTTGGTATCTGATTATTTATGAGAAGTCAAATGGTTGCGGGAAAGTTAAATTATTTTAATATGCTTTTTCATTTTTATATTCTTTAAATATTAATTTATTTATAGAGTATGCAATTATTTTAATTTTGTCAAAAATATAGTTATATTTGTAATAATTTTTTATTTTTAAATTAAAGTTATTATTATATTAAATTCACCTTTAATTAAATAAATAATTAAAAAAATAATTTTTATATAATTAAATATACCTAAAAATATTCTATTTTAAATAGAGTATTGTTCATTTGTTGTTTCTCACCCGTCCACATAATCTCTCCCCTCAATAATAGAGGAAACATGTGGCCACACCACCTTTCTTTTTTTGACATTGATCTATGTTAAAAGCTTTTATTTCTATAATTTGAGATATTTATATTTTATTTAAATAGATTATGTGGGACAAACTAAGATATAAGTACATTTTTTAATTATTTCTTTTTCTTTAATAAAGTTATATATTTATATATATAATATTTTTATTTTTATTTAAATAGATGATGTGGGACAAATTAAGATATCAATAAGTTTTTTTAATTATTTCTTTTTCTTTAATAAAAGTTATATATATATTATATATATATTTCTATTTAAATAAATTGTGTGAGATAAAATAAGTGTTTTTTTTTATTGGATTTTTATTTTTTAATAGAATTTTTTATGAGATTATAGATTATATGAATAAGATATTAGTGGATAATATAAAAAAAATTAACTATTTTTTCATTATTTAAATTTAATTATTATTATTTATTTAAAATAATATAAAAATTTTCAAATTATAATGTAAATAAATTTTATTTTAAATTTATATTTTAAAATTTTAAATTTATATTTTAAAATTTTAAATTAAAAAAATAATTTAATATGAAATTTTTACTTTCAACATGGATAAGTAAAGATTTATGAAATATTTATGTGATTTCTCATTGCTGTAATAAATCTAAACGGTGAGGAGTGGAAATGTTATGTTGGATTGGAAATGTTATGTTGGATTAATCGCTAAAATAGCAAATAAGTACACATTCTTATCAAACAAAGGACATTACAAATGCACTCCAGCTTCAATTAGCTTCTTATCTTCATAACACAATAGCAACTACCCTCTCCACCAGGGAAATCGATGTAGCGGAAAATTATAACAACCTAAATGAAGCAAAAAGAATACTCCAACTGCACATCCAGCACCAATAGCTAAATATGCATCAGGACCTTCTAACACAGCCAATATCCCAGAAATAAAAGCCAAAATCAATCCAACAATTGTCAAAATAGTCAGATACCGCCCCACACGTGGTACCACAACACGCTTGTAAACGTTAGTGCTATGCGAGTACTTTGATACGTACAGATGGAAAATCACAGCAAGACTTGACAAAATGAACGACATAGTATTGAACACCACAAAAAATCGAAATGATGTATCTCCTGTCAAAAGTGCAGTACCTTGTTTAGGTCCTTTATCGGAGACGAATCCTCCCGACACAGTTATGCCCGCTGTGAATGTAACAGTTGATATGAGCGTTACTGCTATTAAATTGCTCTGCACCATTCTGCTACCAATTTCACTCGAGAATTCATCCTCATGGCCGTGTAAAAGGATTTTCTTTCCTTGTAATATACCATGTTCTATGCTTCGCATCCCGGGAGTGATCTTGTTTACTTTTAAAATAAGTTGACATATGTCCGTCATCAACAAATCATTAATGAATAATTTTGAATCGGGTGAAAGAAATAATATCCACAACATTATGGTTTTCTCTGTTGAAAACTAGCTTATCTACTCCACGGGCTACGAGAAAATACGCGCAGTTGCCATTTTACCTGCTTTAAGTAAAGGAGTATCTCCGGTCTTGTCTCTCGAGTTTACAAGGTTTTGTCCGGATTTCCAACTCAAGATGGATTGTGCGGTCTCTGTTTGATCATTTAAGGTGGAGAAGTGGAATACGTTCCAGCCTCTGATATCTACTAATTCGGAGCAACCTGGACAGATTTTTAGAATCTGTTTGACAATTTCTGTATTATCAACGGCAGCTGCAATGTGAAGAGCTGTTTTTCCTTCATTATCACCTATATAAGCTGCACGTTTGTTTTTACTCGGTAACATTAGTGCTATGTCCATGGATCCTAAATAGGCAGCGTGGTGAAGTGGTGTCCACCCTTCTTGATCCTGTATGGTATCTGAGAGAGTTTCTTTCGCCAACAACTGTTCAGTAATGCCTAATAAAACAACATAAAAGACAAGCTTCTTCACTCCTCTTCTTCAGTTAAAAATTAAAAATAGAAGCTAACCGTATTCACTAAAAAAATTCTCAAATATAACTTATAACTTAGGGGATGAAAACTCACCTTTATCATTGCAAATCACAGCGGCATGGAGAGCTGATCTTCCAATAGGTCCACCATCTGCTGGTGAAACACAACTCTTCAAAATCTCCTCCACAACCTCACTCAATCCTCTCTCTGCAGCCATGTATAACGGAGTCTCTCCACCAGAATTAGCCTCATAAGGTAGATCAGAATCTTCTTCCAACAATACCTTCACCACATCCAGACGATTATATCTAACCGCCTCATGCAACGCAGTGTCTTTAGCTCCATTCACCATCTCCAGCATCAGCCTTGCAGGCTTAACAATCCCATTTTCCACATTATTCTCCTTCTTGCGTTCCCGAAGAAGAAACCTTGCTATATCAGCATGTCCATGTCTGGCCGCAAAGTGAAGCAAAGTTTCGCCTTGTTTATTCGCCTGCCATACTAAATCCGGACACATTTCAACTATAGCTTCCATAAAATCATCTGTATCTGTATCTGTATCTTCATCTTCATCTTCCCGTCTCTCTGTGTTTGTGATGTAGATATGAAGCACCGTGTTACCATTTGGGGGTCAGAATTTGGTTAATCTCTTTCTTGTGTTCCTTGAAAACTTCAATCTCACCGCTTGTAGCCGAGGAGTATACTGAATCGAGTAATTCGAAATCATCATTTCTATTTGTACTCACATCTGGTGCTGCCATCAAATAACCACTTGTTTGGTTGTTTGAATGTATGTAATAATTCAGACAGAACACAAGCTTCCTTCAATTTATATAACAGATTTCCAACACCTTACATAATAAATTAATATGGGTCCAGTGACTAAAATATATATATATAAAAGATATATACCAGAATCAAACATAAGTGATGTCCACTCCATCTTAAAATAAAGTATATTAGATTATAGTATTATTTTACTGAATCTTCCATGCTAAAACAAGTATCAACTTAATATTCTATTTATTTTTATAATTAAAAGCATTTTACAAAAGCATTTGCACTAAGTCTAACATTCTATTCTTTCCTCAATATAACTGATCTTGTCGAGTTCTGTCATCTACGACCACATGGTTCATGGTTCAGGATATACAAACGTACCGGATAACAAACACTTGCATTCAATCCAAACTTATAAACAACAAACAACTTCACATCTTTTTGTTTCCCTTATTCTTACTCGGAGCAAATAATTTCTTCGTAAGGGTGAAGAATATGGACTCAAAATTATAAAAGCATATCAGAACTAAAAAGAATGCAGCAACCACAAAGCTCGCAGAAACAGCTAGATATTGTTCAAGACCATGTAGCACTGCCCATGAGCCACAAACGAAAGCCCCAATCATCCCCATCATTGCCAAAATAGTCAGATATCGACCCACAGTCAGTCCTATGGTATGCTTAATTGTCTTCTGTGAGTTCTTCGACTCATATAAATGAAAAAACACAGCAAGACTCGACGATAAGAAGGACATGGTATTGAATACAACAAATGCCTCAAATGCTCCATCTCCTGTCAAAAGTGCAGTACCTTGTTTAGGTCCTTTATCAGAAACAAATCCTCCTGGAACCGTTACACCAGCTGTGAATGAAACAGTTGAGATGAGTGTTGCTGCTAATAGATTGCTGTCAATTATTCTACTACCATGTTTACTAGATCTATCTTCCATTATCTCCTCTTCTTCTTCCTTGTTGGCTTCATTTAAGCTTAGACTAGTTCGCATACCTGCGGTCATTTTGCTGGACTTTAATATGTGATGACACACCTTTCTTAGAAATGAATCCAGGCTGAATAGTTTCGAACTCTTTGATGATATGATGTCTGCAGCATTGTGGTTCTGAAAGTTGAAAACCTGTTGATCGACTTTTTTGGAGAAATAAAAGTCCCAGCTGTTGCCCATTTTAGCAGCTAGAAGTAAAGGAGTGTCTCCATTCTTGTCTTTTGCATTTACAAGGTTTCTGATGCAATCGCGACTTAATAAGAAATCCACAGCATCTGTGCCATCAACTGTGGAGGCGAAATGTAGCGCGTTCCAGCTTCTGTTATCTACTAATTCGGAGCAACCTGGACAGATATCTAGAATCTTTTGGATAATCTTTACATTGCCAGGAGCTGCAGCTGCGACGTGAAGTGGTGTTTTTCCTTCGGTATCAGTCATATAAGCCGCATGCCTATCTTTATTGAGTAACATCTCCAGAATCTCAATGTTTCCTAGATGTGCAGCGTAATGAAGTGGTGTCCATCCTCCTTGATCCTGCCTAGTATTTGAAAGAGTTTCTTTGCCCAACAACATTTCTGTAATTTCTGTTGGAAATTTACGGCATATGTAACTAGTTTAGTTACTTCACCGTCAAGAAATGCATTAAAACCACATTAAGAGAGTACTACCTTTATCATTTAGAATCACAGCAGCATGGAGAGCCGTTCTTCCATTAGGACCACCATCTGCAGGGGAAACAAAACCCTTCAAAATCTCCTCCACAACTTCAGTGAATCCTCTCTCAGCAGCAAGGTACAGTGGAGTCTCCAGAGCGGAATTGGCCTTATAAACTAAATCTGAACCTTCTTTGATCAATACCTTCACCACTTCAAGATGATTATACCGAACAGCCTCGTGTAAAGCAGTGTCTTTAGCTTCATTCAACATCTCCAGCATCAGCCTTGTGGGTTCAATCTCACTTTCTACATCCTGATAACGTTTCTTACATTCCTGAAGAAGAAACCTGACTATATCAGCATGTCCATATCTGGCTGCAAAGTGAAGCAGTGTTTCGCCTTCTTTATTTGTCTGCCATGCTAAATCCGGACACATTTCAACTATAGCTCTCAGGAAATCATCACTACGGATATCTTGCTCAGTCTCTCTTCTTGATCTGTTTATGATGTAGAGATGCAGGATTGTGTTACCATTTGGTGTTAGTATTTGCTTAATCTCCTTCTCATGTTGCTTGAAAACTTCGATATCACCCTTTATAGCTGAGTAGTACACTGAATCCAGTAATTCGAACTCATCATTATTTCTTTGATTGTATTGAGATTCAGAAAAAGAAACACTAGTACTTGCATCTGCTGCTACTGCTTCCTCCATCATCAAATAACAACAATGTACAGTTTGGTAGACACAGAACAAATTTGTGTAAGCTATATATATGATTTGAGGTGAAGAATAGGATAATGTTTTCATCTAAGACATTCAACTTGCTCCACATAACTTGAAAACCTTGGGTCTCTGACCCACACCCAATCAATCATTCATTAGAGTTGTAGGGTATGAATTGACATTTGTGTCTACAAATTCATATTATATTTACAAATAAATAATAAATGATTTTTGATAAATCCTATTTGATATAATGAATTAGTGTGATGTGAAGGGCAATGCTTTGACTCATTAGCATTAGACGACTTAAAATCCTACCTCAGAAATTGAGGATAACATTGAATTGGGTTCTGTAGATGATGGGATTGTAGAGCTTGTGAAATTATGTTTAGGATTGATGATTTTAATTTGCATCGATAGCTTTGTTGGGTAGCATTTGAAAGTAGCTTTAGAAAAAGTTAATAGAAATGCTATAGTAAAAGTCGAAGTGAAACACAGGTTAGAGTGTAATTGATCCATGTTGGAGTCTTTAAGCTTTAAAATTACAAACATGGTGTCAGGCTTAGCAAACATGTTGTAACTTACATTTGCGACTCTGACAGCAACAGTTACATTTGCTGCAGGCATAGGTGTTCCTGGAGGTTTAATCTCAGATAAAGGACCAGACCAAGGGTCTGCAATTTTAAAACGTAAAGCAGCTTTTCGATCCTTCATTATACTCACCGGCATATCATTGATCTTGTCGAGCCTTGTGGTCTACGACCACATGGATCGAAGAAGCTCTTTTACAAGAATAAACACCCTTCGTCGTGCCTTACTCATCAGTTTTTCCATGTTCGCAATGATCGGGGCCTTTTTCTCTGCCACATATGCTGTGCTACACAGTGACAAACGTCTTGCTGCTACCGCCTGTGTTGCGATTGCAGCTGTGTATATAAGCTTTGTAGATCTTTACCAAGGGTATAGAATCATTTTCAGGGTTAAGGATTTTTTCATTGAACATGCTATATTGGCATATTTGGCTTCGTAATAATATAAGAGATTAAGCAGTCCGTAGGACTGAGTGTGGGTCGATGTCTGACTTTATTTTAGTTCCTGTACTGTTGTACTTCTATTTATGTTTGTTTGAGGTACTTGCTTGGGTCATAGCATTGTAAGTTGAAGAAATAACGATGACAGGCACCACACTCCCAAGTGTTCGTATCTTGTTGACTCCCCTGTATCTCGTGGAGTCTTGTGGTCTACTACAGCCATATGAACAGAAGATGTACAGTGTAATTTGTTGGCGTGATAGACATGTTATGGCCTGTGTTGTGATTGCTACTGTGCATGCAGGCTTTATAATTTTTTCCAGATGAATGGGACTAGAAGGTATAAACAGCATCAATTTTAGCAATAGCCTAAATTTGCCTACAGCCTTCCAATATCTGTAATCACTGCATATTTCTACAAAAGAAACTTCTACAAACAGATAAATTCAAACAGAGAGCAAATCGTATAACATGTTATATGACACAAAACATCCTTGCACTGGCCGCTGTACATATTATAAACATGTTCCTAGCATATAAGGTATTAGCTCAACAACCTATAGTAAGAATGTTGACAGTTATGTAGACGAACATGCAAAGCAACATTCATAAGCACAGCTATGGTTCTATACCTCATATTTAATGTGTAACGACTGAACCAAGCTCATACAACACCAACTAAATCTACTCATTATTCTACACGCTCAAACATGGACCAATTACACTCTTAAGTTATGTTTCTCATCAACTTTTATTATAGACATAATTTTTGGGATAGCATTTGATTCATCTAGGATGGCTTCACTTAAGTTATGAACTACTAATCATATCATCATTTTAATGACACTAAAAAGTAAATTTCAAGGTGATACTATCCTCAAATCTAAAAGTCATTTCTAAATGCTATTCAAAAACTATGCAAGATACATTATTAAAGAAACCACAAGAACCATAAATCATCAATACAGTCCTAAACATAATTGAACCCAACTCATTATTAACACAATTTCTAAAACCACAAATATATATATAACAAGACAACAAAATCAACACAAACACATAGCTTTATATACACAATATATATAATATTATATATACTTATCAAATCCAGCTCTAAAAACATTTATCACAACAATGATTCAAATCAGCAACACAAATGGATATATAATTTCAAGCTGTTAGCAACTAAAAATCACTTCAATAATCATGAGTATTGCGATAATCACTGTAACTATAACCTTCCCTTTTGGCGAATTCAGTTTCAGAGTTTTTCTCCCTTGGATGATGGCTTGAAGAAACCTCTTCTTCCAAATTCATGCTACCGAATTGCTTCTGCAGCTTTTGATCATAAGGTGTGTAATCCACCGGAGCTGACGGTCCGCCGACGTCAGGGACTGGGCTATTGGACGTACGCGGGAGCTGCAAAGGTGGAGGCTTGTAGTCATTAACCGGTGAGAAGTCCACCGGAGCCGACGGAACCGATGGGACGCAGACAGTCGGTATGCTGTATGTTCGGCTATATGACGGCCGTGGAGGCAGCGGCTGCGGAGGTGGAGGAGGATGAGGCGAGTAGTAGCTGGAATAGTAACCGTAATCTCGCGGCGGAGCGGCAAAAGGCGGAGGAGGAGAGTAGTAGAAATGAGTGTAATCTGGAGCAGTGTGGTAATCTGGCACCACCGTCGGCGGCGGAGGTGGAGGAGGCGGTAGAGGCCGTTCCTTGATCGCAACCTTTACACGGATTTTCCCCTGCGGACGTCCAGACGGACGGAGAAGCTCCAGCGACCGAACGACAGACTGATTTACGATCTCTGACCGATCTTCACCATCGCCGGTATCATCGTCGAGACGAGAGAGTGGAAACTTGAGAGATCCAACGAGAGGTTTAGCGATCTCGGAGACTCTAGAGTGAAAGATCTCGATTGTGAGAATCGACTCACGTACTGGTCGGGTTAGAGGAAGAGTGAAACGCTCGTTCCATACGGGTCGGGTCGACCCGGTATCGTCAGAGTGAGTTGCGAGCCGGTATTCAGGATCAAGGTAGAGAACGGCGTAAGGATTGAGAGGACCGTTTCGCCAATTGACGTTCTTGAGGTGTTTGGCGGAGATGAGCGTGATTTCGAGGTCGAGATGAGGGTTTGGTGACGCCATCAACGGCGGAGGAGACGGCGGCGAATTGGAATGAGGAAGGAGGAGATATTTGAGAGGAAGTGGATAAATTTTGTCATTTCAAGTAGTTGAGCTTGACACTTCAATACATGTGAATTAGTGGGGACATTTTGGGTTATACGGCACCGTTTATACTTCTTTGATTTTTTTTTTTGTTTTTCCAAAGCTTCAATAAAATGCGTTTGTTTTAATGATTCATAGATTCGGATAATGTTAGATATGTATAGTTAAGAATAAAGAGTAACAATATTACCGCCTCTTAAACTTTATACACACACCCCACATGTGCTGGTTTCTTTTAAAATTCCAATATTATCCTATTATTACTGTCATTATTATTATTATAACAGTTTAGGTAGTTTTATACAAAAACAAAAAATCCAATAATATCAAATAATTAATTTATTAATTAAACAACTATATATTTATTATTTTAATTAATTTTGATTATTTATATTTTCATAATTATTTTGAATAACATTATAATTATATATTTATAAAAAAATAAAAAATATAATATAATATTGTTAAAAAAAATAATACTACAACTATTTTATTAAAGATGAATAATTTAATATTAATTTTATAAAATAATTACCAATATTATAAAATTAATTAATTATTATTTATTTTCTTAAAAAATCTGGCAATAAAATACATATTTTTTTTATTTGTGATACTAAATTTTTATCAATTATAAAATTTTAAATATAATTAATTTTAATTCCATATTTAATTTTAGTTCGAAATTTGATTTGGAAAGGATAATTCGGTAAATAGATAGTAAAAGGGGTGCATACAAACAATAGGGGTGTCAATATTACCACTCAAGAATAAAATACGTACCATGTGATTCATTAGTTTATCATTCTAAATCCATGACTTTCTACTGGGCCGGGCCGGGCCGATCTCAGGAAACTTATATGTAAATAATTACTTATTGGGCCGGGATAAAAATGGGCTTTAGGGCCCATACAATATGGATAATTATTGGGCCTAAATAAAAATGGGCTTCGGGGCCCACGAGATGTGGATAACGAAACCAGTCATCATCATCACCATTTTCTTCTTCTCCTCCTCTTCACCAGTAGCTCACTCTTACTTTCTCACAAAAATGGCTTCAGCTTCCTCATCATCTCTCTCATTTTTCTCATCTTCAATCTTCTTCTCATCTACCAAATTCAAAAATTCTATCTTCACCCCACCTAAATCATCCACTTCCCAAACTACCCTCACCACAAAACCCCTCACTATCTCCTCCCAGCTCGCAACTCTCCCAGTCATTTCCTTCACCGGCGAAAAAGTCGGAGAAACATTTCTAGATCTCAAATCCGCACCTCCAGAAACAGCGCGCGCCGTCGTCCACCGCACAATCATCACCGACTTACAAAACAAGCGTCGCGGCACGGCGTCGACGCTCACCAGAGCGGAGGTAAGAGGTGGAGGAAAGAAACCCTACCAGCAGAAGAAAACGGGTCGGGCGAGACGCGGTTCGACGAGAACTCCGCTCCGACCTGGAGGAGGTGTGATATTCGGACCGAAACCGAAGGACTGGTCGATTAAGATTAATAAGAAGGAGAAGAGGTTAGCGATTTCGACGGCGATTGCCAGTGCGGCGGAGGCGAAGAATTCGGTAGTAGTGGTGGAGGAGTTCGATGGGAAGTTTGAGAAGCCGAAGACGAAAGAGTTTGTTGAAGCGATGAAGAGGTGGGGTTTGGATCCGAAGATGAAATCGACGTTTTTGATGATGGAAGTGAGCGAGAATGTGGAGAAGTCGAGTAGGAATATTGGGACTTTGAAGATGTTGACGCCGAGGACGTTGAATCTGTTTGATATTTTGGATGCGGAGACGTTGGTTTTGACGCCGAAGACTGTTGATTTTTTGAATGGGAGGTATGGTGTGGAGGTTGAAGGTGAAGATGATGGAGAGGAGGAGGAAGAAGAAGGTTAGTTCTTTGCTATATACATTGCATGTTTTGATGATAATTTCAATGTTGGTATTAGCTTTTCTTGATTGTATTGATGAATTATTAGCAATTTAGCATCTTGGGTTTGTTGGGTTTGTGAAATGTGGAATATATGGGTAAAATTTGGTGTTTGAAGTTTGGTTCTTTGATTCTGTGAAACAGGGTACCGGCAGTTTTGTGTCTTGGGGTTTATACAATTCATTTGGCATTGATGTAGGGTGGATATACCTAGTGTTAGGTGGTGTTAGATTTGATCTTTAATGAGGTTAATGATGAGTTTATATATATATATATATTCCTTGATTCTACATTTGTTGGTGGTTCTGCATTTGTTTGGGGTTGAAATGGCAATGCAACTATCATTTGGTGTGTTCATCAAAATGGAGGGTTTAAGATCATGTTTCTTAGATAAGTTGTTGAAGATTTCTGATTGATGTTTTGTTTTATGGAGTTCAGGAAGCGAGGTAGAAGAAGAGGGTTCTGATGCAGCTGAGTGATCGGCGTGATCGAGCATTGCACAAATTAAAATTTTTCTTCTATCAAGTTAGGATTCAATTTAAATCAATTGCAGCTGCTCCAACTATGGTGTCTTCACATACGGTGTCTGCATATAGCTGAAGCCGAGGAATTGTGTAATGTCTAGGGATGTACATTGATCGAGTTTGGTTTTGATCGACTTTGGTTCTTGTCAATTTAGTTTTGTATCATTAGCACAACTCATTTGGAATTAATGAAAATGTATCTAGCTGTTTCATCAACCAAGAGTTGAGTTGTACGTCGTCAAAAAACCATTACCATGATGTTAGACACTATCATGTGTGTTCAAGTGAGGGTGTATCCACGGAAATTTATGGATCCAAATCCACAACAGATACGAATGAGAGGGAATTCTGAGTTGATAAGAAAATGACTTTTGCAGGTTTTTATAAAGTATAACTCGAGTCTTGATAGATGGTTTCATTTGGTTTCTTGATACTCTCTAAGATGTGAGACAATACCACCATGAGAACCACCACAAAACGTTGATGTTTCTAAAACTAATGGAACCATGAAAACCCATCCAAAACAAGCATAATATAATTTGATAAGAAACCAAACCATATCTCCTGAAACCGCAATCCAACCATGATATGATATGATTTGATTAGAAACCAAAGCATACCACATGAAACCTTAATCCAACCTTTGAAGAGAGATTGAACCAAGTTCAACCAGGCTTTTAGCACTTACCAAAACCTTGGTAGATGCCATTGGCCATTGGAGCCACTAAGACCAGCAAAAGCCAGAGCCAAAAATGGAAGCTCCTCCTGTCAAAAACACAAAACAGATGCACACTCCCTACGCAGGCATTATCCTGTTCAGGTTCTAAGGGACTTTCTCAGCCTGTTCTGTCAGCAGCGTTCATGGCCATCGGCCAGCGCTGCATCAGAGACAGGCACCCCTGGTGCGTTTCATATGTTAATAGAGAAGTAACAGAACTAAAACAGACTATCTGGAATAAGTTGGTTTATAAATTTATTACATGGACAAACAGAAGCAAGCCACACAGAAGGATGTCTTAAACTTGCAGAAACAACTAAAATTAAGCACTCACCTACAGTCTGATAGAAAATATTGCATTTAACTTTTATTGTCGACCACTTGAGCATTTGAGCTTCATAGAAATTACGAGTCGAATCCCTTTATGTATCCCTGCTTGAAGACATGAAATGCATACATAAAAATGTCACTAGAAGCTTTTGTTGAGGAATTATGCAATAAAAACAAATGTCAACTGGCTGATAGAGCTATATAAACTATAAGAAACACAATCTACATTGATTAGTTTTCTTGGTGACTTTTATAATAGACGTAACTCCGTGTAATTTATATGTTGTATAATATGAATATAATATAAGGAAGAACAATTCTAGAATACTGACCTTCACCTATCAGATTTCCTTAGCATAATCTGCTGGCAAGTAGATTCCATCCCCATTGGTAGTTTTCTGGGCAGCAAGGAACTCAGCACTCATAGCTTCCATACCCTGCAACACAGCTTCCTCTGCATTTCCATAACCATGCTCTTCAGCATACTTGCGCACATCCTCAGTTATCTTCATGGAGCAGAACTTAGGGCCACACATGGAACAAAAATGAGCCAGTTTAGCCCCATCTGATGGAAGGGTTTCATCATGGAAAGACATAGCAGTCATGGGGTCCAACGACAAAGCAAACTGGTCCATCCATCGGAATTCAAATCTAGCCTTGCTTAGTGCATCGTCCCAGGCCTGAGCATGAGGGTGATCTTTAGCTAAATCAGCTGCATGAGCTGCTATTTTGTATGAAATTACTCCAGCTTTCACGTCGTCTCTGTTTGGCAAACCAAGGTGTTCTTTTGGTGTGACATAGCACAAAAGTGCTGTCCCAAGGGCTCCAATGTTGGCAGCACCAATGGCAGAAGTGATGTGGTCATAACCAGGAGCTATATCAGTGGTTAGTGGACCGAGAGTGTAGAACGGTGCTTCATTACACCATTCCAGCTGCTTTTGCATGTTTTCAGGGATCTTGTGCATTGGAATATGTCCAGGCCCTTCATTCATCACCTAAACTCCCAAAATACCACATTATAAGTCCCTAATCATGAGAACTTTAATTATACAGAAATACTGCACAATTAAAAATTCTGTCAGTGACTTGCCAGCCAACCAAATCATACATTCTTCATAACAGATAGCATGCAACATATGCAATTTGATCGACAAATAAATGATAAACATGTCAAGTACATGTAAATCTAAAATGTGGCCCATAACCAAAGGAACTAACCAATTAGTTGCAGCATTTGAGCATAAACTTTCATGTCCCATAGTTTCTAGTTGTTATATAGTTGATGCATTGCTTAAGCAGTCTACTATGAACTATTACCTGTACATCCTTTTCCCATGCTCTACGGGTTAGATCCCCTTGAGTTAAAAGCTCTGCAAACTGAGCAGTGTCATTGGCATCATAAATGGAACCTGGTCTCAGCCCATCACCTATAGAAAGAGCTATATCATATTGGTTACAGATATCAAGTATGTCATCCCAGTGCTCATAAGCAAAGTTTTCCCTATGATAAGCCAGGCACCACTTGGCATGAATAGATCCTCCACGAGAAACTATTCCTGTCATGCGCTTTGCTGTCAGAGGGATATATCGCAGGAGAACTCCAGCATGGATTGTGAAATAGTCTACTCCTTGCTCCGCTTGTTCAATCAAGGTGTCTCTGAAGATCTCCCATGTTAGGTCTTCTGCAATTCCATTTACCTTTTCAAGGGCCTGATAGATAGGCACTGTCCCTACTGGCACAGCAGAGTTACGTAAAATCCACTCACGTGTCTCATGAATGTGGCGACCTGTAGACAGGTCCATAACAGTATCGGCACCCCACATAGTTGCCCATTGAACCTTGAAAACTTCCTCCTCAATAGAGCTTGCAACAGCAGAATTCCCAATGTTTGCATTAACTTTCACCAAAAAGTTCCTTCCAACAATCATTGGTTCCAGCTCTAAGTGCCTTTTGTTGGAAGGGATGATTGCTCGGCCACGAGCAACTTCGGACCTCACAAATTCTGGGTCGAGCTTCTCACGGGTGGCACAATATAACATTTCTTCAGTAATGATCCCTTGCTTGGCATAGTACATCTGAGTGTATCTCGGTAATCCTAGTTTCTCTCGACTATCAACCCAGTCTTTCCGCAGTTTTGGAAGCCCTGTTTGACAATGTAAAAATGAAACCAAGTGCAATTGAATAAATATAGAAGCATATGCTACTCCAAAACCTAAATGAAGAAAAGGCAATATGACTATTACTAATATATAGAGAACTTAACACCATTTCAGTTGTTTGAATCAGCAGAAAATACATCATTAAGATGAGTTGGAGGTCTATACCAACACGTGGATCAATGTTTTGGGGACCACTAGTATCATAGGTGTCAAATGGCGGTTCATCCCCACTCAAGTGTACCCGTCGAAAGGGAACCTTAAGCACATGACCAGACTGTTCATGAACAATATCCCTGAAATATGAAAGATGCATCAATATTCATTCAACAGAGCAATTCAGTATGCAAGACCAATGTAATTTCAGGCATTAAGTACTATAGCATGGAATGAACAATGAAAACAATACAAAGTTACAAATCAAGAAACCAGATGTACCGATGCTCCTTAGTGCTCTTAGGAAAACATGTTTCAAACGAAGGAAGTGGTTCAAAATCAGGAGCTTCAGGATCAGCAGTGTGCTTTCTCTGTTTAACTTTCTCACTATTGGCTGTTGGTGGATCAAATGTCAATGTTGCTTTAGGGCTCAAGGTTGTCATCTCTCTCTTAGGAACACTCAAAGTACGCCCAGCAGCGTCAAATCCAGGCAAGAAGGAAGTGCTTGGAAACTTTGAAGCAACACAATGACTGCTATTCTTGCACACAATTGTTGTCATCGTAGCATGAACCGAAGCCATATTTCAGATAAACCTAACAAATAACACAATTAAAAAACTGATGAGCATAACGAGATAACTCAATCAACCTAAACCACAAGTCTCCAATCAACTAGAAGAAATCAATCTATATCACAAACGCTATACATAAGATGATTCCTGACAATGTGATTCTCAAGCTAGTCTCATACACTTGTTCAACAACACGGCACATAGTTCCAAACACTCAAACATGCATAAAACAGAGAAACATAAGCTTAAATATCGACATGCAAATGATATTCTCAAACTAAAAATTGAATTCATAGCTCAGATCATTTCTAGAACACAGATATACGGAATCACAGAACCAAAACGAGAAGACAAACACGAACAACAGAAATGATCAATAATCAGATTGGAGTCTTTAAGTATCAGAAAAATTGTCAGTCTTATCAGCAGATACTGAATGTGAAAGACATATCTATATACGGTAGAAGCAGATATATACAGCAGAGATAAACAAACAATATTGAGAGATGGAGAAGAGGAAGATGAACCTGATTCTAGTCTTGATTATGATATTGTGAGAGTTCACTTGCTCACCTGCTCATTTTTATAGAGAGAGAACTAGTTTCGAGAAGATCATGCTGACGCGTGCTTTCTTTCCAAAGATATTTGTATGGGCTTGTGATCTTCACGGGTTATTCGGGTCGTAGTGTTTCGGGTATTTACTAGATGGTGTAAAATCATTTCTCTTCGCGGGTCATTTCGGGCTGTAGTTACTGTCTAAAGATATCACACCTACTCCAATTGATTAATGAATATTAATCGGATTTAAATCCACTATGGAAATTAAGGGTTTCAAAATGTTTTAATTAATTGTACATTAAATTCAACTCTATTCATTTAATTCTGTCCAATATTTTATTTATTTTTTATTTAATTTATTTATTGTCTTAAGTCATTTATTTTATATAAAATTTAATATTAAATCATTTAAATAAAAATTGATTTATTAATAAAATATCAATTATTATTTTTATCTGCAAAATGACATATGTTCATATTAATATTAATATTGTTAAATATATTATAAATTTTTTAATTTTTTTTGTAAAAATAATTTTTTCACTAGTTAAACAATCAATTGTTTTTCTCATTCAAAAACAACACAACAATATACATGGATAAAATATAGGTATAAAGGAAACTAAACTACTTAGGGAAGTATAAAGGAATGTGTAAGGCTGTTGTAACACTACCCAACAATACGATGCATCCCTTACTTTTTAGCAATAATTGTTGGGATTTTTATGCAAGAATGAGAAATCAAAAACAGTTGAAAATCAAAATCCAAAAGCTTTCAACTGTAACTGTTGGCGTAAATGTTCTAAAGAAAAATCATCACATCACATTGCTTGCATTATTTCTTTCACATCATCAATAAAGCAAAACACATTGAGTGCCAAAACCGACCCTGTGCCATACAATTATGAAACCAAAGCTGAGTAAACATACATGTCTGCTTTTTTGCATAAACGACATATAGTAATGTCATTCTCAGATAGCAACGTTGATATTTCTGGAAATGACACCTTACCCATTTATCACCATAAAGATGTCATAAGAACCCTTCATTCTTCTGGATAGACAAACTACACATCCAAGCAAGGAACCAAATAAGAAATATCTGCATATTTCAGGTCAAGGTAAAGGAAAGGAAAACAACCGAAAACAACAACTATCTTCAGATCAATCACTTTACATAATAACTGATAATTTACAGTCTGAACTGCAATAGTATATAATGAACTGCACAGGAATATTTGAACCAGTGTTGAACATATCATTATACTTCACAAGAAAAATTAACTGTGTATTCAACTGAGTAACAATTACAATTGACAGTAATGTATAAACTAACTGAAATAATAGCCAATGCGCCGGCAGATTTCAGCAACTAAGATGATCGAGCCGCTGACAAAAAGTAAATCATTTACTTTACCAACTTCTTTGACAAGTTTCAGGCTATAGAATTCTGAGCTACAACATAAAGGCAGGAAGAGTAGACTGGTTAAAGTATGAGAACCAAAAATTTACCTTGATGGGAATATACAAAGTTTGTAGTGATGGTGAGTTCATGTCTCAATTGTGAAGCCCCATTGAAACACAATAATGACATGAAAAGCCATTTGCAACTCGATATTTTGCTTTACACTGGATAAATCAGTGAGCAAAAAGTGACTATATTGAGCTTTCCTTGAGTGGGAGAAGAGACCCTTGAAAAGATGGAAGAGACTCTTGGTTGGTGGAGATAAATTTTGAGAGTTCTGATGGTGCCTCGACCAGTTTCAACCATTTTTGGAGTTCTTCTCCTTCTACTTTCTCTTTTTCTGAATAAGAAAACATGTTAGAACTCGGATATGCCCAGGGCCTCCAGCCGTAAATAGAGGCGTCTTTTCACAAACAATACTCAAACTCAAAGCAAGCAGTTTATATTAAATAAAAGACGAAGATCTACAAAATGTGAACATTTGATAGATCTCATTGTGAGGCCCAGATTAGGATATCCTGCTTAGCATTTGATAGAGACAAATTGTGATAATTTAGAAATCATTTCACCATACAAAATGAAGACCAAAACTCAACTTCAGAATATCAATTGATATGTAAGACAAAAGAGAAGCAAGAAACATTGATAATTAAATCAAGAAATCATTATTTTTTTTACCTTCCAGATAGGCACCAAGACCTTCCAAAACAGCAGGGTTGGCACGAATAACACACATCGCTACTTCAAGAGCAGATTGCAATAAAGCTTTTACCTCTCTTTGAACAAGATCAACAATATGTCCCTGTTATATTTAGTTCTCAATAAGTCTCAAATGCCCTAAACAGGACAAGGTACAAAGATTGAATCAAAAACTTTAAGCAAGAATTAATGACGATGGACCTGCTCTCTTCCCCAAAGACCACCTCCCCCAGACTCATCAATCCCACCACCAGAAAGCGTTGCTAAAGAAAGTGGTCCTACAGTCTGATTAAGACCATATTCAGCTATTGCCTTGTATGCCAAGTCAGTTGCTCTTCGTATATCATCAAGTGCACCAGTTGAAACACGACCAGAATAAACAACTTCTTCTGCTGCACGTCCACCGAGGAGAGTAACCAATCGACCGCATAATTCATCAATAAAGAGCAAATATCTGTCCTCATTAGTAGGGGGAATATAAGTAAAGCCCAAAGCTCCACCAGTACGTGGCAATATGCTCAATTTCTGATAACACAAGTACACAGAATCATTAGCAGACAAAAGTTTGTCCTAATGGAACAAAAAACTGGCAGAGAAGTTACATTAATTATGATTTCATAAGAATTACTAACCCAAACCAATCCAGGATATAGAACATTCAAAGTTAATTTGATGTTATTCCGGTCTCTTAGCTCACAATTTGATTTTCTCCAGTTTATGGATAGGCAACAAGAAGAAATGAAACATAGAGCATTCAGCAGAAATATTCCAAAAATTACCTCCACGCGTGGTTGTCCAGGGAGAAGTTTAGCAACTGCAGTACCAACTACTGCATGTCCAGCTTCATGCCTTGCAACTACAGCCCTCTCACTCCCTTTCAACTTGGCAGTTTTCTTCTCTATACCCTATAATATATTCATATCAGTTTACCAATCATTTAACTTTAAAAAGAACCACATTTTGCACATTGAATTTATGCACATATAAAACTCATAATCGAAAAAGAAACAGGAGCATAGTTATCAAGAATTAACTTAGAGAAGGCAAATGTAACCACAATTAATTGGCCAAAACATGCCACACAGCACAATGTAAGATGTGCAGTGAAAGGAAGCAAGTCTCCAACAATTAAGAGATAGTGACATACAGCAATTGACCGTTCTACTGCTTGGATAAAATCCATTTTCTCAACCATCACTTTGCTTTGTCTTCCAGCAAGTAGAGCAGCTTCATTTACCAGGTTTGCAAGGTCTGCCCTGCATACAGGTACACAATCCAAATGTCATTCCCAATATGTGGTAAAAATAGCACAGTAAGAAAATCTAACAGCAAAAAAGTGAACTACCCAGTAAAACCAGTAGTCATGGAGGCAACATCAGCAAGGTTGACATCCTCAGCTAGAGGAAGTTCCTTCTTGGAAGCATGTACCTTTAAAATGGCTTCTCTTCCAATTCTATCTGGTGTCTCCACCTAAGAAACATACATATGAGAGACCATTTCTACGAGAACAATCACAAGAAAGAATGAAGTTGCAATTGGTTTGAACATCCAAAAGAGGCAGCGATATTAGCATACATACCATAACCACTCGATCAAATCTCCCAGGACGGCGAAGTGCAGGATCCAAGACATCAGCTCGATTCGTTGCTCCAAGAACAATCACAGCAGAGTTACTATCAAATCCATCCATCTCCTGAAAAATAATTTCAGATTCATCAACTGAAATACTTTGCTTAGATTTTCTAGATCAGAACAATATCCACCAAAAAATCATACAGTGAGCAACTGGTTTAAAGTCTGCTCCCGCTCATCATTGCTAACAATCCGATACCGACCATCGCGACTTTTGGCCACAGCATCTATCTGCACAGAAGGAAAAGCATAGTCAATCCACAATTGTTCATGAAAGTTGCTCTATATTACTACCTGCAGTGCAAGAAAGAAAAATAGTTATACAAATCCTCATAGTCTGACCTCATCTATAAAAATTATTGATGGTGCCTCCTTCTTTGCTCGTGCAAATAGATCCCGCACACGAGAGGCACCCATGCCAACATACAGCTCGACAAACTCACTTGCTGAACAACTGATGAAAGGAACTTCAGCTTCCCCAGCTACAGCCTTAGCTAGAAGAGTCTTACCTGTCCCAGGAAGACCCACCTGTAAGATCAACAATGTCACGCTAACTCACAAGAAAAAATCAAAACAAGGGCTATATCAGGAGCCTCTATTATGATTTAACAGAAAACACCATAATCTGCTCACATGCTTTATACAAATTGTAAAACAAATGTCAGACAGCAACTGTACCATCAGGTTAGGCCAATCATTCACCACTTAAACTGAAATCCCAAAAAACAATTCAATTTATGGCAGAATTAATATTATCAGATCTCAACTCACCAGGAGAACGCCTCTGGGAGGACGAGCACCAACCCTTATGTACTTATCTGGATTCCTCAAAAATTCCTGGGCAGTAAACATCAGCGTATAAAGACCATTTCCTGAATAAATAAGAAACATTTACTACAAGATTTTCATGGCCTATCAACAGTTCCTGACATGTACAGAGAGTGTCTAACATACCACAATTTCTTCCAGTTCTTCCTTTGCCTCATCAACACCAGCAACATCAGCAAAGGTAATCAACTCTCCTTGCTCAGATACTTTGGCACCTCCAGGACCCCGAGACTTCCGGCTTCCAACCTGACCAGATGTCTGCTGCAAGCATAATTGCTGTTAGAACCCTAAAAAAACACTCAAACATGATCTCAAGGTAAAATGATAACTAGGAAGTGACTTCACACCTGAGAAAAGCTCACAGGAAACCGGTGGAGAAGCCCAGCAAGCACAGCAACATAAAATATAGCTATCTGCGACAAATAAAATTCAGAAATACAGAACCCTAAATATCAACACGATTCCCTTTATTTCCTAGGAATCATGTACATAACTCAATTGTACATAAAATTTTCTGGTACAACGAGAATCCAATTACACTCTCAAGCCTCTTAAACAAGATGAGCAAAATTATAAATTTAATACACAAGTTCCTATCCCCCTCATATCATTTAAAAGTTCCACAAAATGAGTAAGTGATATCGGAGAATTGCATGCATATGCACCTTATATAGTAAAGGTAGGTACTACTGATAAACTATCCGAAATGTGGTAATAAGGTTCATTCACTATTCTATTCTTCTAGACAAACTATTCATACGCTACTAGTATGCCAAATGTAATGCTACTATATGCATTTACTATTAGTCATAATGCGGCACAACACAAAACACTCACCAAGGCAGAGTTCAAAAATCCGCCAGAACGCTTATCAGGAGAGCCAAACTCCACCTGATTCTCCAGCATCTTCTCATACGGAGTCTTGATATCACTGGGCCTGGTCGTAGTATACACAATCCTCTTAGTCGGTGTCATACTCTTCAACAAAGACTCCGACTCCTGAAACCTACTACCACCAACTCCACCACTACTCACTTCACTCTCCAAACCACCGACCCCATCATTTTTCAATTTAAACATTATATGCACACCATCCACCTCCACCTTCTGCACCTGGTCACTATTAATCCTACTCAAGAACTCACTATACGGCACACTAACAAAACTAGTTGGCGTCCGGGGCTCCGACCCCGGCAGTGGAATTCCCGGACGAAGCAACCGCATGACGAACATCACTATACCTAATTGCAATAACAACACACCAATCTCCTGCGCCTGAATTATCGGCTGCCACTGAAACCTCTTCCCTCTCGACCACCAATAACCACCGTTCTTGTTCCGCTTCTCTCTCTTCTGGTCTGACCGGCCCGAGCCGGAGCTCTGCGTCGTCTTGTGGTGACTCGTCGTAGCTTGACTGGTGCTTGTACCAGTAGAACCACTACCACTACTGCTAGTGGTAGCCTCAGTCTCGCTTGTTTCGGTCGAGTCTCCATCTTGCGAGCTCGCAAGAGTCTTGGTATCTCTCAATCTTTGAGAATTATACAACAAACCCGTCCAGAGATTGAAAGGTTCGTGGATTTTTACAACGGAGGAGACTGTAGAAGGGAATGAGCTCGAGTAATTGGAAACAGAACGTTGCGTACTGTGGCGACAAAAAACCCTAAATCGTTTCTGATAAAAGCTGAATCCATGTATTTGATGAAGAAGGAGATCCGAATTCGCATGAGAGTACTGCAATCTGTTGGTAGGATAGAGAAAATCAACCGAAGACATCATTACCCGTACTAATTTCAATTTTGATTTCGGTCTCTGCAAGCCCTAGAAATTGGAAATCGAAAACCGGATTTCATTTTCAACCGCGAGCATTTATATGTTGAGGAAGAGAATCGTGGAGCGAAGAGGGGTGGGATCTCTACCGTTCGATCACAAAACGTTGGTGAATTTCAACCGTTAGATTCCTTATCTATTTGATGGAGGTGAAAGAATTTTGGGCTGATTAACCAATTATGTGGAGAAGGAGATGAGGAGAATCGAGTGCGGGGAGGTGCACGGAGAGTTTTGTGATGTGAGGTTTGAATAGTGGACACGTGGAGAAAAACAGAGAGATGCGAATCGTGATGATGTGGAAAGTTGGAGGGACAAATAACCACATACTATTTGACGGAGAGTGAGGACCACGTGATTAGTTTTCGTCTATGAGATATTTTTAGATTGTAGTGTGATAAGAGATCCACGGTCCACGTATACAATTTATAAAACATTTTATTTATATTTTCTCAATTAAAATAAACTTTAGCACAAAATAAATTAGCCAAGCGAGCCATGGAATGGGCCTATCTGTATACAGATAGGCTTCTTATGGGATATTGAAGACCATTTTAGATTATGCATTAATTAATTATAAATTGGATATTTCTAAAAATTACTGCAAAGTTATCCTTTATTTTAAAAAAAATTCACATTTTTATTAAAAAAATATTTAGAGTAACAGTGTGGTGGGAAAACAACTTACAGTCTCAGAAAGCTGCGGACCCTCAACAAATTGAAAAATAAACCTAAGTCATAAACACAGCCAAAGCCTTCGGCCGAAGAAGACTAATGCCCCTTCGGCCGAAATGGGCTTACCGAACCAGCGGCCGAACACACCTCTGCGGCCGAAGAACCCGATACAGACCCGGATGGCACTAACAAGTCCAGAGAGGAAACCAAGTCCAAGAAGGAAATCAAGCTCAAGAAGGAATCCAAGTCCAAGAAGTAATCCAAGCTCTAGAAGAAGATCAAGCCCAAAAAGGGAGTCAAGCCCAATGAAAGACCAAGTCCGAAAAGGAGACCGAACTCAGGGAAAATAAGGAGTCCCAATCCGAATAGAAATAGGACCCAAACACCTCCTATAAATAGGGGGTAGGGATGATTAGAAAAGCATCCGATTTTTCATTCATTAGAGGAAACTCTGTGAGATTATTTCCGTAAGCTTTTTAACTATTTTCTCAAACAATCTTACCCTAATATTTTGGGGTGGTTTATTTGGCACCACAAACAGAAAATAGTATAATTTTAAAAGAAGAAATTAATAATAATAATATAAAAATAATTGTTTAGAAAATAATTTTAAATTGTACATAATATATATATATATTAATTGTTTGTATATATATATTTCTTAAATTCCAAATCTAGTGTTTTTTTTTATTTAACCCATTTTTAAATTAATTTAAAAAATAATTGAAAAACAAGGGTCACGTGATAAGCACATGCACCAATTTCCGTACAATATCAACCGCCACTTTCGTCAATCAATAAAAATCCCATACCGGTTTTCTATTTTGTCAATTGTTTTCCACGATTCAGGGAACACAACACAACACAATTGAACCACCAACACACATTAACACTTCCTCTTTTGCAGGATCTCCTCCTGCAACTTTATCCACCAGACAAAACCAATCCCACTTAACCTACATTCTCTTCCGATTCAATTTCCATGGGACTTTCTTCCACTTTGATCCCAACCTAAATCATCTTTAGCTTTAGCTTAGCTTAGATAATCTCAATCACCACCAAAATGGGTGTTGAAAAAGCTGCGAAAGCTGCGAAATGCATTGCAGGCTTCATATGGAAAGTAACAAAAGTTTCGATGAAATTCTGCTTCAAATATATGAAAAAATATCCATATGCAGCTACTGTTTTATTGGTTTTATCACTTCTTTTCGTATTTTCTCCTCTTCTTTTCTTTTGTTTGTTGTTCTCTTCACCTGCAGTTGCTTTTATTGTAATCTCCATCAAGTTTTACATCAAATGGAAGCGAATGAGGGCGCAAAAGAATGAGAAGAATGAAGAAGGGAAAACAAAAGTTGAAGAACCGAAACCTGTTGGTAGAAAAGAGAGGCCTGTGATACATAAACAGCTCAGTAGAAGGCGAAACCTGAAACCGGATATAGAGCTGGATGAGTCCTTGAATGTTTCCGTTAGTGATGTGATTATGACCTCTCAATCTGTCAGGAATGATAGGAAACTTGATGGTGAAGAAAATGGTAATGGTTTGGGTAAGGTTGATGATAAGTTGGGGAAAATGGGTCAAGATGTTGCGAAAGGAGACGAAAAGGGTAAGAGTGAGGTGGAAGAAACAGGTCATTTGATTCATTCAAGGTCTGTAGATTGTATGAAGTTTGGTTTGACAAATGTGGAGGAAAAAACTCACTTGGTTCATTCAAAGTCTATTGATTGTGGGAAGATTGAAGCTGAAAGTTCGGATGAAGAGGAGGCTCCAGAGGAGGGAAAAAAGGCGGTAGAGTGGACAGAAGATGATCAACAGAATCTGATGGATCTTGGGGACTCAGAAATGGAAAGGAACAAGAGATTAGAGAGCCTAATTGCGAAGAGAAGGGCGCGAAAGTTGTTTAGAATGGCTATTGATAAGAAGCTTCTACTTGATGCAACCAATTTGCACATTCCTCCAATGCTTAAGACCAATCTGTTGAATGTAATGCCTCATAGTGTTGATGAGAATCTAGCAATTCCTGGTTCTGCGCCTTCGGTTTTGTTGCCTAGGAATCCTTTTGATCTTCCTTATGATCCTATGGAGGAAAAGCCGGACTTGACAGCCGATAGTTTTCATTTAGAGTTCATGCCTGCACAGGTGAAGGAGCAGATATTTTGCAGGCATGAGGGCTCCAGTTCCAGTTCTGGTTCTGGAATACCTGCTTCGGTTTCGGATTCGAAACAGCAGAGTGATTCCAGGATTGGTCATGATAAGAGGACTAATGAGGGGCATTCCTTTTCCAGGTTCAGATCAATGTCATGTAAGATCAGAACTGTTATGAATATATGGGACTTATATAACTAGAGCAGCTTATATGATTTTTGCAATCATGCTTGTGAACTAATCTTCATTTCTCAATGTTTTTGCAGGCATGAGTGATCATGATCAGTTAATTGATGAATTACTCTTCCAAGAAGACCAAAGATTGCGCAATGCTTCTAACACAGATGACTTACAACCCAAGAAACCAAAAACAACCAGTGAGAAACCTGAAAACAAAGGTAAGCAAAAACCTCAATCTGTAAAAGGTAAGGAGATAGCTGGGGACGCCGCAGCAGCAGGCTCAACAAAAGAAAATGATGACTCCGAAGCCTCAACCTCAACAGATGAAAGCGAATTAAGCTTCAGCGGAAGCATACCGACAAACATAGAAATTCTAGAATCAAAAGGGAATAAAATCCCTCCAGGTCTCAGTGACAGAATCCAGAATTCACTCACTTTCCAGGTTCCTGCTCCCCCAGGTTTCTTTGACCCCAGTGCTCCCACACGCGATCGCTTCTTTAAGCGACAGTGTCACAGTCCAGGATATTCTGTAGCTTCTGATTTACAGGTTGAGGTCTCAGAAGTCGGTTCTCCACCATTTACAGGCGATGGGGATTCCTTGTACGATGAAGAGTTGTTGCTGGATACGGTGCCTGAAGAGGTTCCTGAAGAGGTCTGGGGAACGCCCAGTCACTTGGCAGGATTGCAGTCTAGTGAATTGAAAGCTTTAGATGTCAGCGGAGTTACTGAGGATGATATGTTCGGGGTTGGTTTCTTGTCTGCCAAGCAAGACCTGGCAGGTTCACCTGTTGCTGCGCCAAAGCTTTCAGAAGAAGGAACCTCAAAGGATTTCTTTTCAGAAAAGGTTAATGAAGGTTCTGAGGAGACTGATAATGCACTTGTTGATAATGTGGTAAAAGTAGCAGAAGAAGTACGGAACTCGTCTCCATCTCAGGATTCAGTTCCATCTGCTAATCCTGAAGATGCAAAACTATTGTCTCAAGACTCTTCTGATCAACAAATTTCTGATACCGCTAGTTCTTCTAATCAAAATCTACAGGTAAGTGAGTGCTTGGGTATTCAAATTTCATCATTGCTTGTGTAACGAGTTACTTATC
This sequence comes from Cardiospermum halicacabum, assembly GCA_031304145.1. NCBI lineage: Eukaryota > Viridiplantae > Streptophyta > Magnoliopsida > Sapindales > Sapindaceae > Cardiospermum > Cardiospermum halicacabum. Next base: position 11,233,206 of record CM062390.1, on the reverse strand, counting down.
TTAGTTATGATTGAATTAATAAAAAACACAATCTTTTGATGAAAATAGGAACAAATCGAATCTACAGGAAAGTCATTAGAAGGGGTGAATGATAATGTGACTGATCAAGTTGAACAAAGCAAAAAGGGTGAAGCCAGTTCAGAATCAACCAGAGACATTAATAGCAATGCTGAAACTGTCCAAGCTACTGGCAAAAACGTGAATGACCAAGCTAGCACGAGCTTGGAGAAGAGGATTGAAGAAATTTTAGCTCCAGAAGAAAATCCTGGAGCTCTAGAAACTAACCAGGATGACTTGGAAGGCACGTCAGAAGGAATTGCACGAGCAATTGATGTGGTCGAGCATAACCCTGTAGATCAGGTAGTTGATAATCCTACAACCTCAATCCTGGGGACAAATCAGAACGAAACCAATTTAGAATCGTTAGATAGAGCAACCTCGGCTAGTTTTGATGAATTGGTGCACCAGATTGATGTGCCAAAGTCTGTTGTGGACGATATATTTAGGAATAATTCGTTGGAAGATGGTCCTTTAGTTTATACCGAGTTGGCATTCCAATCAGAAGCTAATAGAACAATTCCGGAAGGGGAGGTATAATATGAATATTTTGATTAATTGTTAGTATTCCTGTAGATTTTTATTGTTGTTTGTATTGAGAATCTGATTGGATTTTCTCAGGAAAATTTGGCTGAAAAAGCTAATGTTGACAATGTTACGAATCCTGCTTCAGAATCTATAAAAGACAAAGATGGAGATCAAGTAAAGGACTCAAAAGATAACTTGGAGAACAAGCTAATATCAGCAGGAGGCCTTAATGAAACGACTGATAAAAACGAGGAAAAACTAGAAACTAAAGCTCCTTCCTCTTCAGAATCTATTGAAGACAATAGGATAAAGGATGAAATCAATGACTTGGGGCACAAGTTAACTCCAGCAGAAGGAATATCCGCCGAAAACATGACTGTTGAAGATGGTAAGGTTAAACCAACCATACAAGATTCTGAAACCACTCAGGAAAAGGTAAATTTCTGAACATATATGGTTGTTTTTCGTTATGTGTCTATGCGGATTCATTCATTGTCGCTTTTGATAAAATTTTGATTCAATAGGACAATGCAGTTGATGAGATTAAAAGTAGAGAAACTGATTCAAATGTCACCGGTACTCCAAAAGGACCTAAACCAGACTTGACCCATCAGGAGAATGTAAATATTATTAATGCTAACATAGCAGAAGAATCGAAACTGATCAACTTGATTCAACCAGAAACTGAAGCTATAGCTAAAGAAGACAATGCTAAACAGGAAAATAATCCTGAAGTAACTGATTCCAATAAAGAATCGAAACAGGTCGAATCATCTGAAGTAAAGGTTTCAGATTAGGAAACAAATATGTAATATTGATTGTAAATTTCAAAACCATTTTCAACTAGTTCATAGTGTGATTATTGTACATTTGATTCAATGTTTTTGCTAGGTATGTATAGTATGGTTGAATGAAGAGGCTTCTTCAACCAATACAGAAATCAGTGATTTCTTCAGTTTTAGATTTTACAGTGGTGGCTGGAAACAGCGAATTCATCCGAAAGTGTAATTCTTTTGTACATACTACTGTACATTGAAATAAAATATTTCAAATAGTAATATGCGATTTTTGATTTTTTTTTAAAAAAAAAATTAAAAATGGTTAAATACCAATTAGACCCTGTATTTGATAAAATTCATCACTTTAATCTCTATATTAACACTCGTTTCACTTGGGATATGTTCGGCGTAAACCGTTAAAACCAATTATGAAAATACTTACGAGTTAGCGGTTTGAAATAGCGGTTAGAATAATATTCGTTTGACTTTTAAACTTTAAAAAATGAAATTATATAATTTACTCTTTTCGTCCCGCTAATGTTACAACATTTGCTTTTTCCCATTTGTTTATGAATAATTTCAATAGTAAATATTTTTAATTATACATTACTAACAATTATGATAATTTTATATTTGAAAAATAGACATTAAAACAAATAAAACAATTGACCATATTTTTTTATATATATAAGTCACAACTGGAAAAATAAGATTAGTTCACGAATAGTGTACAAAACCCTAATGTTAGCAAGTAATATGGGACAGAGAGAATATTTAACTTGTATTTATGATGGGAAATAAAATATTATTTTGATAGTTTTAATATATCATTTAAGAAAAAATTAAATTGTAAAAATACGCATTTTTAGAAATGTTAATTTTTTTAATAAAAAGTCCCAAATTGATTTGAAGTATTTATCCAACCGCTAAACACTGATTCGAAATGTTAAGTACTAAATTTATTTTTTTTATGGTATTCAAATCGCTAAACGCTAATTAAACCGCTAATGTTAAATAGACACTTAGTTTTCGCCCTCCTATTCTGCCATACAATTTATTTCGATATGTCATAAACGTGAGTGAAGCTTGAGACCATTTTGATAGGATTGTAGCGAAAATTTGGACATATTTTGGTATTCAGAATTGGTCTGTAACTAAAAAAAGATTTCAAAATTATTTTGGAAGTAACATTTTGATTAATAACTGTGATACCTATAATAAAAGGAGTTCATCGAAAGAAATTATAGGCAACGGACTATAGAGACCGGTATGAAACAAAAGCAGGACTAGCATGACTAATTGAAAGAGTAATAATACACGAGTCAGAAAAAAAAATTGTTAAATGTAAAGAGCTAATTGATATTTAACCTAAATAAAAATATTAATTTTACTACTGTTAAATAATTTATTCAAATAATTATTTTTAAAATTTTATTAAAATTGAATTTAATCCGTTAGGTAGAAGGTCTTCTGAGTTTTGAATCCTATTAATCAGTAACAAATCCAAAATCTTTGAAAAATCCAATCAGTTTCAATAAGATTTATATTATCTGATCTTCTTCATCTTAAAAAACAAAATCCAAATATCCAAATCACTACTTTCAAATATCTATAAAAGATCAGTGACTTACATATATAAGCTGTTAAGTGTTCATTTTATCTAACAAAGTTACAATGGCCGGTGGAATTATGGTGGCCGAGTCCGGTCGCAGGGACATTCCTGCTAAGCTAACCGGACAAGTTATTATCTGTAGTATAATTGCCGCCTTTGGTGGATTCATGTTTGGTTATGATATTGGCATTTCAGGTCTGTAACTAGTTTTCACATCTTTCCCAATTTTCATTGTGTTATTGAATTCGAAATGTAAATTTGATTTATTGTTTTCAACAGGAGGAGTGACATCAATGGATGATTTTCTTATAAAGTTCTTTCCAGCTGTGTATGAGAAAAAGCATAGAGCAAAAGAAAACAACTACTGCAAATATGACAATGAGTATCTGCAACTATTCACTTCTTCACTTTATCTAGCTGCTACACTTGCTAGTTGGATTGCTTCCTTCACTTGTCGAACAATGGGACGAAAACCGAACATTCTCATGGCTTCTGTATTCTTCTTGATTGGTGCCATCTTGAATGTATTCGCATTCAATCTTATAATGTTAATTCTCGGCAGAATCTTTCTTGGTTTCGGCGTTGGATTCGGTAACCAGGTAGGTTTCCAGTCTAAAGGGTATGCTCATTTTGTTTTCTTGGACAACAAGTAATGAATAATGATCTTGTCTATATGCAGACTGTGCCATTGTTTATATCCGAAATAGCCCCACCGAGATACAGAGGAGGCTTGAACGTGATGTTCCAATTGTTGATTACGATAGGAATATTAATAGCTAATGTGATCAATTACGGTACATCAAGAGTCAAGGGTTATGGATGGAGAATATCACTAGGTGGAGCAGCAGTGCCTGCTCTGATCCTACTTTTCGGATCGTTGATAATTGTAGAGACCCCAGTGAGTCTAATCGAGAGAGGAAAATTAGAAGAAGCTCGAAAAGCACTTAGAAAGATAAGAGGGGTTGAGAACATTGAACTCGAATATCAAGAGCTTTGTCAAGCAAGTGAAATGGCTAAGAACAAAACCAACTTCTGTAGTGTATTTAAAAAAAGGAATAGACCTCCACTTTTGGTTACAACACTTATCATGATCTTGCAACAGTTTACTGGTATCAATGTCATCATGTTCTATGCTCCTGTGCTTTTCCAAACCATGGGGCTGGGTAGTGATGCGTCTCTATTGTCATCTGTTGTTACTGGTGGTGTTAACTGTGTTGCGACATTGGTTGCAGTCGTTTTGGTTGATAGAGTTGGTCGAAAGGGTTTGCTATTAGAAGGCGCCATCCAAATGATTGCTTCTCAGGTATGGCACATCTCAGCGCATAATATTACTATTCTCTAAAATACGTCATAGATCTAATACTGTGATATTGATATTTCTGCAGTTGGCTACAGGTATAATATTGAGGAAATACCTGCACGCAACAAACGAAATACCACCAGTTGACGCGAAAATTGTGTTGGTATTAATCTGTGCATTCGTTTCAGGATTTGCTTGGTCATGGGGACCATTAGCATGGCTAATTACAAGTGAAATCTTCCCATTAGAGACTAGAAATGCAGGATATTTCTTTGGTGTTGGAGCCAATATGATCTGCACATTCATCATAGCACAAGTTTTTCTATCAATGCTTTGTAGTATGAAATCTGCATTGTTTTTCTTCTTTGTCTGCTGGCTTGTTGTTGCTTTCTTTTTCATTATATTTTACTTACCTGAAACCAAAGGAATCCCAATGGATGAAATGGTTGATAGAGCTTGGAGAAAACATTGGTTCTGGAAAAGCAACTTCAAAGAAGATGAACAACCAGACAAGAATGTTAAGGAGATTGAAACTGTTACTACTTCTAAACCTGAAGAAGAAGAGAAAGAGATTCAATAGTTTTGTGTTTTGTTTGTTAGTTTGGTCCTTTGTTATGTTAAATAAGTACTGTTTTAGGCTTGCTTATTATGAACTGTAGAGTGACTTTTTTTCAATTTTTAGTTCTTTTAAAGATATGGGTATCTATTGGATCTCTCACTTTATACATTATTGATTTGCTCTACCGGAAAACGACAGATATACTTTGAATGTCGACGTGGTCGGTCACTGAAAATACACTTAAATATTGATAGTACACTCAAAAGATACTTAAAATACACTTAAATATTGATAGTACACTCAAAAGATACTTTGATGAGATATTAAATCAATAAAATGGACATGTGATTATGTTTAACGAATAATCTTAGGCCACGTACATGAACTAAAAAACAAACCAGTTAAACTAACAAACTTATCTGTAAGTAGTAGATTGGTTTTTTCTATATATACAAAGCTATGGTTATAGAACTGCTGTTCAGGTCTCTTATTACTGTTATAGTTTGATTGTGTATCTCTGCAACACTTGTGAGAGCTGTAGAGGTAACCATGGACTGCATTTACAAGAACCCAAATGCCCATGTTGAAGATCGAGTCAAAGATCTTCTTGGTCGCATGACTTTGAAGGAAAAGCTTGGGCAAATGACCCAGATCGATCGCAGTGTTGCTAGTCCTTCAAATCTCAGAGATTTCAGTATTGGTAACTCTTAAAGTTCTCTGCTTTAGTTATGTGGTTTATGTGGTTAGACTTGGGTAGATTAGAGTTCAAACTCAGTTTGGTTTGATCTGAACTGATTGGTTGATTCTGAGTAGTTGAAGTACTAATTTGACAGGAAGTGTACTAAGTGGTGGAGGTAGTGTACCAGTTGAGAATGCACAGTCATCAGATTTTGCTGATATGATAGAGAGCTTCCAGAAGGGGGCACTGGAGTCCAGGCTCGGAATTCCGATTATTTATGGGATTGATGCAGTTCATGGTAACAATACTGTCTATGGTGCTACTGTTTTTCCTCACAATGTTGGCATTGGAGCCACCAGGTTCGTTCTATTGTTGGAGTAGCTTATCAAAATGCAGAATATACCCTTTTCGTTTTGCGAAAATTAATGAAGCTTGATGTGTGACAGAGATCCGGAGTTGCTTGAAAGGATTGGAGCTGCCACAGCTCTTGAAGTCAGGGCCAGTGGAATTCACTACACGTTTGCTCCTTGTGTCGCTGTAGGTCATTCAAATCGTTACTTCTAGCTCGCTATTCATGTTCTGCTGTGTTTTACTTGTTTGAAGTGATTTTGTGATTTGTCATAATGTGTGTGTGTGTGTTTCACTTCACTGAGATGAGCTTGTTTATCTCCAACAGGTTTGCAAAGACCCCAGATGGGGAAGATGCTATGAGAGTTATGGTGAAGACACCGAACTTGTAAGGAAGATGACTTGTTTAGTCTCCAGCTTACAAGGCAAGCCGCCACAAGATTACCCGAAAAACTACCCCTATCATGGTGGAAGGTATAATATAAAAGATCATTTCCATAATGACTTATGAATAATCTTTCTTAAGTGTTTGATTAATTCGTTTAATGTGATCACAGAGACAAGCTCATTGCTTGTGCTAAGCATTTTGTTGGAGATGGAGGTACTGATGGAGGTGTAAACGAAGGAAATACAATCCTATCATATGAAGAGTTAGAGAAAACCCATATGGCACCATATCTGGACTGTATTGCTCAAGGGGTTTGCACAGTTATGGCATCCTACAATAGCTGGAACGGTCAGCAACTGCATTCTCACCGGTTTCTATTAACAGATGTGTTGAAAGATAAGCTGGGATTCAAGGTAACATTCATCTGCAGATTGTATTTATTTGTTAATACAGTTTAGTGTTGGTTCATTTTAATCTTGTGTCTGCAGGGCTTTCTGATTTCTGATTCTGAAGGCCTTGACCGGCTTAGCAAACCACATGGTTCAAACTACCGGGACACCATTTTTACTGCTGTTAATGCTGGAATTGACATGGTAAGAGTCCTTTTTTACTCACTGGTAAAGCGGTTGCATCTTTGGGCTATGTGAGTGAAATCTGTATATGCAGGTTATGGTACCTCATAGGTTCGAGCAATATCTTGAGCATTTGACTTCACTTGTTGAATCTGGGGAGATACCAATGTCCAGAATTGATGATGCTGTTGAACGTATTCTTAGAGTGAAGTTCGTTGCAGGCCTTTTCGAGCACCCTATCTGTGATAGATCTTTTCTCGAAGTTGTTGGTTGTAAGGTGAAATTTAGATTCAATTGTGTAAATTTCTTTGGGGTTGTTGAGTGTTCAAGTTAGAAATGATGCATTGTTCAATGCAGGCGCATAGAGAACTTGCTCGTGAGGCAGTTCGGAAGTCTTTGGTTCTGCTGAAAAATGGAAAGACTAAGGATAAACCATTTCTTCCATTAGACCGGAAAGCTAAGAAGATTCTTGTAGCTGGATCACATGCAGATGATCTCGGATTTCAGTGTGGAGGATGGACTAAAACTTGGACCGGACTAAGCGGACGAATCACAGTTGGTATGATGTGAATCTTCTTTTAGTGCATTAACAATCTGTTCTATGTTTACACATACTGAATTCATGAGCTAATATGACAAACAAATCACCATTCAGGTACAACAATAATTGAAGCGATTAAAGAAACAGTAGGAAGCGAAACCGAAGTGGTTTTCGAGCCGTCTCCATCAGCTGAAACCTTAGCAGCAGGAGATTTTTCATATGCCATTGTAGCTGTTGGTGAAGAACCATATGTAGAATCAACTGGTGACAATAAAGAGCTGGTAGTCCCCTTAAACGGAAACGAAATTATGCGCACAGTAGCTGAGAAAATCCCCACATTGGTGATTCTGATATCAGGAAGACCTTTAATTCTAGAAACTGACATATTGGAAAAAGTTGAGGCTCTTGTGGCAGCTTGGTTGCCAGGAACTGAAGTTGGAGGTATCACTGATGTTGTGTTTGGTGATTATGATTTTACTGGGAAACTTCCTGTTTCATGGTTCAAAACAGTTGATCAGCTGCCAATGAACGCTGCTAGTAACGATTATGATCCCCTATTTCCTCTTGGTTTCGGATTGACTTGTGACAAGAAAGTGAACTAGAAGAACTCATCATTCAAGGGAAACCTGGTAGTGGTAGACTATTGCAATAATTTGTCCACGTCAAAGTGAAAGCAGCCAGAGAAATGCAGATTTAGAAAGCTGAGATTCGGACAATATCAATAAAAGCCTCCCCTTACCGGTGTTATGTAAGCCATCTTATTGAACTTGTATGTTGTACCATTTTTCAGATTTTGATGTTCCATTTAAAGGGCATTTAGTCCTTGATGTATTGACTTTATTATGCTATTCAAATGGAAAACTTCGATTCTGTTTGTTTTAACCAAGATGTTGATAGGGGTGTATTGGAGCCTAGCTCAACTTATGTACTCGTTTGTGAAGTTGTCAATATAAGCATGAACCAAACTCAATCCAACGCAAACAGCTTAGTTAAGCGCAAGTCATTAACGATTCTGTCAGGAATTGAATTGCTACGTAGGATTTAAGATCCTACAGTTGTGATTCACCGTAACCAAACCTTATATAACCGTACACTAAGAAACTGGAAGTCATGAAAGGCGGTTTCCACATTTCAGTTTGTGTTGGTCCACGTGCACAGACAAGAAGACAAAAGCGGCAAAAAAATCCTCTCCGACAAAAGACAAAAAGTATTTATGTGGCCAAGGAACAAGCAGCTAGTCAATTCTTTGTGTTAATCATCAAATTCAGCTCTTGAATTCGCTTTAGCTGCTGCGAATTCCAAGAGGGTTTGTTCATGGACTGCATTTACAAGAACCCGAATGCTCACGTTGAAGATCGAGTCCGAGACCTCCTCTCACGTATGACTTTGAAGGAGAAAATCGGTCAAATGACTCAGATTGAACGCAGAGTCGCCACGCCGGATAATCTCTCAGAATTCGCTTTTGGTACCTCTTAATCTCTTCACATAAATATATCAGTGTTTGTTTTTGTAATGGACTGTCAATGGTGTTTTTATATGAAACTGATTGATAGAATTCTGGAAAATGAAGTTAGTTATGATTGTATGTAATGGTTGTCTGCATAGGTTGTGATAGATTTATCGTCAGCAAGTTCACTTAATTCAGTGTATACTAGTTGATTATAGAGGAAATGGTGCAGGAGGTAGGGGTGTGCAACTGCATGTTTAGTTCCGAACACGATCATATAAACTGAGTGTTCAGTTTTGGATGTTCGCAGCGAACTGAACCAAACACGGCTAAAACATATTTGGTTCGGTTTCTAACCATAAATTAAAACCGAATCAAATATGCAGTTTTTCCTTCTGCGGTCTGAAATTCAAATATATGCAAATTTTTTAAAATATGTTTAGGTGTTTCAGTTCGGTTTTTAGGACTAAAACCGAACCGACCATCCTACCTTACATGTTTAAATCCATTCGACTTATAATTACATGTTTTTTTCCACCCCTAGCAGAAGGAGTGGAGTTTGTTACAAAACTAGTATGATTTGATGTTGGGGATTTGTTGAGTTTGGCACAAGTTTTACGCCTAAATTTGCAAAGTTGTACTAGTTTTCGAATTTCTGTTTGATTATATACTCTATATAAGGCATTGATGTGAGCATTTCGTGAACTATTCTGATAGGGAGTGTACTAAGTTCTGGAGGGAGTGCACCATTCGAAAATGCCTTATCGTCTGATTGGGCAGATATGGTGGATGGATTTCAGAAGGCAGTGCTGCAGTCCAGGCTTGGTATACCACTCATTTATGGGATTGATGCAGTTCATGGTAACAATAGCATCTATGGTGCCACTATATTTCCTCACAATGTTGGTCTTGGAGCCACCAGGTTAGTTTAGGGTATTGTTTTTTAGGTAACTAAGAAGACAATCAGGTAAATTAGAGTGACTTTGATTGTTGGAAGAACTATAACTTGAAGACTTGTTGTAACATTTGTTGTTCTTTTCGGTTTTGAAGAGATCCAGATTTGGTTGAGAGAATAGGAGTTGCTACAGCTCTTGAAGTCAGAGCGAGCGGCATTCAGTACACTTTTGCTCCTTGTGTTGCTGTAAGTCATTCGAGATGTTGCTTTTTAGCTCGTTTTGTATGTTCCGTTGTGTTTACCTAATTGTTTGGCTATGACAGGTTTGCAAAGATCCCAGATGGGGAAGATGTTATGAGAGTTATAGTGAAGATCCTGACATTGTTCGGAAGATGACTTCCATTGTCTCAGGCTTACAAGGAAAACTACCAGATGGATACCCAAAAGACTACCCGTATTTAGCTGGAAGGTAGAATCGACGAAAAGCCATTATGTTCACACATTTTCATGCTGGTATGCGTGTTAAATTCATTTGATTCATTACCAGAAACAATGTCATCGCTTGTGCTAAGCATTTCGTTGGAGATGGGGGTACTGAGAATGGTAAAAATGAAGGGAATACCATCTTGTCATACGAGGAGTTAGAGAAAATCCATATGGCAGCTTATCCAGATTGTATATCTCAAGGAGTTTGCACTGTCATGGCGTCGTATTCTAGTTGGAACAGCCAACAACTACATGCTAATCGTTTTCTCTTGACAGAAATCTTGAAAGGAAAATTAGGATTTAAGGTTGATTGTATCTTCTTCCGGATGTATTTGTTGAAGTTGATCAAGCTTGAATTAACATCAATCTTGTGTTATATATTGATTCTATATGAATCTTTTCCTTGCAGGGCTTTGTGATTTCCGATTGGGAAGGCCTTGATCGGCTTGCAAACCCTTTCGGATCAAACTATCGTTACTGCATTTCTGCTGCTGTTAATGCTGGAATCGACATGGTAGCCTAATTTCAAAAGGTAGTTACTAGATATATAGGTGGCATGATGATTGACCCCTTCTGAGAAAATTTTCAGGTCATGGTTCCGCTCAGATTTGATCAATTTTTCGATCATTTGACGTCTCTGGTGGAATCCGGGGAGGTTCCAATGTCAAGAATTGATGATGCTGTTGAACGAATACTAAGAGTGAAGTTTATTTCTGGTGTTTTCGAGCATCCATTCTCGGATAGATCCCTTCTCAATACAGTTGGTTGCAAGGTAACAACAGAAACTGAATTTTGTTATCATGTCAAAGCATTAATATCTTTGAATGGTGTCAATAGTTTCATGTTGCTGTTCTATGTTCTCATATGAAATGCAATATCATTATTATACAGCTCCATAGAGAACTGGCTCGTGAAGCAGTTCGGAAGTCCTTGGTTCTTTTGAAGAGTGGAAAGAATCCGGAGAAACCATTCCTCCCATTAGACAAAAACGCTAAGAAGATCCTTGTTGCTGGTTTTTCTGCTGATAATCTCGGATATCAATGCGGCGGATGGACAAAAACATGGTATGGAGAGAGCGGACCGATTACAATTGGTATGAACGTAAATTACTTTCACAGTTCTCACTCTCACTAGTTACTTTTTAGCTAATGCAGGCAATGATGTTACAAATTTCCTTACAGGAACAACAATCTTAGAAGCAATCAAAGCAAAAGTAGGAACCGAAACAGAAGTGATATACGAAATGTATCCAAAACCTGAAACCTTATCAGCACAAGACTTTTCCTTCGCTATTGTAGCTGTTGGCGAATCTACATATGCAGAAACTCCTGGAGATGATCCCCACCTCGAAATCCCCTACTTAGGAAACAATGTCATAACCACAGTGGCCGAAATGATCCCCACATTGGTCATTCTGATATCAGGAAGACCAATAGTCCTGAGGCATCATGTACTGGAAAAGGTCGAGGCTCTAGTCGCCGCTTGGTTGCCAGGAACCGAAGGAGAAGGAATCACAGATGTTATTTTCGGCGATTATGATTTCACAGGACGACTACCAGTCTCATGGTTCAAAAACATAGATCAGCTACCAATGAATGCAGCCAGTAACTCGTATGACCCTCTATTCCCTCTTGGTTTCGGTTTGTCATTAACAAAACCTGTAGGTTCTTGAATGAATCTGCTTTATTAGATTTATGCTTCTTATTATACCTTCATGTGCTGTTATCATTATCATAATCATCATATACATTATACTAACAGCATATAGTTGAACTGTTAGAATCTGTTCTTGAGAGCAAACTTGTCTGGAAAAAACTATTTAACAAGTGCAGATACACAGTTTCAGATTCTTATCCTTATAAACGCTTCACATGTCGCTACAAATTTCATCAATCACGGTATGTATTATCATTTTCTAGTACTACAGTTTTCCATATCATGATATATCTAAAGCATGAAATTCTAGCTGTTTAATTGATTGATACACCAATTTGCTTCCTTGCTGCATATTAGAACTTAGCAGACAATCAGAACCACATATATAGGAAATAGAATACTTGACGAAACTATCATTGATATGGTCGAAAACGTTAGGATTCGAATTTTTCGCTCTAGATCATTGATATTTCACTTGCATACCACATCAAATAAGTAAAAAGGCTATGAAAGAATCAGAATATTTTTGTTAGAAGAACATATACAAGATAACCGAAAGTGTGTTGTATGACATAATGGATGTGGTTGTAACTAGTTAATGTGTTGTTGAAAACAAGAATAAAGTGTGACATTTTGATTTCATGCATATGCAACTTGCTATATTGTATGTAGAAAATAAAAAAGGCTTCTTCTTTCAAAAAGATGTGGTGGGTGTTTATGTAATTTGAATATCATCAAAACAAAAGAAAGGAAATAAATAAAAAGCTAATGTGAATGCCTGACTAGCTTGTTCTTGTTGTCCTGTGTTTTGAATATACTTTATGCTTATAAAGACATGGGTGGTAACTAGGCTTTTTCATTGATTTTGAAGAAGGAAAAAGTCATAAGGGCTTCATGAGCCCCTTAACTTGAATATATTTTTCAAGTTAGCCCTCCTCCAACTTCACGAATGGTCAATTTAACTATTTAACTTCCAGATGCCTGGTCAATTAAACCTTTTTCGTTGATACAGAGGTTGAGCTGGTGGCGAAATTGGTAACTTAAATAATGTCAATTGCACTCTCCATATCGAAAAAAAAAAAATTAATTGATCCAAAATTTGGATGTTGTAAACTAAATTAATTTTGACAAAATAGGAAGACTAACTTGAAAAATATAGGTAAGTTCAGTACTCATAATGCCCGTATGCCTGAAGAAAAAAATATTATTATAGGAAGAAAATCAAAAAACATGTGTAAAGAAAAGTGAAAGGAAATGTAGATGGAACATCACACCAAATTCTTTAAATGATCTTTAGCCTTTGTCATCTTGTTTTGAACCAAAGTTCTCAAATAGTGTTAGAAACTAATCAAAACGATATGTCTTATCAAACACTACAGTTATTGAAGGTATAGTTGTTTCTTGTAAAGAAACTGGACAAAACTATACACAGAGTTCAATCCAACATTTCATTCTAGGACTTCTTCGGAGATTTAAGAATTAGGTTGTGAACACACAACTGACCCACCATAACGGTCATAAGACACTTTAAATTATTGAAGAATTTTAGCTGATAAACTGGGGAATATATTCTTTGCATTCTGGGTAGGAAATTCATCTCAATCACACATAAAAAAAAAAAACTGTCTAATAAAAAAAGTCTAGTTATATAGATAGCAACTTGATCCTTATAGATCTTATCAAAACCAAATCCTATTCCTTCAAATGTATATTCTTACACATAACAGAACATAAGTGGCTGTGAATGTTGAGACTGTGATTGATGAAAAAAAATCATATTTACTAATATGAAATAACTATAATTTAAATATAGTCTTCAAACCACCACCACCAGTCAATCTTCTGAGAATATTCTTTCATATATGTTTCTGTGTATATGACAGTAAGTGTTTGCTTGAATCATTCATTGAATACTTTATCTACAGTACAAACTCATGATTGGTACTTTGTCTAAGTAGATTATATATAATTATTTGGTCCATAAAGTGTATAATTACCATGTAAGAAACTGATTAATGTTATTAAATTAATCTAATAAGCTGTACTGTTGAAGAAAAGTTAGGCAGCTCTCTTTCTGTCAAATGTAAAGCTAGATTGATCTTTTTGTCTCCATAAACAGAATCAATATATATCCTACTTAATAATAGTAGAGATCATACTTAGATTATAAGATTAATGAAAATAAAGAATCAAACGGTTTAATTATCTTTACTTAATGAATGGTTACATCAATTTTTTCGAGTATTAAAGTAGAGAATCAATATTTTAATAGGTTTGAAGGAGGAGTGACCTCTTGCTTTCTAAGAGGATCTTTTAAGAAAGATCTTATGAGGAAAAAAAAAGTTTATAAGGAGAGTGAAAATGAGACATTGATTGAGGTTACATGATGTTGAACTTAGTGGAAATTAGAGTCAGCTTCTACTAATGAAGTTTTGTTTTTGAGTCAATTACAGTCAATGAGTTCTAAGTACTTGATGTTATATGACTCTGCTTGGTGTGATTCATGTATACAATTATGCAAAAATGTGACAATGTATATAACAAGTCCTCATCATCTTTTGCATGAATGGTTTAATCTATATGTCGTCTTGTCTGATATATTTTTCGATGGTTATGAATTAAAGGATAAGATATATAGAATCATGAAATGGACCGAAAAAGTACTTGCATTTCGAGAATCTTCTCATAAAAACTTTTACATGTCAATCAAAACTTGTTATAGATCTCCATTTCAAGCTATAGTAGTGACCAAAGAGTAAACTTGAAACATCTTTGATGATAACATATATTCACATAAAAAGCTAGCTCAGGACATGTAACAGATACCATTACTAGTCATAAAAATGTGAACCATTTGATTATCATCCATGAGGATATTGCATCTGAAAAGCCAGGTTTTGAAGTCCGAAATAGGAATCATGAGCTGCTGCAACAGCAGCTGCTCTAGGTAGATTCTGGCCTTGAATTTTAACTCCATATGAGCTCATTTGATAAGGAGATGTCATTAACATTGACCCATTTGTTGTAGGACCAAAAGCCATTGCTGCTGTTGCTGCTCCTGCTGGTCCATTATTAGTCTGCTGCTGCTGATGTGGCTGTTGGTGATGATTCCATTGAAAATGAGATGATCTGGGTTGTTGAGATAGCGCGGCGGACTGTTCTGGTGAAGAAGGTTTTTGATTCTCCGGCGAAGAAGTTCTCATTTCGTTGAGATTCACAGTTGTTATATCATGAATGCTCGCTCTTCGCTTATCTTTTCCACCGGAAAGTTGCCTGATAAAATACTTCTGAGCATGACTAGCTACTTGTGTTGGTGTTCGACTTGTCACGAAATTCCTTGATATGTTCCTCCAATCTCCCTTTCCATGTTTCTTCAAACCCATTAGAAACAATCTGTGATAAAATCATTGGAAAAATCAGATCAAACACAGAATTGTATATACATATTAGACAACTTCATACATCATATTCACATCTATACAACACAAACACTATACACAATTCTACATAATTCAATCAGACAAAAAGCTTACTTGTGTTCCTCTTCGGTCCAAGGGACACCTTTTTTCCTTTCTTGCTCCTGAGGGCGAATAGAGGAGGATCTCTTGCCATTAAATCCAAATGGGTGTTTGAATCCATCAAAACCATGACCATTAACACACTCTAAAGTGAAAGGAGATGAATTAGTACTATATCCAGGAATAGGGATAAGTCCAGCTTCTATACTGCTAACATCAGCTTCCAATTCTTCATACTGCTTGATCACATCCAATACTGTTTTCCCAGGAATCATAGCAGCAACTTTCTGCCACCGATCAGGAGTCACCTTATCATACACAGCAAGAGCATTTTCAAACATCTTGTTCTCAGCTGGTGTCCATTTGGTTTTGATTTTGTTGCTTTTGGTTTCCTCATGAAGCCAATTTGTGTTTGTTAGGTAAGTTGTAGGAGAGATCACTTCAGTTTCCCACTTCATGGTATAAAAAAGAACAGTTTTGGAGTCAAAAAATAAGTTTTTTTTTTTTTTTAAAAAATGGGTTGTTAGTAAAACATGTTTTGAAGTGAAAATCTGAGTCTTTTATAGCTTATGGATTGAGAATTTGAAGATTGAAGAAGAGAAATTTGTGAAATAGATGAGAGGTATCAGATGGAAAATATCAATGTTAAATCAAACCCCATTTGGGAGAGAATCAGAATAGCTTTTCTATGTATAGGAAGCATACACTAAAGAATATTGAAAAGGACTCAACTTTAAAGAAAAAAAAGAGAAGAATTAAATAAAATTTAGAGAGAAACAACAGAACCCTAAAAAACAGAGCCCTAAATGGTCTAAAAACAGAGTGAAGAGAAATTTGATGACAAGATCTCACAAAGATGTGAACTTTCAAATCCCAACAAACAAAACTTATCACAAAATCACAAACCCAGAAAGGAATTTTTCAAAAATGAAACCAAACTAACAAAACCAACAAACATTAATAATACTATGTTCTACTCTGTTTCTTCTTCTTTTCTCTAACCTCTGCAAATACCCAATTTTGGCAAAAATTTAAAGAAATGGAGAGCACCCAAAAAAGGAAAATCTATGATATCTCTCAATTCAAAGCAAAGTGAGCCAAAGCTTGAAGAAATGAATCAAATATTGGAGAGAGAGATAGAGATGGATTGTGATTGGAGGTTATGGGGGTTTTGTGGATTCTGCAAATTTGAAGGAAAAAGTTTTCTCTTTTATGATATATAATATAATAATGATGATGAGCAAGCAAGAACAATCAATTTTTGTTGAAAGAATTAATAGTTGTATGAATATTAAATTGAAAATTTATTGTTGTTTTGTTTTTGTGATTTTTAGAGTTGTGTGAAAAGGGTCTCTTTTAAAAGCTCTTTGTTTTCATATGTCTTGTAATGCTCAATGGAAATTTAAGATGTTTCTAGATTGAATTATTTTTATTTAAATTTTGGAATTTATTAAATTAAATTAAATTTTAATTTTAATTTTAATTTTCAAAATAATATTTACTCAATTGGATATATGAAGTAAATTGATTTGTTGAAGTTACAATAATTATTTTTCTAAAATTATTTTGAGTATAAATTACATTTCAATACTTAAAAATTATTCTATATATAAAGAAATAATTTAATTCATAATTTTTCTTATCTATATTTGCATTTACATTACCAATAAAGAATATATTGATCTTGATGAATGTATATTTGACTTTTAGCTCCATAATGAATAGACATAAATATATGTGAAGTGAAGTTTCAATTGAATATTTGTGTAAATTCGGTCTTTGGTAGAATAATTTCTTTTACTATTATTCGTCTATAGTTTTTATTAATTATGGTATCTGTTTTATTTTATTTTTTTCACAAACTTCAATAATTTGATTAACTTGTAATTCAAACAATTTAATTTTCCTCTTCTCCAGTCAACTTGCCATATATATATGAAGTAAAAGATCAACCCATCACATAAAAATCAATTTACCAACGGTAAATAATATTAAAACAAAAATATTTTATTTTAAAAAAATAAAATCTAATAACAAAAAAACGAATATACATTATTTCATCATTTTATTTTAATTTTTAATAATATATACTTTTATCCATCGAAATAATATATTCAATAATATATGTTGATGGATTTGGGAAAAAATACATATGAAAATATAGGATTTAAACTATTTTTTTTTAAAAAAAAAATAGTATGATGTAAATATAACTAATTATTTATTTTTTAAAAAAAATCAAATTAAAATCTCGTATTTTTAACAAGTTTTCAAATTTTCTCTTATTACCATTAGAAACCATATTTTATATATATATATATATATAATAGAAATGTTACTTGCATTTCCCTAATTAAAAATCAAATCAATAACTGAACGGTGATGACACCCACCAAACTGTAAATCAGATTAGTAATCAATAAGTAGCCGCCAAATCAACGGTCACGATCACAGTTAAATTACACGAGCAACTTGACGTGTGTGTGGGTCCCACGCGCTTTCGTCTGTGATTGGGGCAGTAGTCTCCGAAGCATGATTGTACGGGTTATAATCTCGAGAAAGTGGGACCTACGAAAACAAGAGAAAGTAATTTTGCTTTTACAACGTGTCAGATTCCGATTGGTTGAAAACAGAGGCCGCGATGTATTGGAAATCGTTAACGATATGCTTTATCCAATGGAAATGTTTGTATGATGGCGCTGGTGGAATTCACCGTACAAGATTATTTTGCCATTTTGGCGGGACAACTAACAAGTAGGACTGGGATTGCTTTTTTCACTGTAGAAGGAATATTGTCGACTACACGCGTTTTCTTTGCACGTGTTTTTCAGCTCCTTCTCCATGGTACTATTACCGTGCATAATTAGTTATTTATTTTTTTAAAAAATAATTTAAAAAAAATGTGTGATAGTAACAAAAGTTGAATTATATAACCATGTATATTGGATTTACTTTATAAAATTATCTTTCTAATTTGACATAAAATTTGAATTCCATTTGAAAGTGAATTTTTAAAATTAAATTTATAATTTTGATTATATAAATTTGGAGTTAAATAGTAGAATGTTTTATTTTCATTATATTTAATAATTTGTAAATAATATCGATTGTATGGATTGATAATTATTTTTCAAATTATTTTTGTAATTAATTTTTATTTTGGAAGAATAATACACTGTAGTTATTTATTTAAAAAGTAATATATATATATATATATAATTTTAAAAATCAATTTTTATTTTTATTTTAAATATTTTTTTTAATTACCAATCACTCTAAATTTTGAATTAAATTAATTTACTACCTAAACTATATTTTAAAATTATAAATTTTTGAAAATGAAACAAATTACCAACATATCTCTCATATATCTCTCATTTATAGTTTTATTTTAATTTTCTCTTTTTAAAATTAAAAAAAAAAAATTAAAATAATGTAATACTTCTTCCTCCGTATCAATTTAGTTGCAATATTAGTATAGTCTTTACTATTCTTATTTCATATGTTGTTTCTTATATATAATGAAAAATATAGTCAAATGATATTTTATTTTATTCGTCTTAATGTCTATTTCTTAAATATATAATTATCATAATTTTTAATTATATATAATTAAATATATTTATCGCTAAAATTAAATATTGGATAACGTCCCGGAGAGAAATATTGTAACTAAAAGAAAAATTAAATGAAAATTATGATTTATTTAAAGAAAAAATAAAAGTGCTACGATTGTCAACTCATCCAATGGAAATTTTGTACCTATTACTAATTTGTGAATGAAAAATAGAATAAATAGTTATTCAATAATAATAAAACTGTCACCTTTTAAAATATATATTCTAAAAATGTTTGAATATTATTAATTTAAATAAAATCGTATTATTTAATTTATTACATCTTTGAAACTATAATTTATAAATAAAAAATAAATAAATAAATAAACATTAAGATCTAATAAATCTATGAATGGATAAAAGTTTGGATTGCCTATAACTTAATGATGTAAAGGATAATGTTATTTACATAAGATCTTAACTTAAGCATCTAACTACTTATGTTTTAAATAGACATTAAACACATGTTTTTATTATTAAACTCGTAGCTATATATCTTTCAATGGAATAATATAATTAAAATATAAACTTGATTTTGTTCAAATATCACATTCATGTTGACCATCATTAAGATAGTGTTTAACATGTATAATAATATTTAAAAGAATTGAATCGACATCTAAACCAAGTGTTTAACATGAACTTTCCTATCATGGCAACAATTATTAAAATCACATCTAGTGAGTGGTGTTTTTGGAAATTAATAAAATATTACTATTATTAATATATATATATATATATATATATATATATATTCATTTGCGTTTGAGTATTCAAACTTGGCATTTGATATTTTAAATTGGTTAGGAATTGGATGTGAGTTGTTATTAATTGGTTTTGAATTCTTATAGTTAAAATTATATAAAATATTTATATCAAAATTATTGCGACATTATTAGTTTTTTTTAATATTGTAAAATCTCAAAGTAAAAAAAAAATTAAAAATTCTAGTTATTATTATTATTACAATTATTATATGGAGAATTTACGAGAATCAACTTTTTAAATTTTTGTATTAATATTAATGAATTAACTAAAATTTATTTTAAATTTATAAATCCTTAAAATTTTAAAAATTTAAAAAATAATCAAAATGAACGACGTACTTCTCCATGATAGCATTACGATTTTTTAATAAGATTTTATAAATTAAAAATAAAATTATTTCTGTTTATTATTTTTATGTTAATTTTTATAATTAATATATATATAATCCAAACATAGGGTAAAAGCCTTCACGGTTTTATGAAAGAATAGTCTATTTATTTTATTTTTTTTTTTTTATGTTCTAATGCTACTAAAAGAAAAATATGAATAAAACTTCGTCTAAACATTTTATATATATTTTTAATGATTTAAAAACTATACAAATTAGAATTACATTTTAGTATTTATTTTATACTGACTTTAAATTTAATTAAATTGGACATGAAAATTTTCATAAAATTCAATTTAATTTAAATTTTTTTAAATTTTTATATGAACGTTAATAAACTGCTTTTTAAAATTCAAAATATTAAAAATTATTTACACAAGCCATCACTAAAAAAAAGAAAGAAATAAAAAAAATTATTTCATAATAATTTTATTTAAATTGGTAACTGTTTCAGTAAATAATCACGAGAGGTTCCATACATATTTTTACAATTAGATCCAAAAACTCACCCCTAGGTGGTCATAATGTTTTGGTTAACACATTTTAAAAATGTTCATTGAAATTGAATAAAGTTTGGTAGCAAACACATTATATGCAAATACAATATAGTTTTGGGAGGCATGTGAGTTTGGCCCACCATTTGTAACTATGTATTGAAGAAGACTCACTCCATCATAAAACCAAAACTAAAAATAAGAAAGATGAGCTGAGGAGGTCCCCTACTCACTTTCAGATGTGACCAACTGCTCCACTGTTTTTGTCACTCTATTTGACCCTCTTCCATTTCCCTTTTTGCCCCATTCTATTAAAATATTTCCATTTTTCAAATTTAAAAATTAAATAAATTGAATTAGAAAATATAAAATAAATAAAATATAACGATTAAAATTAGTTATTTCAGTTTTGAATAATTGAAGTAATGACTGCTGTCAAGAATAACCTTAATAACTAGTGTTTTAATAATTATACATATACTTAATGTTATTTTTAATCATATTTAATGATTTGTAATCAATTATTTAAATTTTAAAATTTTATAATATAAACAGCAATTTATATAATTCTAAAAAAATACATTTTAAATATTTATCATTCATAATTAATTTAATAAGTTAATTTATACTTTAATGGTTTAACATTTAATTTAAATGTAGTTTAAATATATACTATTAATTTTAAAAAAATATTAATAAAAATATAATGTATTATTTATATTTACATTTTTATTAAAAAATAAAATATAATTTTATATTTTTTTATGAATTTTAAAAATTATTTATAAGTGGTTTTCGTTAAACAACGTATTTAAAAAAATTTAAAAAAATATGTAATATATACAAAATGCAAAATATTATATTTTTCTTTTCAAAAATAAAATCTAAATAGATAGTTATTTGATTTTAAATTTTGAACAATGAAGGATCTGGACCATTCAACCATTCTTTCTTAAGATAAAAGTTATTGATTTTCAAAAGTTACGTGTGAATTTTGATGTATCAAATAAAATAGTAAATCAATCTAATCACACCATTTATAAATAAATGTCAATATTATTATATACTATATTTAATTAATTAAGCCAAGTGTTGGTTCATAGATTTTTCACTCTTTAATCTCTAACCAACCAACTTGAAAAAGCTAAAAGTTGAGTTGATTGATTTTTATTATTTTTTTATTAAATCAAAAATAAAAAGGGAAAAGAGAATCTATATTTAGTACGTATCTTGCTTTAGCAATAATAAAACTTAAAAACTTACTATAATTAAATTGAAATTCTTTTCTTATCTAAATAAATAGAATGTTAAAATAACTTCCACACACAACTTAAAAAGTAAATGGTAAATTCGAATAAATTTTATTCTTTGTTCGTTAAAAATACGACGTTTGGATAAAATTAGACAAAAAAATCTTTTAATTATAATAAAAGTAAATAAAAAGAATTTTAGATTAACAGTTATGTAAATTAATTTTAATATTTAAAATGTAAATATTTATATTATAATATTTACTTATTTATTTTTTACTTCAAATAAATAAATAAAAATTTAAAAATTATAAAATAAATCATAATTGAGATTTTAAAAATATATATATTTTTTTGAATAGTTCGATTTGGATTCGTTTTAATTTAAGTTCAAAATATATGTTTAAATTAAATATAATAAAATTTATTTGATTTTTATATATATTGAGTGAGTATTGAAATTGGAAATTTTTTATTTAATTATTATATCTGCTCTTAAAAATATTTATGTGGCAAAAGTTTTATATATCGTTTGACATTATTTTTATTTTTGATTTTTAATAAGGACTATTTTTGAGAAATTAATATTTTTCATTTATTTTAAAAGTATTTATAGAAGGATAAAAATATTTATATCAATTATTCAGACACACTGTACAAAATAATAATTTTAAAAGTTGAAAGCCAAAAATTGAGTCAAGAAAAGAGGTAATGTATTTGTGAAAGTTAGTATCCTGCCACCAATAATTTGATAGGTGTGTTAAATGGTATGAATGACAATTCGTATAAATTTATGTTCACTAATACTATTAATTCGAATAGCCTTCTAAATACGATATTAAAATTAGTTTTCTTCCAAACTAATATTATAATTATTAAAATTCTTTTAATTTATATTACTAAATACAAATTAAATATTTATATTATTTTTTAAATAATAATATATTTAATTATTATTTTTTTTGGATAATTTGCAATTTAAAGTTTTTTTTAATTAAAAAAATTATATTTCTAAAGTATCATCAAAATTTTTACAAAATTAAACTTTTAAATTTTTATTATTATCTTTTTAAAAAAATCAAAACGACTAGATTACACTTCAATATTTTAAAAAATATATATATGAAACAATTTTATTTTTTTTTTTTAAGATAACAAGAAGCGAAAATTTTGCTTCCCAATACTATACATCAGAAAACAGATAGAATTTTATCTGTTTTCCAGTAACACATACCGAAAAACTTATTTTTTATATATTTTTTAAAATTTTATTTTATAATATTTTTATAAAAAATTTGAATACAAAAATTTAAAATGAATTTAAAATAAAAATAAAAAATTAATAAAATCTAATTTTATATATTTTCATTTTATTTTTAATGGCTATAATTATTACCAAACAGTTAATACTACGCATAACTATTTTAACCGCCAGTTTCGACCACCGTAGATACATGAGAAGATGATGACTCGGGATAAAAAGGTCATTTTCATGTTTCTTATTACCCACCTCGAAAGTCGCACCTCCATTAAATGCTTCAACGTGTTTGGGTTGTCCCCTCTTTAAATTTCTATATTTCCTATTTTGCCCCTCCCTATAAATAAGTTCACATTTTCAATAATGCATTGCAGGTGTCCTTTTCTCATTATTACAAATTATTGCTATTTTATTTCAATTTTCGTCACCATTTATTGTTTTTATATATTATTATTATTTTTCAAACTTAATTTATAAGCAATTTTTTATTTAAAAAAAAAAAAACTCGCGCGATGGGATGTTTTTGTTTGTTATCGAAAGGGTCATTTATGTTGGTAGATCAAAACTTATAATCTATAACTACTTATAGTGAATTTCAGGGGAAATTAATAATTGTTGTTCGTTGAAAATTGCCATTCATGTTGATGTCTAAACTAGATTTTTTTTTTTATAATCATACTAATAATTCTTAATCTATATATATATAGATAAAAAAGTAAAAAGGTCTTAAGACAACTTTTAATCACACAATAAATTTGTATTAATCAGACAACAATTGTTTTTAATTTTTTATTTTTTAAATATTATATATATACATATATATCTTATTTAAATATTTTCGATTTAAAATAATATTATTTTATAAATTAAAATTAAAGATAAATAAATTGATAATTTTTTAAAGTTTAAAATGATATAAATTAACTAAAAATAAATTTAAATTATACATATATATATATATATGCATATATATCTAAATTCACATTTATCTATCTGTAACATGTATTGAAATTCCATTTCAAATCAAATTTCTCTCCATTATATATATTTCATTCATCTCAATTAATCTCATATTATATATATATTTTTTATAAATCATAGTAAACTCACAAGTTTTATTATTATTTTTTATTATTACCGACGATTTAGTTGGAGAAACAATATATTTATGGGGATTCATGTAGCAGTAATGGTTGTTATATTAAAGTGATTAGAAGAATTATTCGTCAAATTAAGGTACTCGAATCTGTTCCCATACTGGACCTCCTTCTTCCCCGACCGAAAAAATTGCACCGAAATCTCCCTCACATCCCGATAACGTGTAGCTTCTATTGTAGGGGTTATTCATCATACAACCCTCATCTCATAAACTGTAAATAAGTGAGTGTTTTGTGATTTGGTTTCCTCTAAATTTTATATTACGTTAATGATTAAATCGACGCCGGAGAGATATTTATACAAGGAATAGTGGATTGACTATCATAGCATCTCTTTAATTCTTATCATAAGTAATATTTATTGCATCTCTTTAATTCTTATCATAAGTAATATTTATTGTGTAATTATATCATCATGGCCATGTTTTTTAATTTGTTGGTTACCTATTTTTCCCAAGCAAATTACATTAAGTTTTCCGTTGAATGTATCACAAGCAAATTACATTAATTATTATTCATTCATCAATTTTATTTCGTAAAGTATAGGTACGCGAGATTTTGTTTTATTAAGTTTAGCAAGATTTTGTTTTATTAAGTTTAGCAAGTAAAAAACAAATGTAGTAAGTAAAATTAAAAAAAAAAAAAAGGATATATATATATATATATATATAAAAGTATTAAAGTCTTAGGATAATACTCAAACAACAATTTTGTTTCAAAAGTGATAAATACCGCAAGCAAATTGATTAATACCGCATTTATTTTCCAATTATATCCTCAACATAATTAAAAATAAAAAAAATAGTTTTTTATTTTGATTGAAACTCTTTATTTCGTTCTCTCATCTCAGCTGATTATTTTCTTTTCATGATTTAAACTCGTTCAATTTTTTTTTATTGTCTCAGCTCAAATAATTTTTTTTTCATTATCTCAACCTGTTTATTTTTTTTTCAATTACATAATCATAGAAGACATGGATGGAAGTAACTATACCTTCGTATCATTATGTTTTATTCGAAGGGATTGTTAAATACCGCAGCAAATTTATTAATACCTATCTGTCAACTCTATGGACATGCCAATTTTTCTTAAAACCCTAGAGGAGGAGAGAGAAAATAAGGTGAGTGGACTCTTTTAAGAGGGAAAAACTGTTTTTGTTTTTGGAATTCTTAAAGAATATTGGAGATAAGTTGTGGAGAAGAAATCAAATAAAAGGGTAAAAGTGGAATAATAGATGCGGTATTAATAAGTTTGCTGCGGTATTTAACAATCCCCTTTTGTTTTAATTTAAATAAAAAAAATTTGTATTTAAATTTAGTATAGTAATTTTATATTTATCTTTATATATTTTTATAACTTAAAGATAATTATCTAATTATATTATTTTTAAAAAATAATATTATCAACTCACCAACAAGATAAATGTAAAAATTAAAAAATAATTAAAAAAATAAATACTTAAATTCATATTTATCTTTATTATTGTGAGTTCCATTCCATATGAGCTTTATCCCTCCTATACTATACTGATACTCCATTCCATCTTATTTTTTATGCTATATTTTCATTTTTAAGATTATACATATATGTTTATACATGATTTTAATTCATAATTGTAGGAAGTAAAATCAAGATAAAATACATATATTTCTTGATATATATTTTTTAATTTTATTTTAAATATGTACGTGGTATTTTCTTTTTCTTTTTTAAATTTATATTTTTTATACTATATGAAATTGATAATACATGTTTGAAAAAAAATAAAAAATATAGAAGGGGAAAAATATGGAGGAGTTCATCATATTTGCAATTTATGTCAAACCGGCTTTCAATTAGATATTATAATATTTAGCAGTTTTAGATGTGTGACTAAAATCAAACTTCTAATTTTTGAAAGTAGTTAATAACAACTTAATCACAGCTATTTTGGTACAAAATAAGGGGTGATTGAGAGATTTTAAAATTAGAAATATGTTAAAAAAGATGAAATTACCACATTTTGAATAGAATTATATTAAATATATATTAATAAAAAAATTGAAACCTATTATAATATTTAATATTTTCATTATTAATTTTTTATTATAATGTTTTATAATTAAAAGAATAATCTATATAATATATACTCAAAAACAATTAAATTTATTACTCTTGACAATTGATATAATTTTAAACTCACTTAACCCAATAATTACATAAGTGGTTGAGATTCAGATATTAGTTATATCAGGACGTGCTTATAATAGAATATATATATATATATTAATTAGGTTAATATTGTAATATTTTAATTTATATTTGGTATTATATTTATAATTATATTATTTAATTGATTAAAATTAATATATTTTTTAATAAAATTATATTATTATTTTTAATTAATGGATCAAATAAGTTAACACAAATCTAACATGAGGATAAATAGGTTAGTATGAGCCAATTTTCATCTCTAAGTTAAATAATATTTTATTCTATTTTTTATTAAAATATTTTTTTTTACTATTATTTATCAAATTTTAATCTAATTTATGATATTTATATATATAATTGTAATTATATTTTATAATTATAATAATTTCTATATTTAAATATTTATTATTAAATTTAATTTTTATATTTAAATATTTATTATTAAATTTACAGTGCGCATCGCGCACGTGTATTATCTAGTTAGATCTATAAAAAAAAACAATAATTTGTTAGTATTGTCTAGAGCATTATTAAATGGTTAAAAAATATTATGCCTTAATTTGTTTTTATTTAAAACTTACTTCAAATATTAGTAAAGTATTTTATCTATTTTAATTCATTTTTTAAAAAATAATATTAATAAATATTTAAATAATTATAATTATAATTTAATAATTATTTTATTGTTATTTTAAAATCACGGTTGCTATAAATATAATCTTATGTCAAAATTATTAGTAAATAAAAAAAAGATATGATATATTTGAAATTTATCATTTATATAATAATAATTATATATATATATAATACAATTATTATACATGTTAACTCAACTTATCATTTTAATATTAAATTATTTTGAAATTTGTTATTTTTCGTTTAAACATTATTTATTTACTCGCAGTTTTGAAGATTAATAAAACTTAATAATAATCTTTATTCTCTATTAATAATCATTCTATAAACTTTTAACTATTTGTCTGATTAGCATGGTTTCACGTATTAATAAATTATATATATATATATATATATATATATATATTAATTATTGGTTAGAGTGTCAAGCGCAATACCACATCGCTAATACAAGAAAATAATGAATTGTATATAAATTATCCAAAGAATTCTACTAGTATGAGATCTTTTGGGTGGTGGTACTCAATAACAAATCCGTGCGGACTCGACCCTGATCCAAAGCAGTATCATACTAATGTGGGAGTTAAGGAGCGGCTCTAGAGGGTCCAACAAGTGATATCAGGGTTTGATTCAGATATGAAGTCCGTAATCAAATTCGTGGTGTACCTTTGCGTCGAAAGTCTTCCTGATAGCCTAGTGTTTAGGCAGTGGTTCCCGTTTGATAATAACGACGTTACAATATGGTTTGAGAGATCGGTGAATTATCTCGAGGGGAGGCTGACGTGTGATCATTGGTTTGGATGATCAGTAGACTAACTCGAGAAGATGCGATGTGACCACTGGGATGTTAAACCTAATACCACGTCGGTAATATAAAAAGATAAAGTATACAGAGAACTCCATAAGTATAATACATTTTAAGTGGTGGTATAAAAAACAAATACGTGCGGGCTCAGCCCACCCAAAAAGGACAAATGTTGGAGTTTGGGAGAGGCATATATCTTCATTGTCCTCAATTATTGGCATCATTGGCATACTATTAAACAAATAAATATTTCAAAAAATTTATTTATTCAATCATTGCTAAATTCAAACTACAACAAACAACTACATCTATATTATGCTTTTAAATTATTTTCAATAATTGTATACCTTTCCAATTCATATATTATACTGATTTTTTTATTTAAAAAATAATAATAATTGCAGTTAATATTATTTAATCAAAGCTATATAATTTTACCTATTAATAAGTTGTTCATAGTAGCCAATAATATAGATAAATTTATATTTAAAATTATAAATATTTTATTATCTATCTAAAATTAAAAAAATAAAATTTATTTATTGGACACATCACTTGAAAAAATAAATTCAACAACTGTATTAAAGCTGTAGCCTTTGTCACATATTCTTTTGTCTTTTATATATTTAAAATATAATTTTATTGACATTGAAAAGAGCAATGGAAATAATTGAAAACAATATATATATATATATATATATATATATATAATCTACAATAATTATAATAATTAAATTTAAATTCTATGTTGGTTTGGCTCCTGACCAAATGAAATGTACCAATATTGTTGGATGTGCTACATTAACCAAAAAAAAAGTTGCCCTAAAGTGTGAAAATATGATTTTATTTTTTTTTTTATTTTTTATTATTCAAGTTGTCTTCATACAGCATAATAATAATAATCTAGAGTATACATATAAAACAATTTATGAATAAAGCAATTATATAATTATACTCATCTAAATTTATTATAAAAAATGTATAATATAAAAAATGTATTTTTACAAATATATATATATATATATAAAATTTCTAAATAGCTCATGTGCCCTGATATTTATCTGAAACTCATCACCGTCAAACACCTAGTTGAGAAATTTTCGAATGCAAGTGCATGAATTTCAATAATTTAACCAACGAATTGTTTTAAGCAGGATTGTAGTGAGTCGAGCCAATAGTATATTTCAAACCCGGCTTGACTCGCGAAAGATTATTTCAAATTCAAATCAACTCAAATTCGTTGAGCTACGAAAAATCAAGCTACTCGATGTCGAGTTGTTAAAGTTTGTTAATTATTTAATTAATTTTTTTTTAATTTCACATAATTATTCTCCACTCAATTCAGATGTATTCGAGCTCAACTCGACTCATTTATGTTCGTAGAATTTATTCTCCGACTCGTTTCATTCACCTTTATTATAGAAAACTCGATAAAATTTGTAAATCTTACTAGTTGAATAATATAAAAGCGTGAGCTTCACTTGTTTTTGAAAAAAATCAACTCGACTCCACTCTTTTCCGAAAAAATAGCTCTAAACACGTGAATAATATAATTGATTTCAGAATATCTCAATTCACTTATGTATTTATCTAGAAATAAAAATTTGACCTTACTCGATTGGTATTGATCTCCTATTATTAAAACTATGCTAAATTTACTATTCAATTACTCTCAGGTATATATATATATATATATATATATAAATATTTTGTATATTTTTCAGTTATCATTATTCTAATAATGACCTAGTGATGTTCTTTCGTAAATCCATTTATTTTTCACGTCAAATTATTCTTACTTTTTATTTATTTTTATATATCTTTAGTGCTATATAACTTGAGTGTAATTATTTTTATTTTTATTTATTTATATATTTTTAGTGTCAGTGATTTGAGTGTTGGAGTTCCTAGAACATTACTAATAGCATATGCACTTTGTGTCTGAGTTTAATGTGTTGTTAGAGGTATAATTTTTAAAAAATTAAAAAAATTAAAAATATTAGAAAAATATAAAAATAAAATTTACAAAGAAAATAATTAAGTTGATAAAATTTTATTGGTTCATTATAAATTGTGCCTCATTATATTTGGAATGGTATGATAATAGGGAGAAATAATATAATTTTTTAAAAAACTTTTTCAAAATATTTCTTATTTGGATCGAAATCCGGTTTTATAATCGAAATTTTGACGGTAGCCTGTGAATATAACTAGTTTTTAAAATGAAAAAAAAATTGTCCCTTTAACATGCCAGGGGACAGTGGAGCTGGTTTGCTTTTATTAAATATATATAAATAAATAAAAATAAAATAATAGTAAAAAGTATAATTAAAAAAAGAGAGGTTGTTTTGCTTGGCACCACCACTAGGCTATTCACATCTCACCATCAATTTTGTTTCCATAAAAGGAAAGATTCCATTTTTGTGTTTGGTCCTAAAAGTCAAGAACTCAAAACAATTAAAATTTTAAATTTTTTAATTTTAATTCCATTTATGTCCATCACTCGCACCGATAAGTGTGTGGTTCACGTGCGCGCATTATATGAATTAGTTTCTCTTTCTCTCACGTGCGCGCGTGCAGACGTGTCCACACACGAGAGGATGGTCTACCGTCTATTTTGCTCATATTATATAAAGCATTTTATATTTGTGTTATTATATGATTTAGTTTTTAAAATTCTAAGTTAAAAATTGTATATTTTTTAATTATAATGTAGGGAAATGTTGAATAAAGTGTAATAATAATAATGGTTATTTACAAGATATTTTTTTAGATATGTTTTAACTTTTAATGTAGTTTGGGAGTTAAAGGAAAATAAAATGGGCCATAAGAAATTTTATTTGGCCTAATAAAATGAGGCCCATATACATAATAGATAAAAAAAAACCAAATCTATCAATCTTTTGAACTTTGAATAAGTACAATATAATGTATATATAGAAATACATACAACTTACAAGTTACACTAAACTTCAAACACAAACTCAACTTTTAATTTAAAAAAAAATCCAAAAAAAAATTTTTAAAAAAAAAAAGAAAAAAAAAAAGAGGAAAATATAAAAATTCTAATTTGGGTATTATTCAATTGAGAGGTAGATTGATTGAGTGAACTATTTTGCTTATTAAGCAATTCACAATGTATCCTTCTTCTTCACAATTTTTGGGTGTGCAAAAAAGTATATTGTTTTGTCATCAACACTTAGGAAGATCACTGGGTGGTGGCAAAAGTGTCTCATTTGGTCCTTCTCCATTGTCCACCACAAATGCCATCTTTAGTCCCCATGTTGTATGTATCTCCAAATGACAATGCATAAACCAAACCCCTAAAAAAAACACATAAAATAATTAGTTTTGAAAAAATGGGCCCTCCAAAATGGGCCTAATAGGAGGCCCAACCGGCCCAACAAACTCACCAGGATTATCAGCCCGAAACCGAAGAGCGGTCCAACCACCGGAAGGCACGCCAATAGTATTCCTCTCAACCGGGTCAACAAGATTAAACTTTCTCGGATCCTTAACCGGGTCAAAATTCCCAAACCCACGACCCACCACAAAGAAATTAAACCCGTGCAAATGAATCGGGTGATTCTCCGGCGTAATCATCCCAGTATCTTGCAACACAAGCTCCACCGTCGCATTATACGGCAACCGATACACCTTCGTCCCCATCTCCGTCGCGAAATTCGCCGGCATCTGACTCAAACCTCCGGTGAAATTAAACTTATTCGGCGGATTCGCCGGAAAATCGTCGGTGAAAACTCCTTTAATGTCGAAAAAATGAGCTTGAAGTAGGGCAATTTTCGGCATAACGAACGTGATGTTATTTATATCCGCCACGACTCGGCTTCCGTTGATACAACTCTTGCACGGGTTGACACCTAACCCGATCGTGAAAAACAGATTGTGCGAGACCGTTTTCGGGACTCTCGCTGGGTAGAGATGTGTGTTTAGGCTTCGGAGAGAGTTTGTGAAGTTGGAGTCGATTGGTGTTGCGTTTCGTGGAGGTGCGGCGGTGGTGACGGTGGTGAGAGGGGCGGAGGTCGCGGAGAGGGCGGAGGAGTAGATGACGGTGGCGGTGGCGGTGAAATTGTCGACGGCGATCGGTGCGTCCATGAATGGAGCGACGGCGATTAGGTATTTTCCAGGCTTTTGTGAGGCGGTGAGGAGGACGTTGGCGGTTTGGCCGGGGGAAATGACGACGGTGTCGGTTTTGAATGGTTTTGTGTAGGCGGCGTCGACTTCGACGACGGTTAGTTGGTGGCCGGCAACTTTGAAGAATAGTTCTTCGTTTAGGCCGGCGTTGATTAGACGGAGGAGATACGTTTTGCCGTGTTCTACTGGTAGTGTGTAGCCTCCTGTGAAAGTTGAAAAATTAAGCATCGAAATGTTAATTGTTAAAGTTGATCTGCAAGTACGCAATTTCATAAAAAGCTTGGGCCATTTCAAAAAAAAAAAAGAAAAAAGAAATCATAATCTTTAATAAATTATTATATATATGTAAAATTATAATTGTGACCTTGTGAAGGGCAAGTAGAGACAGGTCCAGTGAGGCCATTGATAGTGTGAGCATCGGAAACATTAGGGGCCAATCCAGACTTCAAAGCTTCATTGATAACATTTTCAACATCTGATTTCCACCACTCACCTATACACACAACATTTTAAGAACCAGACAAAACACAGTTAGTGTGATTTGAAAGTTAAGTTAGTTATGTTGTGTTGTGTTACCTAGTACGAGAACAGCTTCTTTTTCAGGTTTGGGAAAAGGATATGGAACGCCGCGTTTTGGTAAAATGACGATGGCACCGTGGACGGTGGCTCTGAGCCAGAGAATGTGAGCGTGCCACCAGAGAGTGCCTCTTTGGCCGGTTAATGTGAAGTTGTATGTGTACACGTGTCCCGGTTGGATTGGACATTGTGTTATGAAGGCTGGTCCATCTGCCCATCCTGTTCTCAATTGTCGAACTCCATGCCTATTTCGTTGATATACATAGGAATTCAAAAACTATAATTGGATATCAAAATTCATTCTATTGTAATTTTAATTTTTCAATGAATCGGAATTTATTTTTAAGCAAATGATCCAATATCAAAATTAATCTAATTTTTTAAAAATTCTTCCATACATTTTTTTTTTCGACCAAAAGTTTAGTAGAATTAACTTTATATAAAAAGAAAATCTAAAAAAATATTAGGTATCAAGTTTAACATTTTTAATACAAATTACTAATAACACAATCAATCTTAACTGATCCTAATTTAAAAATTCATATAGAATTAATGGTTTACCAATTTTATAAATTTAGTAAAATCATTGTTATAACTCAAAAATTTTAATAATTTTAAAATATAAAAATCTTTAAAATCCTTAAATTTGATTATATTTTTAAAATTATTCTTCCAAATTTATGAAAAGTCAATTTATATTTTCTAACTTATAAATTTTGGATCAAATTAAACATTTTTTTCTAATTAATTGACATTTTCAATAATTCTTTTTATTCAATATTCACATAAAGGTTAATTGAAAAATGCATCTAAATTTATGGACTCCACTTATCATACCCTTAATGAAATGATTATTTATAAAAATACCAGACTTTTTATGCTTCAGAAACACTAATCGAATATTATATATCAAAATTTATCGAGCAATATATCAGAAGCCCTAAACGAACAACTAATTTTCAAAATTGATCTAATAAATCCAAAAACTCAAATCTGAATAAATGAATATCATAATTTACTCTATTTCAATCCGGACAATATCATAATTTACTCTATTTCAATCCGGACATCCTAACTCACCATCCAAATTTGGTTCATCAAACTCTACCAAAATGAATGATTTTTTCTCTAAATTCATTTAATCATTAACCATACTCACCAATGAATGCTGACATTGTACTTAACATGGTTGACAACTTTAACAAGAACTGTATCATCTTCTCTGGCAACAATTGTAGGACCAGGATAGTTTCCATTGATTGTCACAATAGGTTTACTTGAACACAATCTACTGGTGTTCTTCAACACAACCTGCAAAAATATAATATTATTTATTTAATTATATTTCAAAATCACTAAAACTTAGTTGGACCTACATCTATATAAAAATATATTAATATATAATAGTTAAATTAAATTAATCAAATTTAATTTCAGTTGGTTGATAAGTGTTTAACCAACTTATATACCCACTTTCTAGAACATTAAATAAATAAATAATAATTAATTACTCAAAGTTAGTTTTACATCTAGAGTTTTTGATAAGTTGGTATTCAATCACTTTTAGATAAATTTATTGAAAATTGATATTAATTAATGATTGGATTATGACGAAGAAAATGACAGTAAAACATGCATGTTAAAAAAATAAAATAAAATAAGGTTTGGCCAACTATAAAATTTAAGTAGCCAATTAAAAGAGTGAAACATATGATTAATTAACTATTTGAGAAATATATAGATATAATAGTACTTATTTTATTATAGGAATAGTGATTATTGGAATTTAATAATGAGATTAGTTAATTAATGAACACTTTGATAGTTAAATTACTTAACCAAGTGATTATAAATATTATATAAAAATTGAATAATTTATTACATATAATCCAGCTCCCAGATAGCTAGCAAACATGAGAAAATCTATCTCAAATCTTCTAAGATAAACTAAACATTGTTCATTGTACAAATTAAAATTCATTGAATGAACCAACCAATGAACATTTTCTCTATACACTAATGCAATTAAAAAAATTTTAAAAAACCCTTTAAATTTTTTATATCAAAAGTTTTAGAAAACATGATTTTTTTTTTCTTTTAAAAAAATTAAAAAAATAATATCAATTTCCCTCTACATTTATTTACTCCATTTTGCTTACATTTTAAAAAATTGTATTCAATTTCTTTAAATATAAAAAAATTTAAAAAAAAATGATATTTTTAAATTTAAAAAAAAAAAAAAACAACATAGTCATTATAACATAAAAATAAAACAAACCATTAATTCCAAATATTCACAACATTTTATCACGTTAAAAATCACCATATATCTCATCAAACCAACACTAAAACTCCAACCATTTTCAAAGCAGTGTCTGTCAATTTACATGTCAAAGATATAAGTCAAATTCAAACATTATTTTCCAACCATTTAAAGACTCAAAAATAATAAAAACAAACATTTAACAATAATATTAATAACAATAAAAACTTACATTAAACTTGTAGTGTCGAACCATGCAATGAACAGAAGAAGAGGAGAATAGAAAACCCATAAGAACCAAAATGAATAAAAATCTAATGTAGTGAATCTCCATTGTCGGTTTGTCTGAGAAAATGTTTTTGGTTTGTGAATAAAGCTAAGTGGTTATGGTGATGATGAAACGATATAAAGAGAGAGAGAGAGAGATGTGTCTCTGCTGCCATGTCGTTTTTAATAGTTTGGTGGACAATTCTAATAAATAATGTTGAATACTTCAATGCCAAGCTCTATAGGTAACTAACTATATTATATTATGATTTATAAATATAGTGTTATTTGATAGATATAATGGAAAATTGTTTATTTCAATTAATCAATTGGATGGTGTAACTATAGAGTTGTTTGCTGATTGGATTTTAATGTAAATGTAAATGTTTTTTTTTTTTTTGTTTTTTTTTGTTTTTAATTTGAAAAGTAAATTGAGATTTATTTAAATTTGCAATGGAATTTTATTAATGTATTATGATTTATTAAAATTTGAATTATAATACAGCAATTATGATTAATAATTAAATTCTAAAAATTTATGTTTTCACTGAATTATGTCCACTTTTTAATAAAATTATTTTTGAAATTTTTGAAGTTAAGTATTTTATACTATTTAAAATATAATATGAAATGAAAATGAAAATTTAGATTTCATTCATAACTGAATTTTAAAATTAATTTGTAAATTTTATAGAAAAAATAACAGTCATTTATATTACTCGTTTAAATTTTATTAAAATAATTACTTTTTAAAAATTAAAATTATTAAATTCAATAATTTAAATACCTCAACCACAACATTACAGTATAAAATTAATATTCTATTTTTGGTAAATATAAATTTCTATTATAATATAATATAAAAATTTAATTTTAATTCACTCTAACTAATTCAGGTTCATTTTAACTAATTCATATCCATAAATAAAATTTACTCCTATCATCATTTTTATTAATTTTACTTTATAATTTTCCAGAATTTATAAAATTTTCTAAATTCAATTAAAATCCAACCCAATCTTTTTAACAGAAAAAAGAAAAATTATCTTAAAAATTACACAAAGTAGGTATCCAACAGAAGAGAAATGTGACAGACATTGAAGTTGAAGCTAAGGCATTCACTGGATGTACATTAAATCAAATAGTGGTCTCAGTGTATATTTGTTGAGTTGAGTTTGGTCATCCAACCTTATTGGGTAAAGTACACCCGATCTCTAACCAAATCAATCAATAAATCAAAATCAAAATCAAATCCACTTATTGTTATCTTTAAAGGTCAAACGTGTGACATCTACTTCTACAATGAAATTTGACCAACTAGTTTTTTATTTTGAGTTTTTGTTATTTACCATTTTTGAATTTTGGATGTTTGGTCGTTTTCTTTGTGAGTTAAATGTTGAGTTTTACTTTTTGTATTTTAATTGGGAATTTCAGACACCCAATGTTTGGTATTTGCACAAGTTAAAATGTGTTGTTTTAATGGCGGTAGATGTTGTAAAACTATCATTTGTATGTCACTTTTGGTATTATTTCTTTTATTTTATTATTATTTTTTTAAATTTAAGTTTATGTGTAGATGATATTTTATTAGTTTAATTTTGTAGGCTTGATTTTAAAATATTAGACATTCTTATGATAGAATTTAATTATTTGATAAGTGGGTAGTATATTTATAATATTAAATAAATAATATAAATAGATAATAGTAGTAATAATATCCGTCCCTAATTATAAAACAAGTGAAGCCTAAATATAAGCGATTATATATATCTATAAAGATTTCGAATTTGACTATATAATTTTCAAGTTAACTTCTTGATTTTTTGAATGGTGAATTTAATTTTCAAATGATCAATTAAGTCTCTTCGTTGGTGTGGAGTTTGAGTTTACAATATATAAAAACAAATTTAATTATGTAATATTAAAAATTGAGTGATTAAATTAATCCTTCCTGAAAAAGTTTAAAAGCTAATAAAAAAAAGACGTCCAAAATTCAAATTTTTTAGGATATATATAATTATAATTAAACTAATCATTCATGAAATCAAATACTAACCTAAAAGAATAATAAAATTCAGATTTTCTAGCTCTTATATATATATATATAAAATAAAATAAATAGAAGTCAGTTAGAAATCTCTATTTTATTTTACTAAAATTTTTTAAAAAAGGACTTTAATTATTAGAGTAGGAATTGAAGTAATTATTGTAATTAAAAAAAATAAATTGGAGTTAATAAAAAGTAGATGATTTTTTTAAAAATTTGAAAAATAATTAAAAATATATTAATATGATTTACGTTTTTAAAAATAATTTAATAGTAAAATAAATAAATAACGGTAAAATGATGTAATTAGTTGTGTTGAATTTGATGGACATAACATAATCAATTTTATAAGTAGAAAATAAATTAAGTTATTGAAAGTTGATATATGTGTTTATAGTAATTTCAAATGGTTAGAAGAGTAGAAACAACGAACCTTTTGAATTAAGAGTGTCCAACAAACATTTCTAACAAATTGAAAACCAATACACAAACAAACGTGTACACAAACAAACGTATATACTAGGGAGTTATGTGGGTAGATGCTTCGAAGCTAATTTTAATTAATTGAAGTAGATTATTTTCAATCCACTTTATATTTATATTAATAAATATTATTTTGTTGAGATATGTTAAGTAAGTCTAACTGGGCCAGTTTTAGTTTATATGGGCTCACTTATTGGGCCTAGAGTAAAGCCCATGTCTTCATTTCTATCAATTTTCCTAGTAAAAATTTTAAGAAATGAGCTTTTTAAAATTTAAAATACAATTATAGGTCTTTTTCGAAAAACATACAAAAACAGATTTTTAAAAGTTTAGTTTTCAGTCCATAGGCCGAGTTTCCCAAAATACCCCTGAAACTTTACAATTCACATATGCTGTGAATTATGCTCACAGTCTGTGAATTACGCTCACAGCTGTGATCGGCCTATGGAGTGAAAATCAAAGTTTAGTTTTGCAAACTTTTCAAAAGTGGCCTATAATTGTATAGTAAACTTTTTATGGCCTAAAAATCTAATGGACTCTTTCCTATTAGTCTCTTAATTTTTAATTAAATTTGAAATTTAATAAAAGAAAATTAATGTATATGAGATAATTCAAATTTTAAATTAAATTAATAATTCAAAATTTTATTTTAAAATTATAAAGAAGACTGATTAAACGTGTTTCCAGTGTTTTATGATGAAGTGTGTTTTAAAAATATTTTTGTCAATTTTATATATTTAAAAAAAATTAACTTTCAAAATTTTAAAAATTTAAATTATTTATTTATTTAAAATTAAAATTTTTTAAATTATATTTTTTAAATATATATTTCTATTCTTTTCACTTTCATTTAAAATAAAATAAAATAAATTCATAATTATTCAATAAAAAATAAATATTTAATTTTATATACGGTGTAAATACAGATGAAATAGATTTTTTTTCTATAAAAAATTATAATATAAATTAAATAAAAATAATATTTTTAATATTTAAATAGTTATATATATTTGTTCATTAATGGGTTATGAATTTTAAAATTTCCAAATGAAAATGACGTGTGACCAAGACATTATAAAAATGACAAAATTTACAGCAAATTGATTTAACACTAGATATTTGAATTGAATTACACGCCCAAAAGAGTGGACTTTTCCTTTGTTTTATATTTCCAAGCTTTTTTTCAAAAACAAAAAACAAAAAAATTATTTATTAATAATATTTATTAATTATTTGGTTTCATCATTAATAAAACCCAGTTTATAATAATATAATCTCGAATGCTTAATTAATCATTTGAGTCCAACTCAATTTGCCTTTTCAAAGACTAAAATTGATTATTAAATCTTCCAAAGCTGCGTGATAATTGGGTCTTCCTTGTTGGTTCATTAATTATTTATTATTAATGTTATTAGTGTTTGAATCTTACAAGAATCTGCAATTGACAAGATAGGATTTAAATACATTGATATTGACGGGAATCTTGTACACATTGTAATTATTCGTCAATAGAAGAAAATTTGTTTACTAATTAAATTTATCTTCGACATCGTTTGAATTATTAAATACATACTATATGTCATTTTCTTATCAAATGATTGAGATTTCCGTTATCCGCAAATAATAAAAATATAATTTAATATATATATTAATATTAAAACCACCTGTAAACATGAAACAATTTACTGTATTATCATTGATTTTTATTTGAATTTGAGAATTTTAATTAGAAGTATTCAAATATATTAAATTTGTAAAGGGTTATAAATTAAATAAATTCGTATTATAGTATATCAACTTATTTTGTAAGGACTATTTTAACACTAATATTAGCATATCATAGGCTTTTTAAGTTGGTGGATGTTTAAATTTCATTGTTTTATAAAAAAATATTAAGTACTAATTTAGTTAAAAACAAATTTAAAATCATTTCGACTATTATTTTAATTAAAAATTTCGATTACCTACCTCTATATTGATTATTGCAAGTATAAGTTTTTAACAGCTGATCACAGATTGTTTTGTTTTGTCTTCTCTTCTTCTTACATAACATTACATTACATTACATCATCACATCAAAGCTTGCAAGTCTCAATCTTATCACTCACTTCCACTTGTGTTGTGACTTGTCTCTGTGTGCTTTTTACACACCTTTGAGTCAAATATGAAGTGTGAACACTAGATTTGGAAATAATGTAAGGTGCTAGCTTGATTGACTATTTGTTTATTGTAATCAAATTCCATTTCTCACAATTCACTTATGCTTTTATATATGTATATATGTAGTGTATGTACAAGTCTTTAAGTCTTCAATCTGCATATTCTGCTAAGTTTGGTTGAAAAAGATTCAGGTTTTGTTCAATTTGTTATTGTTGTGTTATGTGGATTATTTTTAATTTAATTTAATTTAATTTTTAAAAGTAGTTTATGATGTTTGTTATGTGGTTTTAGTGAATGCCCAGATAGAAAATCAGCTTTGTTGAGGAGATACAATGGAAGAGGAAGATGTTTATACAAAAGATGGAACTGTTGATTGGCATGGAAGACCTGCTAATAAGCAGAAAACAGGAACTTGGAAGGCTTGTCCTTTCATTTTAGGTATTGAATTTCAATTTGATCAGTGAAATTTGGTTTTTCTTTTGTAGAAATGATGGATTAGTTTTTCAAATCATGAAAAAAATTGCTTTTTTTATTTTTATTTTTATTTTTTTGGTTCAATGTAGTGTAAATGATGGATTACCAAAAGGGTTCATTAGAGTCACTAAACTAGACTTCTTGTATTGATTATGTGTCAAATATTGGTAATTTGATTATGTGTAAATGATGGTTTACTAGTTTTGTTAACAAGATCGTATTGATACGAAAATCTGGGATATTAGATTCAAAGGGGTTTCGAATTTTTCGCGTCAAAGGATCCAAAAAGCATTGCTTGGAAATATAAAATTCATGTTGATAGAAGTTTCTAAGCCTTGTGGTGACCATGTTTATTGAGGTTCACGGTAGAGGATTCAGGATCCGAACTAATTTGGGATTAAGGCTTTGTTGATGATATTGATGAAAGGGTAGCTAGAGTTTAGTTTTGCTGTGAGCTTATTTAGTTTTGGTGTTGTGAATTGACAGGAACTGAGTGTTCCGAGAGGTTAGCGTATTATGGAATGAGCTCGAATCTGGTGCTGTATTTCAAGCATAGACTGAATCAGAGCAGTGCAACTGCTACTAAAAGCAACCAGGACTGGGGTGGAACTTGCTATGTAACACCATTGATTGGTGCATTTCTTGCTGATGCTTATCTTGGAAGATATTGGACTATTGCCATTTTCTCAATCATTTATTTCATCGTAAGTTTCAAACACAACTCGAATTTCAATTTGGTTGTCAAATGTCTTCTTGTGTGGTATTTGAATTAGAAGATAATCATGGTATGGTTGGTTGTTTTATGTCTATTTGAGCTTTGAAGTGTGCTTGTGTGTCTGGTTATGCTTGTTTGTCTCGGAACATTTGTTTATTGCATATGCTAGTAATGCGAAACCGCTTATGATGTTTTTGTTTTGATGTTGTTGAGTTATGTAGGGGATGACACTTTTGACACTCACAGCATCAGTTCCAGGCCTAAGGCCAACGTGTCATGGAAAAGATAACTGTACTGCAACAGATGCACAAACCGCGGCGACATTTGTAGCACTCTATTTGATAGCATTAGGTACCGGTGGAATCAAGCCTTGTGTCTCATCCTATGGAGCAGATCAATTTGATGATGCTGATGAAGGCGAGAAGAAGAAAAAGAGCTCCTTCTTCAATTGGTTCTATTTCTCAATCAACATTGGAGCTCTTATAGCTTCCTCTGTGATTGTTTGGATTCAAACAGATATAAGCTGGGGATGGGGATTCGGCATACCTGCAGCTGCCATGGCTATTGCTGTTATAAGTTTCTTTTCGGGTACACGTCTGTTTAGGTTTCAGAAACCTGGAGGTAGCCCGCTTACTCGAATCTGTCAGGTTTTGGTGGCTTCTATAAGGAAGTATAGTGTTAAAGTACCTGATGACAAGTCTCTTCTGTATGAGATTGCTGATGCTGATGAGTCCAACATCAAAGGCAGCCGAAAGCTTGATCACACAAAAGATTTTCGGTTTGTTCCTTAATTGTTCCTTGACTACTACTCATTAGTTGAACATTAAAGTTTTCAGTTCTAACATGTTATTTATCTTCAGTTTCCTTGACAAAGCAGCAGTGTTGATCCAATCTGAGCAAACCAAAGCCTCAGGTGATCCATGGAGACTTTGCACAGTAACACAAGTCGAAGAGCTAAAAGCTATAATAAGACTGCTACCAATATGGGCAACCGGAATAGTATTCGCAGCTGTGTATAGTCAAATGGGCAATTTATTTCTCCTCCAAGGAGAAAGAATGAACACACACGTCGGAAAATCAACCTTCAAGATCCCACCAGCATCACTCTCAATATTCGACACAATAAGTGTGATCTTCTGGGTTCCAATTTATGACAGAATCATAGTCCCAGTCACCAGGAGATTCACAGGCCATAAAAACGGCCTAACACAATTACAAAGGATGGGAATAGGCCTATTTATATCAATCATCTCAATGGTATGTGCAGCAGTACTGGAGCTAATAAGGCTTCGGATAGTCCGAAAACACAACTATTACGACCTTGATGAAATGCCAATGACTATATTCTGGCAAGTCCCTCAGTATTTCCTTATAGGATGTGCAGAAGTGTTCACATTTATCGGTCAGTTAGAGTTCTTCTACGAGCAAGCGCCTGATGCTATGAGGAGCTTATGTTCAGCTCTTTCGCTCACT
Source organism: Cardiospermum halicacabum (assembly GCA_031304145.1). NCBI lineage: Eukaryota > Viridiplantae > Streptophyta > Magnoliopsida > Sapindales > Sapindaceae > Cardiospermum > Cardiospermum halicacabum. Next base: position 11,190,665 of record CM062390.1, on the reverse strand, counting down.
ACTGTTGCATTAGGTAACTACTTGAGTTCACTTTTGGTGACTATTGTTACAAGTGTGAGTACTAGACATGGGAAGCTTGGTTGGATTCCTGATAATTTGAACTATGGTAAGCTTCATTACTTCTTTTGGCTGTTAACAGGACTTAGTGTGTTGAATTTGGGTGTTTATCTTTTGGTTGCTAAGTGGTATATTTACAAGAAACCAATCGGAACACTTCGTGAATCGAAGTGAACATGTTTTGAATGTGAAGTCTACGTGTGTTTGTACTGCAATGTGTAATTTCTACTGGTCTTGAATATGGAGATTTGATGGTGTTGTTTGGAATGTTTCAGTGGAGACTATGTATAGTTTGTGTATATTTTGTTTCAAGTTATGAGATTAATTAGAGGGCAAATTACACTGGCTAGTTATGAGATTAATTGGTGTAATTTTGTCGTGTGAAATTGATATTTTCACACTTCATCCTATCCTTTGACGACACGTGTCATTTCATAAGCTCGAATGGACTAAAAAGCCCCTGAAAGCGCTTCATAAACCAAATCGCTCAAACTCATCACCCTCATCGATCAATCAATACACGAACCAATTCAACAATCCAATCTCCTCCAGACAAAAATGGTGGGAAAAGGATTCCAAGAAGCAAAAACAGGTAATACCCACAACCAAAAATCGCTAAACTCTTCAAATCTCATTCCTTTATACAACTAACTCACAAATTCAACACCTACCCATCAACTGTTCGACGAAATGCCTCAGCGAAAACACCACCCTAATTTCACTCTCTTTTGCTGATTTTTTTTCTCAGGTATCGAATGGCTAAAATCAATCGACGCGAACAAGTACTTAAAGAAGGTCGGACTGGGTAGAGAAGACTACCATTTCTGGAAGCAAGTAGGCAAGGCATTGATGTGCACATACACATTGTTCGGCATTGCGTGGATATTCAACGAGACATCACCGTTAGGTTGGTGGACATTGAAGCCTCGGCCGAAGGAGGAGAGAGAGATGTCTCATTTGTATGAGAGGATACAGTTTCCTTATCCGGGAGATACTGAAGCTATGGAGGAGTTTATGAAGAAAGGTGGGATGATTGGGTCGGTTTTCGGACCGAAAGGGACGGTAGAAGGTGGTAGAGAAGCGAATAGTTATCAGAAGGATTTGCAGGATAGGAAGTTTGAACAGGAGGTTCAGAAGATGTGGATGAGGATGAGGAATGAGGTTGTTGTTGAGCTTCAAGAACAAGGGTATGATATTGAGTGAGCTTGCTTCAAGAACTTTGATGATCTTATGTGTTAGGATGATGTTTAATAGCTATATTTGAGTATGATCATATACAACTATTCAAATCTTTGCTATTTCAGCCATTGATGTTAACTATAGCCGTAATGTTCACTTATTTGAGATGCTAACTACAACTCCAAGACCTTAATCAAAGGCCCAAATGCCACTCAAAATGCCATTCAAAACACTAAAAGCTGAAAATTCTTCCCTATGGAGCCCAAATACCCAACATAGTGATGTGAAACTAATGCCTCAAATGTTCACAAACAACAGTTAATTTCAGTCACTGTAATGATAAAAATCACAAGGATATCAGATAGGGTAACAAAAATCCAAAGCAAATTTACTAATAAAGAAAGGATTAGTACTTGTATTTAATATAAGAGCATGTCAGTAGCATAACCAGGTAAGTGCCACACAACAAGGAGTTGGAACCCATTTGCAGAGTAAATACTGGAATCAAACGTGTTCGGGTCATATTTAATGAAGAAAGATACGATGCCACTCTAGGAAACAGTGCCTTGGCAGACCTAAAAAGGATCCTAGGCTAAATTCTAAAGGGACAACAGATTCACTTAGCTAAACAAAATAATTCATCAACATATACAATACAATACAATTATTGAAACCTGTCCTCTGCGCTTGTGTCACTGAGTATCCAAAGCATTATTATCAGAACCACCCACCAAGGTTTCTTAACTTGAATTACAGACAAGAAGAGAAACATTAACCCTAGTGTCAGCAATAAGAGACCCAAGAAACTTTAGAGTGAGCATAACAGCAGCTTCCACACTTTAATGGGCAGTGTACATTATTGATAGCGTGTGTGAATTGCTTTAAATGGTGTTCAATTATGTTGATAATGGAGTGTATAATTGTGAGCTACTAGTACTGTAATCTATAGATGTGTAACCAACAACCATATAGAAATTTCAAATGCAAGCAACAAAAGCATTAAATGCAGAGAAAAGTACATCAGCTATGAAGAAAAACAATGTTTGTTCCTATAATTGGATAGCAATGCCTAGAATTACAGTTCAAATTACTGAATACTAGTACTACATTCAAGGAAACTGTAGACAAATTATAGTATTAAGTACTCATCAACATAACAGAAACAGATTTCTTTTGTTAAAGAAATGGTATGCAACAACAGAATAAACATCAACAATCTGATTCAACATGGTATGTAGATGAGCCAAAGAATGATTATGCAACAAAGGATAATCATCCACAATTCAAAAACAACAATGCCAAATGTTTGCAACTCAGGAAACAAATCTAAGGTTTTCTCTATAGAGGTCTGTTCCCAGTTTTTTCTTACGTGGTACATATATGTGAGAACAAGGGGGTCATTTGGAAGTTATATCTACAATTCACAGACATCACTACCACAGCTATTGATACTCAACAGGATCAAACCTAAAGATAACAAAAACTTTCAGCTTCCAACATTGGAACATAAGTACTTAATAAGTTTCGCAAAATCTTAACATCTATATATAAGTAATTTAAAGATCTCATCCAATGCAGCGGCTAAACTAAAGGCAATTTAAAGGCTTGGATAAAGGACAGTTAGATAACATTGTTCTAATCAACTGCAGCAATTTTACTAAAACATTGAACATGTTAGCAAATGAAGGGCAATCAAATATAAAATATGCTTTTCATCTATAAAAAAAACATGGAAACTACAAACAACAGGTCAATACTGCATATCTTTTTACAACAAAATATATCATTAAAGGACAATTGGTGCACCTTTACAAACCATTCATGGCCATAGATTGCGAACTCTTTAGCTTACTTCTTCCAGATTTGCTGCGCCGGTAGCTCCTCACCGGTGTCAAATAGAACCTCAATAGTCCATTATCAAGGTTGTTGGGAGAATACGCTGTGGTAGTCCTGTTTCGCTGCAAGATCAGCTCATCTCTTCTCCTCAAACCACCAGCTCCTCCACTCACTTCTTTACCCTCAACACTATTACACAATCCATCTGTTTTGCAGGCACTACTATTCCTCGCACTGACACTATAACTTCTGATAAGCTTTTCACTAACAGTGCCATTTGCATCTCCATTAGCAACACGTTTCAGCTTCTGCCAAGAATCACTCAATGGACCAGCTTCTACATTGACATTCACGTTCATGTTATCACTTTTCTCTTCATGACACTTGCTATCCCCTCCTCCTCCCCCTCTCTTCTGCTTAAAACCCCACATATTCAACATGTTCCGCAACTTTTTAAACTTCAATCCCCTATGCTCACTCTCTCCACCACCAGTATTCTTCTTCGAAACACACTCTTCACTCTCATCTCGATAATCCTTAATGGAATACCAATTGGAATCCCTCAACTCCTTCTCTGTAACCAACAACTTCGCTCCATGGAACAATCCAACAGTTTCAGGCGACACTTTAGCATTAGATATAGATTTAACTTCCTCAACATCAACTAAACCATTAATTCTCTTCCCAGAAGTCAAATCAAAACTCCTTCTCCTCCTCTGACCTAAACACTCCCCATAATACTCCCTTGTCTGAGTTGACCCACCTGGACTCTCATTCACACTTAAATTCTCGCTACTCTCATCTTCATTACCCGAATTAGCTTTCTCTTCAACAGCAGCCATTGAAGTAACCATCTTCGAATATCCCCTCCCAATCAAATACCCATCCCATGAAGCTCTCGGTTCTTCAAAAGAATACCTTACATTATCCACAGACAGTCTCGGATCTGTATCGCAAGATCTCCTCCCTAAATACCCATAAACACCGATCTCCGACTTGATTTCGTCTCTAGGGTTATTGTTATTATTGTCGTCTTTTATAACATTTTTTCGATTTTGCTTCCATTTCAACAACTTCTTACTAAACAAAGAAGCCGTCTCCCAAAACCCAACACCACCACCACTCTTCTTCTTCTTCCCCAATTCGAGATCTATAAACTCCTTCATCGTCTTCAACTCCACATCCTCCTCCTCTTCCCCATCCTTTACCTCTTCAACTCCATCATTCTCTTCAACTTTCACCTGTAACCCTATCAACCCATTCGGTTTCCTCTCAGCTTTCAAGTGATCATCGAGAGAAAACAAACAAGACAGAGAACTATCACCGCCAGTGTTAACAATCACATCACACGACTTCCGACGAGGCTCGACTACAGAACACGAAGCAGCATTAGCATTACCTTTGTTGGAGGTGGATTTAGTTCGCCGGAGACGAGGTCCGGCGGAGGGAGAGGCGGAGGAGGAGGAAGAGTCGATGGTGGAGAGACGCTCACGGAGACATGAAGCGCAGAAGCCGGTGATAGGGTTGGTTGTCGGGTGTCGGTTACAGCTGGAGTGACGGTGGTTAGTCATTTGTGTTTAACGGTGACCGGTAAGGTCATGACAGTTAGAGAGAGAGAGAGAGAGAGAGAGCGTGTGTGTGATGGGAGTGAAGTGAAATTATGTGATTGGGAAATGGAAAGGTGAAGCTAAATATTGCGAGAAACCCCTCGATAAAACCCTGTCTTTTTGTGTTTTTTTATGAAAATTAATTTTTAATTGTAATTTATTTTATTAATGGGCCCACGCTAGTAACATGGGCCGATCATGAGGATTGTGATATGAGCACGAGTTTCCAATGAAAATGGCTGGTTTGGAGTCTGGTTGGATATCTTGTCCTCCGGATAGGGGTGTATTCCATCCCAAGCGAAGTAACTCGACTTCGATTCAAACTTACCAAATTTCCACTTAATTCAAGTTGGATTTTCGACGAACGAATCCGAACTGTTTATTGAAAGACTAATTTGTTTTCTGTTTTGTATCTGAATATATATTTGGTATAAATTTTTTTTTTTAAATATTTTATTTTGAATGATTGATTTTTTAAAAATATTTTTAAAATTTAAAAAGTAAAAATAAAATCTGATTTGAATTAAAACTATTTTAATATAAATAAATTATTTTATACATCTTATATTTTATATAAATAAATATTTAAAAATAAGATTTATTATTGAATATATAGATCGAACCATAATATTTATATATATAAATGATTTAAATAAATAAATAAAATCGATACAGTTGTATGTTCATAAAATTCACAATTTAAATAAATTTTTAAATATAAAATATTTTCAATATAACAATGTGGAAACTATTAACCAGCACAACTAGGCCAACTATTATTGCATGCCAAAGGTAGCTTAACTTACAAAGAAGACGTGAACTTGGAAATTGAATTATCACCCATAAGCTAATCCTTTTGCCCTTGTTGGTATTCATTTGAGATATACTTGCTAACAAAATGAAGACAAGATGGTTGTCTATACAATAATATAAACTATACTATTTTCTGAAACTTGTGACAATAAAACCATATCGAACTTTGAAAGTGACTGTGATAATAACCAAGCCAAAAGATTCACCCACGTACAATTTGCTTAGTGGATGAGTCCAAAATATTACAAGTCAACCCTAGTGATACATGCAACATTTTACATTATAAAATTTTCCCAATTTACAATATACATGAGATTTGTTTTTCGAATCTAGGACCAAGTAATATCTTATTCTTCTCTATATTTGGTTTCCAAGATATAAAGAATGTAAAGAAAGGCAAATGCTTGTTTTAGGACTGGTGTGATATATGCCGTCAATTGTATATTTGAGCATAGCGGAGCCCCTGCTCGAGCTTACGAATTTTAGTTTGGGGTGATGGATTTATATATAAGTTCGGATTTGACTTTAAAATTTAATTTGAATTAAAAAATATATTAAATAAAATATAAATTTTATATTATTTTATTAAAATAATATAAATATATCTGGACCTGTTTAGACTTGTTAAACTTTTGAGGTTTGAAGTTTTATAGCAGTAATTAAGATGACGGTTCAGACTCGATCACAAGTTTTAATAGTCAGTTTGATTGGGATGTCCATAAATTTTAATTTAAGGGAATAACAAAACTAAATCTCAAACTGAAAGAAGTTATAATATTATAGCGTATTAGGGTTTAGAATAACATAAGATACTTTTATAGTGCAAAAGAAACTCAAAAAATGAAAATCCTGCTAGAAAGAGAAATCCTAAAACTGGTAAGAATAGGAAAAGTCAAAATTGACCCCTAAAACAATTGAACTTGGGCCCAATAATTGTGCAACATGCCTCCGACATTTTTGTGGCAATTTGAAAAATCGACCATCTCGCAATTCTCTTTCCAGAAAACTAGTGCAGGCCCAAAACAGACTTCAAACGAATATATCAAGTCATTCTCAAGTTGTCTTAGAACGATCTAGACCCTCCATGTAGTCTAATGCAATTTGATCCTCATCATTTTAATTTTGAAACTTGAAGTTCGTCTCGTTTAAGTTCGAGTTTGACTCGCCAGAAATTTGTCTAAACCGAAGTTTGAGTTAAATTTTAAAATTTCAAACTATTCGCAAGTCGGCTCCATACATTTCCACCTACATGTATGGTAGCTATCCGGTCACGCTAAATTAGTTATGAACTTAAAATAGTAAAAGTAAAGAAAAAACATAAAAGAATAATCATTCTAATGTTTTGTTCGAAATAATACGATAGAGTTTAGATAAATGAACTAAAATTTTGAGCATAAGTGACCATCCATGATATAAAATATAATCATATCGGAAATGAATGTTGAAAATGACAGAATAACTGAAGAACTTTAGAGTAATGAGGATCATGATTTGTAAAAATTCACTACCGTATCTTTCGATCTCACCTATGTAAAATAGTTAAATTTCATTACCCCATATATAAAATGCTTTTTATTATTGATATAAGGTGAATGAAAAAAATATTTCAAATTCTTTATGCACATTCAAATTATATTTTATTATCATTTTGTATATTTATTTTTGTTTAAAACTAATTTATTATTATATAATTTATAACAATGTCAAAATCTAATATTTTTATCAATTTTAAATTATATTTAGGAATTAATAAATAGATTTCATATGCTATGCAGTTCATTTTAACATTAAAAATAATGTAAAATTACCGATGGATCCGAAATACTTGGATATTTGTAGAATCCGAAAATATTTGTTAACCATTGCACAATTTGATGTCCGGGATGGATGTTGGTTCTACTAGCCTCCCAGAAATTGAGCCGCAGTCTTATCCATATTGGGCCTAGACCAAGACCTTGGTGACCAGCCCACTTCATGCCCAAGACCTCAAAAATACTAACCGTCCATTTAGCTAACAAATTTTTAACGGTCACAATCTAAGAAGCACCGAACTAACAAAGTAGATCCGCCAACACCAGATAATTCATTTCATTCCCGGCAGGACTGGGTTGATATGATAGACATATACACAAAAACTCAAAAAGCGAGAGAAGCAACAGAAATGGAGAAGGCAAAGCAGCGATTAGAGCTCACCGAAGAAGAATCGGCGACGGTTTCACGACTCACAGTCCATCCACCCCGCCGAGTCGGAGTCGATGCGAGCTTTTACGAAGACTTCTCGTTGAGAGGCATCCGAGTCGACCGAGTCGAACCCGGTCTCGTCTCTTGTACTTTCATAGTCCCGCCTCGTCTCACTGTAAGCGTAGTATATACTGCTTTGAAGCTGTTTGAAGTCAATTGAGGATCGGAATTGAGTTTTTGATTTGAATTGATCTCGTGGATGTGGCAGGATAATAATGGAAATTTGACTAATGGAGCGATTGCGAACCTTGTTGATGAAGTCGGTGGCGCTGTGGTTCATGTCGAGGGTCTTCCTATGCAAGTTTCAGTTGACATGTCGATTGCGTTTGTTTCCACTGCGAAAGTTCATGTAAGGAGGACTATACTACTACTCTCTTTATCGTATGTGTTAAATGATATTGGAATTTGAGTTTAGGTTTAAGGGTTTGTTAAAGCTAATTTGCTTATATTAGTTTATTGGTAATTGTTAGAATTCAATCAAATTAGCCATAACAACACTGCTGCCTATATCAATGGAACTCTTGCCACCTCTGTGGTGGGAGGTTGGGTTGGTCTAGCGATCTGTTCTGCATTCTAGAAAAACCATAGAAGTGAGACTTACTAATTGTTGCATCTTTACTGAAGAGGCACAAAAGTAGGGGTAATGCAGAAATGTTGCTAAGTTGTTTTATATGTTAGCTCTTCTAAGCGTATGGAGTCTTGGAAATTTACAAGTCATTTAACTTTTGGTTCACTGCTAGAAAAAAATTTAGGAAATTGTTGCTTCTAGAGAAAGATCTTTCTAGTTTGTTATTTGGCTGTGCTTCTGGATTTCATGTATTGTATTTGTTGGAAATGGAGGATATATATATCTAAACCATTGATCCGAGAGTCAGGCATGTGTATGTCATTGCTGCAATTGTTGGAGTAGTAGTATTTGGTTACATTTTTTTTGGAAACTGAGGATTCATATAGCTAAACCATTGATTCGAGAGTCAGGCATGCATATGCCATTGTTTTAATTGTTGTACTTGTAGCATTTGGTTGTATTACTATTACATAGTGGTTGACGAAAACATGAAATCGTTGGGGATGTTACACTGCTGCTCCAGCATAAGTTATTACATCGTGTGGCAGTTAAGAGTGAACAGAATGCCATATACCGCTTTCGGTACCTAATTTTGATTTCTATATTTATGTGAGTATGGCAGGACGAGTTGGAGATTACTGGGAGGGTGTTAGGACAAAGAGGAGGTTATTCTGGAACCATTGTTCTCATGAGAAACAAAGCGACAGGCGAGGTCATTGCTGAAGGACGACACTCACTATTTGGTAGGAAACCTAGCAAGATGTAAGTCGTGGTTTATTGATGCAATCACACTTTTGGTCAATATCAGTTAGAATACCAGTCACCATTTTAGAGTTTTACTACTTGTAAATGAAAATTTTCCAAAAGGAATACTTTGGCACATACCAATGAGTATCGGTAGTTAGTTGAAGATATATATTTGATTGTTTACTGAAGATATATATTTGATTGTTTACTGAAGACATATATTTGATTGTTTACGTTCTGTTTACATGCGGCTTTTATTCATAAAATTTTCATGAGTACAACCTTTTAACTTAGGTAAGCTTTGATTGTAAATCAAAGACGAGAAATGTTTATATGTCAAGTATTCTCTTATTTGTTGTGATGTGATACTGATAGGTGTGATGTTCATTTTATCGTCCCGATGCAGATTGTGACCCATCTTTGTCATATTAACGCTGCATAACGCTACATGGCTCAGGTTAATTTTTTGAGATTGTCTTGACTTAAATGACTTTTTTTTTTTTAATAAATAAAATAATCAATGAGCTATTTCTATTCATTTCACTGCCATTTGATGCTAACTATTATTGCTTTACTAAATTGTTGATTGATGTCTGGATTTTTGTTGTATTATGTATTTACATGCGGTTGTATCACTTCATGATTGATGTATTACTAAGTTGTTGATGGTAATATCTAGACTTTTGTTGTATTATACATTTACATGCGGTTCTATCTCTTCATGATTGATGTATTTTTTTAATCATAGTGGCGTTTGGTGCTTGTTTGTGAGTTTTTTTTAAAAAATAATTTTATTATTATTTTCATTTTAAAATAAAATCGATGGATGCTGCTATCGAACTCGATATCGATTCCCTGTGAATTCCACAAACACCCACCAGCTTTTCACACAGTCAAACCAAGAGGCGAGGGCAATTTTGTAATCTACAGTTGTCCGCCATATAAATCTATAGTTTTAGCGGTTCCATTGTTCTTCAAGCACAGTCAACAACATGAACACTACTTTATTTTCTATTCAACAACCAATCCACTATCCCAGTGTCACACTCTCTCGGAGCCCTAAATTCTTCAAAACCAAACGGTTTCAAGTATCGTCGTTTCATTTTCTCCAAAATTCGCGCCATGAGAAACGTAATCTTCTCAATCACTCTTCGCCGCTGTCGACGGCAGTTCCAGTTGCTCGTGGCAACTCTGTACGGACGAAAGTGTCATCCGGCGACAATCAGCTAGGTTACTTGTCGGAGGAGCCTCCGACACCGAGTTTTGTTGAGTTTATCACCTCTGAGCGAGTTAAAGTCGTCGCTATGCTCTCTTTAGCTCTGGCGCTGTGTAATGCTGATAGAGTAGTGATGTCCGTCGCGATCGTACCATTGTCTCTCGCTAACGGATGGAGCAGATCATTTTCCGGTATTGTCAATATTTTGAATTTTTGAGAATTTTAATTTCTTTAAATAATTAATAGTAATTAAATAAAATTGTAATTAAATTACTTCTGATTATGAAATCCTGAATAAAATGAACATTTCACTTTAAATTGGATTCACTGTGTAATTGTTATTTTGTGAAAATATAACTAGATTATGTTAGTGTGTGAAATAAGTTATTCGATAATCTGCATGCTGATAGTTACAATTTGTGTGGCATGGAAGCCATCAGTTACTAATGAAGTGTTGAAATGTTTCTGGCAGTCGTCTTTTTTGTGGGGATATTTGATTTCTCCAATTGCTGGTGGAACTTTGGTAGATTTTTACGGAGGTAAGGTAGTTATGGCGGGAGGTGTGGCATTGTGGTCGCTAGCTACTTTTCTTACTCCTTGGGCAGCGGATAAATCTTTGTGGGCATTACTTGCTGCGCGGGCTACTCTTGGAATTGCGGAAGGTGTGGCTCTTCCTAGTATGAACAATATGGTGGCAAGGTAATATGTGATCTTCGGTATTTGGCGATACACTGCTTGAATTGGTTATATACGGTTTTTCGAAGTTTAAGAAGTTGATGTGTTGCAATTTTTCAAATTGTATTAGATGGTTTCCTTCAACAGAAAGAGCCAGGGCTGTTGCAATTGCAATGGGTGGATTTACGTCTGGAAATGCGATAGGGCTTTTGTTATCTCCAATTCTCATGTCAAAAGCTGGTATTTTTGGTCCGTTTGTAATATTTGGTTTAAGTGGATTTCTTTGGGTCTTGGTTTGGGTGTCGGCAACATCAAGTACTCCTGACCGTCATCCCCAGATATCAAAATATGAATTGGAGTATATACTTAATAAGAAACAAAAGCCTTTGCAGGAGGAGAATAAGCCTAAAACAGCAAAAGCGATGCCTCCTTTTAGGCGGCTGCTTTCTAAAATGCCAACATGGTCTATAATCGTTGCCAATGCAATGCATAGCTGGGTATTTCATACATATCTCTCTAAACTTTTGTTAATACGATGTTTTAGTATGAGCCAGATATACTAGTCTGATAACATAATTTAGTATAAGGACAATTTTCTCACCCCCAATAGCACAAGAGATACACCTTTCCCTGTTAGCAAATGTAGCTTTTGTATAGTTGGGGTATTATGTTAGAAGGTGAACTGTTTTCTGGTGAAAGGATAGTTTCTGGAAGCACAGTTTATTTAATATGTGAAGATATTATGCTACCTTCCTATTTTGTGAGCTTTTATTGCAGATGTATATTCAAGCTACTTGTGTAATGATTTAAAATCTTGTGCAGGGTTTTTTTGTTATTCTTTCTTGGATGCCGATTTACTTCAACTCAGTAAGTACAAATTTTAATCATTGGTTTCAATCATTACCAAAAGCAAAACTTCTGTGAGTGGCAGATGCTTATTTCTTTGTTTTTCAGGTATTTCATGTTAACCTGAGACATGCTTCTTGGTTTAGTGCTGTTCCATGGAGTGTTATGGCAGTTGCAGGATATTTTGGTGGCTTGCTGTCAGATATGTTGATAAAAAATGGTACAAGCGTGACAGTGACTCGCAAGATCATGCAGGTGTGGCTTAACATAAGTGTTTGCTTTAGCACAGCTTCTAATTTTTCCCTCAGCGGCTCAATTTACTTCAGAAAAAGAGTTACTCTTTCTCTTTGTCATGAGAAAGAAAATGGATTGAGAGGAAGTTAATCCATTGCTTCACTCATTTCCGTAGAAATTTGGCTTAAAAAAGAATTTGACTGTAAGTGTTTGCTTTAGCACAGCTTCTAGTTTTTCCCTCAGTGGCTCAATTTACTCAGAAAAAGAGTTACTCTTTCTCTTTGTCATGAGAAAGAAAATGGATTGAGAGGAAGTTAATGTGTTGCTTCACCCATTTCTGTAGAAATTTGGCTTAAAAAAGAATTTGACTGTCTTTAATATTGGATTAGTGGTGAAGAACCATGTCTGGCTAACCATAAAATTGAACCATGACTTTATATTTTGATTCTCTTGTCTGTTATAATAATTACTATGGTTTTTATAATATGCTTACTTTGCAGTCAATAGGTTTCATTGGTCCTGGGATTGCTCTTATTGGTTTAACTGCAGCAAAACGTCCAACCATTGCATCTGCTTGGCTTACTTTAGCTGTTGGGCTGAAATCATTTAGTCATTCTGGTTTTCTTGTCAATCTTCAGGTTTGCGTGCTGAAGAACTTTAAAATGAAGTTATGAGCTTGAATTGCATTTTTCTCTGATTTTTCCTTTTCTTGTTGTTCCAGGAGATCGCTCCACAATATACTGGTGTTTTACATGGTATTATCTGATGTTATTTTATACTAGTCGTTAATTTTGAATATTGTTGGCATGTTATTTCTACATTTATGGACGCTTTCACATTTGATGAAATCATTTTTTTGACATCATATAGAAATATATGATTTACTTTGATTATTGTCTCATACCACATATTTCAGTGCCATCTAAATTGCTGTTCCTGCTGTTCATTGATGCTGGACAAAACCTCAGCTGCCTTCATCATCATTTGCTGGGATTTACTTTTTGTTAATCTAGAGATAGTAAATAACAAATTAACAACTAATGGATCTTACTTAACATGAAATAAAATTAGATGTGCACTACATTACTTAAACTTTAAAATGCTCTTTTGTGTTAATGTCTGCAATTTTTTTTATTTTTTTATTTTTACCTTTTGGATTACAGGAATTGCAAATACTGGTGGAACGTTGGCTGCCATTATAGGAACAGTAGGAGCTGGTTTCTTTGTCGAATTGATGGGTTCTTTTCAAGGATTTCTGCTGCTTACAGCACTCTTATATTTTTGCTCTGCCGTTTTCTACATTATCTTCTCCACAGGAGAGAGAGTCAATTTCGATGAACCTGGTAAGTCTTTCATAATGATATATCTGAAACTTGTATAATGATTTTCACTTTGTTTTTTACTCAATACCCCAAAAAATTCATTTTTACAGCTACCTGAACAAGTTAGAAAAGAACATTGACACAAGCTATCAACTCTAATGACTCGTACTGGGAGCATTGAACGTCCTACACGGGGACAGGGCAGTCGAATTTTGTACAGAGAAGATCTTGTTTCCGCTGTTTCATTTTCTTCACCATTTACAAAAATAAAATAAATATACACTATCTTATTTTAACATCCTTCTGGCACTCAAGGGACTGAAAAATTTCAGGTCCATTTGGGTGACTGATGGTGCCAAAGAATCAGGTACCTACTCTACAACATCTAGCAAGGTATGGAGCCTTTGTCAACATTCACAAAAACAGAAGAAAATGCAAATTTTTCTTGACGTGTAATCGATTCTTTATGCAATTTAGTTAATTGAGTTGTGGCCGTTTTTCAATTTTTATTTAGGTTGACTATTCTAAAGAATGAAAGTTCAACATCCGAGTATATATCTCTCCAGACAACTCTAAGGTGACAATTGGCTATTTAGATTTAAAATTTTTGTTTCTAATGAGATTTTTCCGTAGTTAACAATGGAGAGAAAAGTCATGGTCAATTGGGTTTTTTAATACGTTATGTTATTGATTACTTCGAGGTTGGCCGGTAATAGCAATGAATAATTTTAAATGGAGATCGATAAAAATGAAGAGAGCAAATAAGGGTAACTAGAGAATAGGACCTTTCTTAGTCATTTTCAGCCCCTGCTAATATGATTTAGCAACTGTTAAAGTCAGTAAACCGTTAGTGAAGCTTATCTAGAAACTAGTAAAGTTCAGAAGATGTTAGTCGTTATTTACTCAAATGAAAAAGAAAATGTAGCGTACATAGGGCAACATAATAAAAAATTGTAATGCTTCTGGGTGATATTCCACTTTGAAATGGTTAAGTTTCTGAGCTAATATTAATGGTTAAGTTTCTGAGCTTATCAGGTGTGCATTCCGTACTGTATTGAATATCATATAAAAGAAATTTGGTTTGGAGCGTAGTACTTCCACCGTTTCCAAATACTGGGAACATTTCATGTGGACACGCTTTTCCATGTTTAACTTTAAACATAAATATTTTTAATAATATACAATTAAAAATTATACAAATTTCATATTTGGAAAATACACACCAACACGAATAAAACAAGACCCCATTTGACAATATTTTTCCTTATACATAAGGAATAACACATGAAAGAAGATTGATCAACAAATAGTATACACTATTCAAATGTTGCCACTAAATAGAATCAGAGGAAGTATATTTTTTCGGTTGGGTATAAAATAATACCGAATTAATAGAAAAAATAATAATTCAAAAATAAATTATTTTTAAAATTTATTATTTGAATTCGTGAATTAGTTTTATATTTAAATTAATTATCATTTTTATTAAAAATTATTTTATTATATTTAGACTATGTTTGGATTATGGTTTGGTATGGTATAGGCTATTAATAACCTATACCAGGTTTGAATTATAGGTTAAGTTGGTATGATTTAGTTTAGTTTAGTTATGTATGAGTTGATTTGGATAAAATTTATAACCCACCAAATTGGGGTGTTAGCATGGATTATATTTTTTATTTTCCAAAATTGTCCTTCTAATATTAGGAAAAATATAAAATATAATGGTGTAATTGCAATAGATGAATTTTCACTATCTTGACTTTTATTTTTTATTTTTACTTTGGGGGTGTTTAATTTTTTTAGTTAATATATATATATATATATTTAATTTGGTTATTCCATATAGCGTTTTGACCGTTTATTTGATTTTACTATTTTTTTTATTTGGTTATTTGAGATAGTTGTGGTCTATCTTCAAATATGGTTTAATTTTATTCTAATTTTCAATCTAGTTACATGATTCTCACTAAAATATTAAAATTAATCTAATTAATTAAAATATTAATATTTAATTAGGTTCTATTATTATTAATATGTAATTGGACCTAATTTGTAAATTTTAAATATTAAATCTTTTTATATAAGTGTTTTTTTTTTACATTATAATATAAGTAAGTATTTTTTTTTTACATTCTAGTAAAATAATTTATTTTTATTATTATTTTACCCTTTAATAATTTTTTTAAATCCATTTAATTTTAAAAGTAAAAATAAATTGAATTTGTAAATTTAATGTTCACAAAATTGGCTGAAATTATTTTATTATCATTTTAATACTTTTATTAAAAATAAAAATAAATTTTAATATATTTTTTTCAATATTATTTTGTTAAAATGGATTAATATGGAAATACAATGAGTAGTATTTAAATATATCTAATATATTAGAATAATTGATTTTTTTTAAAAATATCTTTATAGCACTTAAATTGAGATAAAAGTATTAAAAAAAATCAAAATTACTTAAAGATAAAAATATTAAAAAGAAAAATAATTGGCACCTTAATTTTTTACTTTATCAAATTAGTATAAAAAATAAAAACACCATAATATATGGTAAAACTAAAAAAATAAATTAAATCATCTTAAAATAATAATTAGTGTGCATATTGTATGCAAGGGCGTTGTGGTTAATTTACATTTTTTTAACCCATATCATACCATGAATCCAAACAAAAAAATTGACTTTACTGTACTGAACTGCATCATCCATCCAAACAGAATTTTAGTATTTTACGAAACAACACTGAACTAAACTGAAAAAAAAAAACTCCATTGCTTTTATTTTTAGCAAGAAAACCACTGTTTTGGAATATTTCATCTATTTTACTATTTCATCCGCTAGCAGATGAACAATAATCAGGGGAATTTTGATAATTATAAAAGTTATTTAAAAATTAGTTTTAAAATAAATTGGAAATTATGAAAAGGCTCCTGGATACTATTTATCCACGTCCACTGAACAATAAAATTGAAAAAAAAAAGTGAAACATATATATTTTTAAAAAAAAATAAAATTAGGAAGATTTTTTCTTTTTTTTTTTTTAATTAATATTACAAATTTGTGATGAATATATAAAATATTTAAAAGTGTTTTATTATATTTATATATAATAAGTTAAATTCGGTATATCGGAATTGTAATGAACAGAATTCATATTGTATTATACCGGAATTTTAAATTTGATGGTACTAAATACCAACCCGTATTACAAAAGTTCGATTGGACCGTATTGAAAATTCAGTATTTCGGTATTTCCATACCATGCACACCCCAGCCAATATTTAGATAATTGTAGGGGTTTTTGAAACTAAATTTGTGTCCTTACCGTATCTTACATTGTAATAGTCATATAAGGATATTTATATAAGGATTTAGCTATGTAGCACCAGACACTAAATGAATGATAAGGTTAACTTACCACAACATTAAGATAG
Organism: Cardiospermum halicacabum; assembly: GCA_031304145.1. Taxonomy (NCBI): domain Eukaryota; kingdom Viridiplantae; phylum Streptophyta; class Magnoliopsida; order Sapindales; family Sapindaceae; genus Cardiospermum; species Cardiospermum halicacabum. The sequence continues at coordinate 11,173,883 of CM062390.1, read as the reverse complement.
TTTGACTTTATAGAATATCTTCACTTTTTGAAGTGTCCGGTGAGGTTGTAGTTTTCCATTTTTTGATTGCTTATGCCATTTGGAATTGATGGTGCCCTTTAACTTGAACTCCTTAATCCTTTTGCTCTTAAGTAGATTGTTGACTATCTCTATCATATCATTTCCGGTCCAACTTCTTTGTTTGCATTACACTACTTGCATATATGTAGTTGGGTTCATAAATAATGAGATATTAGTAGTACTTCCCCATCCGAATTCTTTTCAACTTGAGTATTCCATTAAGCATTGCAATAGAGACATGGGTCCGTTAATAAATATGTGGGGGTATTTTTGTCAATTAACCATCCAATGCAATTCCTCCAGCTGTCTTTCTGATGCCACGTTTTTCTACCCGCTTACTACATTGACTTGTCAAATTTAAAATCCTGTTTTCGTTTCTGAACAATTCACAATAGACATATATTAATCCACAACTTTGACTTTCTACATGTGTGACAGCTAAAACAAAGTTCTCAAATTCTCCTTCAAACCTGAGCAAAAGACATGATCAAACCTATCTGTAGAAAGGGCAAGAAGCTCTGCAGATGAAGACAAGACCGAGTCCTAAACCCCATGTTGTCAGTAAAAACAAGGCTAAACCCAAATCTCTTCCTGCCCTGAACTTTATCTTAGTTGCTGTTAAGAAAGTGGGTGGTGTTTTTGCAAGTCTATTCGGCAGGAACAGGAAGACAGACCCAGATAAAGTTGGCGAAGATAATGTTCGATTTAGGAAACCATCTTGTAAGTTTGATGTTTCATCTTCAATATTTGTATTTTTTTTTTCAATGTTTGATCCTGGTTTTAGAAAAATCATAGCTTAGTTTTAGTCGTGATGTATTCACAATCAGTTAGGGCAATCAAATGTGTTTTCACTTAAAAAGCTAGATACATTGATTTGTGCTTAGCAGTATATTATCTAATTCTAGGAGGAATTCAGACAGATATAAGTAAGATTAGATCTGGAAGGAGTTCATGAGAGTTTCAAGTAACATGCAGAGTAGAATGAAAACGTAAGACTATCCCAACTGATTTGGGATATTAAGAAATTTTTTCTATTGTTCTTGTTTGTGAAAGTTGAAGGAATATTTTATAGATGAATAATGAATTAGTGTATGTTGCAGATTCTACTGATCGTTCAACGGAAAGTAAGGCAACAACAAGGAGTTCAATATCCAGGTCTACGGATTCCTATGGCTCTACCAGCTCAGTGGGAGGACAGATTATGACTGTTAATTTCTCCATTGATGAAATTTACAAGGCAACTTCGAATTTTGCGATTGAGAATAAAATTGGGGAAGGTGGATTTGGAACTGTGTACAAGGGGAAGCTCAAGAATGGGTCTATTGCTGCTATAAAACGTGCTAAAAAGGTTGGTGATTAGATATCAGACTCTTTGTTTCACTAGATTATACTTGTGAGGAAGGTTTAAGTTTGGAAGCTTCAGGTATATGATTGGTTTGGTTTTGTTTGATCATGTGAATGATGATTCTTGTATGTCGCAGAACAAGAATGACAAAAGCTCAATACTGGAATTCAAGAATGAAATATTGACCTTGTCAAAGATTGAACATTTGAACTTGGTGAGGTTATTGGGATATGCAGAGGATAAAGATGAGAGAATTATTGCGATGGAATACGTTGCCAATGGAACTCTTCGGGAACATTTAGATGGTATGTTTAGAATCATATTTTTGGAACCTGAAATATGGATCTAATCAATTGCTTCAGAGAAAGGACGTAGCTAAAATTTGAACGCCTGTGTTTTATGCAGGTAAAAAAGGAAATGGACTTGAAATGGCAGAACGCCTGGATATCGCCATTGATGTAGCTCATGCACTCACCTATCTTCACACTTATACAGGTATGTTCATGATATCTGTTAACTATTCACCAATTTGTAGAAAACAATTCAGATAACTTGTTTATTCTTCACTGCCCATTATGAAATTGTAAAGTATAATTGGTGGCTTAATCTGCAGATGTACCAGTAATTCACCGAGATATAAAAGCATCAAACATCCTGATTACTGAAAAGCTTCGCGCCAAAGTCTCAGATTTTGGGTTTGCAAAGCTGCAGGGAGATCCTACTGCAACTCACATCTCTACTCAAGTCAAGGGAACAGCAGGCTATTTAGATCCAGATTACCTAAGAACATATCAACTCACCGAAAAAAGTGATGTGTACTCCTTTGGCGTATTGCTCGTAGAACTTGTTACAGGAAGATATCCAATTGAACCAGATAAACCTGTTAAGGAGAGAGTTACAATCAGATGGGTAAGTATCGCCATCTAAACATATGTCAGTCAAAAATTTGTTAATCTAGTTGGTACTGTGATATCAATAACAAGTATTCCATATCCAACAAGCTACAATATCAATCCTAATAAGCTCTTCTATGCATGCAGGCCATACAGAAACTAAAAGCAGGAGATGCTGTATTCGTAATGGATCCAAGAATGCGGAGAACTCCAGCATCTGTTATGGCAGCTGAGAAAGTCCTCAAATTAGCACACCACTGCCTTGCACCTTCAAGAAATTCAAGACCAAATATGAAGAAGTGCGCGGAGGTATTGTGGGGAATCCGTAAAGATGCAAGGGAAAAAACTTTATCTACTTCCATGGATGCTTCAGCTTCCCACCATTCTGCAGAATATCCTACCAGAAATCCGAAAGACAAGAGACATACATCGTTTGGAATCGAAGATGATGAGAGCCGTCAATTTGTTTCTGCATGAGATTTGTTCTCCTTATACCAATTGATTTTGAATTTGTTCACTTGCTGAATTTTTTGGTGAAGCAGCAAATTTCACTGAATTAGTATTGAATTTATTGGTCTATTCATATATTGATTATACATATACATACATTACACTCATTTATATTCAATATGAATGTATATATGGCATACAAGAGCCAAGAGGAATGCTTGGTCTTGTGTGCTGTGTAATTGGCTTGATTTAATCAAATGTGATTTTTGCATCAGATTAGTGGTAAAGATGGGGTGCTTTAGAAATGCGTAATTAATAAGAGATCATGTGTATATACTTTTCTAACGAGGGGCTTGATTGAGATTTACCAAAAGCGGAATAGTAAACAAGAAATATCTTTAAAAAATATCAAATGATGACGTGGACACATGTGAATCGTCGAGTGCTCATGAATCCATTGACAACTTGATCCATCTCCCATATCGGTTCTCGAACCCGTGATTAAAACCCGATCCGTGAATCAAGCCTCCGTCTCACCCGCGCTTTTCTTCATCTCCCGCCACGTGTCCTCTCAGTTTTAAAATCCAAAACAATTTATTAAAAATAAAAAATAAAAAATCATCATCTTCTCGAAATCTCACAATCTCTCTTCCACCGTTCACTCTTCACTCTGATATTTTCGCTCATTGCGACGATCACATCATTTCTCTTTCTCTTCTTCATTATCAAACAAAACAAAAGAAAATATCTCCAACACTTTTAGAATATTCTCTCTCACACTCTCACTATAAGCTAACTAAAAATCTTCACTACCTCTCCATCGTCTCTATTTCGTAAGTTCATTTCTTAACTTTTAATTTCGTCATTGATTTTGTTACTTCATCTATCCATAAATTTGACTGAATCTGTGTTTTCGAAGCAATTTCAAGCTGTAATTAAATGTCAATGTCGATCGCGAATGGAAAGAGGTCGGAGAAGGTTCCGGTGACAGCGCATCCGTTATCGGATAAGCCGGATGAGGTGGCGGCGAATATTAACTATCATGCACATTACAGTCCGCATTTCTCGCCGTTTAAGTTTGAGCCAGAGCAAGCTTACTTCGCTGCAGGGGAGAGTGTCCGCGATCGTCTTGTTCAAGTATAATTCTGGAATCAGCTTTTGTTTATTTATTTACTTTAATTAGCTAAATATGTTGTTACGGCTGTTGAACTGTTTTTTGTTGATTTCATGTGTTTTCGGTTTTAGTTTGTATAATGATTTGTTTTGTGTTTTAGAAATTTTGTGAATGCGAGTTGCGAAGTTTTGTTCGTTTGCATTGGATGTTGTTGTGTCAATTATTAATGTGTTTTGGATTAGATTGTCGTAGTGTATTTTGGATTTTTTTTTTTGGTAAGTTCTTGAAGTTGAGTTCATATTTTATTTTTGATTTTGTGGGATGACTTCTTATTGAATTTCATTATGAAAGACTGTATTTGATTTTCGTACTTGCTTATGTTCATAAGTATATTTATGTGGAATGTTTGAAGTTGAGTTCATATTAGGGATGATAATTTATAGTATTGCTTTTGAATTTGCTAATTGTTCTGTGATTCAGAATTTTTGTACAGGTTTTGGTGTTGAGCATGTAGTTATTGAGTGTTGATGGATCTAATTCTTTAAGTTTGTAGTGTGTCATTGCTCTATAATTTTGATAAAATAGTTAGTCTCACTCATCAGTTTTGTAATTCTATGCTACATTTGAAAAGCAAAGCTTGGGATATTGTATTAAATGAATTGAATGTAATGTATGCATTTTTTTGGCAGGTAGTTGTATTTTGCCATTTGCAATTTATTTGAGTTATTTATGATTTGTACCATATCATACTTTGCTTATGATTTAATTGCTTTCTCAGCAATGGAATGAGACCTACCTTCAATTTCATAAAGTTGATCCGAAGCAAACATATTACCTATCAATGGAGTATCTTCAAGGACGAGCTTTGACTAATGCTATTGGGAACTTGAATGTTCAGAATGCATATGCTGATGCTTTGAAAAAGTTGGGGCACGACCTTGAGGAAGTGGTAGAACAGGTAATTTGAAAGTTCTTGTTTTGCCCTTTGGTTTTGTTCGGTAGAGTTATTTATTAACTCTATCATAAAGGTTTTTCAACATGTGCCATTGAATTCAATTCTCTTAAGATTTTGTGGTGTTGTGAGGTACGATATCTTTTGAATGTTGTATAGATGTAGCATGCCCACAAACTTATGCTGCTGTTGAATTGCCTCATTACAAGTAGTTCACTACATTTACCTCATGCAGTAGGTTGATTATTGTAAAAATTTGTAGGAGAAAGATGCAGCACTAGGAAATGGTGGTCTGGGAAGACTAGCTTCTTGCTTTTTGGATTCCATGGCAACGTTAAATCTACCTGCATGGGGATATGGTTTGAGGTACAAATATGGACTGTTCAAGCAGCGGATCACCCCGGCTGGTCAAGAAGAAGTTGCAGAAGATTGGCTTGAGGTTCAGCTTTACCTAGATTTTCCCTTGCCATTGCTTTTTTTTTAGAGGGATTATACTGATAAACTTTTCCTATGCTAATATGCAGAAATTTAGTCCTTGGGAAGTGGTTAGGCATGATGTGGTCTTCCCAGTAAGATTCTTTGGTCGGGTTGAGGTTAATCCAAGTGGATCGTAAGTCTAACTAAGGATTAAGATAATCCCTATTTGAATGGACTGCATAATTTTCTTTTTGGTAAAATCATGATGGAGAAGGCTTTATAATGTAAAAAATTTCAATTTCAAATGACACTACAACAAAACCTGTCTTGCATGTATTGCAGGAGAAAATGGGTTGAGGGGGAAGTCTTTCAAGCTCTAGCCTATGATGTTCCAATTCCAGGATACAAAACCAAAAACACAATAAGTCTCCGTTTGTGGGAAGCAAAAGCTACTTCCGCTGATTTCAATTTATTTCAATTCAATGATGGAGAATATGAAGCTGCTGCTCAACTTCATTCGCGAGCTCAACAGGTTGATCCTCAAGGATCCTTGTATCTGTTGATATCATAGTTTCACAAGATATTCATTTTCTATCAACTGTTACATAATTATATATCTGCTGATTTTCATTTGTTATTTAAGTTCTATTCCATACTTATTTATATCTTCACATAATGCTGAACTTTAACAATGTGTTCAGATCTGTGCTGTTCTGTATCCTGGGGATGCTACAGAAAGTGGGAAGCTTTTGCGGTTGAAACAACAATTCTTTCTCTGCAGCGCTTCACTTCAGGTGCTATATTAAACTAAAAGAGAAATTTTCTATTTTTTCTTGCTGCACCCTCATCCCCTTTTAGTTTACAACTGGTTTCCTGAATTGAATAAACACATTTCAAATTTGTTTACGTAACTTTTGCTATGACATTTTGTGGTGCTATATTGTGTATTTATTTAGCGTGGAGACTCTGGCATTGCAGAGGTCCTTATGTTTCTCAAAATTCACCTTGAAGGAAAACATTAAGTTTTTGGCTAGCAATTTTTTTTTTTTAAATGGAGTATAAGAATGAGATGGAAGTCTTCAACTATATGGATAAGATGGAAGCCTTAAGTGAAACATATTATTTTCAGTATCATGTTATTTTTGGTTTTTATCATTGTTAATTAAGTGTGGCCCTTACAGTTGTTAAGTTGGGGTTTCTAACTTAGTCCTAATGGGCAAACTTAAATAGATCCTAAGGTTACAAATTACTGAAAAGAGGTCCCTACAGATATTGTTAGTTGTTTCTTTAGTTGATATTATATTTGGTTCTAACATTGGGCATAATACAGGACATGATCCAAAGATTTAAAGAGAGGAAAAATGGAAAGGACAGCTGGGAGTGGTCTGAATTTCCCAGTAAAGTTGCAGTTCAACTGAATGATACCCATCCTACTCTTGCAATTCCGGAGTTGATGAGATTGTTAATGGATGATGAAGGACTTGGATGGGATGAGGCGTGGGATGTGACAACTAGGTAACTTAACTATTTGTTTATATGACCTATTCACCAATCCACAATCAGTTTATTTTCTTTCCCTTTTTGCTTGGGCATGGTGCTCAACTTTGGTCTGACTTACTATGAAATGTTAATATTTGATCCAGGACTATTGCTTATACCAATCACACAGTTCTTCCTGAAGCTCTTGAGAAGTGGTCACAATCTGTAATGTGGAAACTTCTTCCTCGACACATGGAAATCATTGAAGAGATTGACAAGCGGGTAGAGCAATTGCCACTTTGCTTTTTTGTATGCTTAAGCCTTATACTTCTACTACTGAAAGTACATCGATTTACAGTTCATTGCAATGATCCGTTCAAATAGACCTGATCTTGAAAGCAAACTCTCCAACATGTGCATCTTGGATCACGATCCCCAAAAGCCGGTTGTCAGGATGGCAAACTTATGTGTTGTGTCTGCACATACAGTAAGACCCTAATTCCAATGAGATTTATGCTAAATAACATTTTGTAATTTTCTAATGAAGTATGTACCGCAGAAAGTAGGATAGCTGTTTCCCAGCAAGAAGTTAGTTGTCACATGTAGACTTGATCAATGATATTAATTAGGAGCTTGTTATTGCATATTTTAACATCAGTAGTGGTTGAACTGAAGTTATAAGTGTAATACACAGAGGACACTATCATATTTATGAATTATAGAATTAGGCTTAGGAAATCATTCATATTTATCATCACTTCCTAGACCCGTCAGTTGTATCTCAATATCTTCAACTCTTTATGTTATCGCTTTTAATGTTAAACTGTACTTGAGAGTTCCTACACTCCGGATGTTGACAAATCATACCAAGTGCTAATTCAAACATTGTTAATGTCTGTGTAGGTCAATGGTGTTGCTCAGTTGCACAGTGACATATTGAAGTCTGAGTTGTTTGCTGATTATGTCTCTGTATGGCCATCCAAACTCCAGAATAAGACTAATGGCATTACTCCTCGTAGATGGCTCCGATTTTGCAACCCTGAGCTCAGTAACATAATCACAAAATGGTTAATGACTGACCAATGGGTCACCAATCTTGACCTCCTTGTGGGTCTTCGCCAGGTACGTACTAAAACAAAAGGTATGGTGTGTATCCTTTAAATCTCACGATAGCATTCTGACCCCATGCTTGTTTCAACAGTTCGCTGACAATCCAGAACTTCAAGCGGAATGGGCAGCTGCTAAGATGGCTAACAAACAGCGATTGGCACAGTACATATTGCAGGTAACAGGTGTGACAATCGATCCAAATAGTTTATTTGATATACAAGTCAAGCGAATCCACGAGTACAAAAGACAGCTGCTGAATATTTTGGGTGCTATCTATAGGTACAAGAAGTTAAAGGTACTAAAACCATATCAGAGATTGATGCTATTCCTTTTGAATAACATATCTGATTAAATTCATTATAACCATATACCTATTTGGTTTCATTCTAATTTTAACCCATTTGATAACATGCGATAGGAGATGAGCCCTGAGGAACGGAAAAATACTACTCCACGCACGATTATGATAGGAGGCAAAGCATTTGCAACATATACTAATGCCAAAAGAATAGTCAAGTTGGTGAATGATGTTGGTGATGTTGTCAACACAGATGCTGAAGTGAATAGTTATCTCAAGGTAATGAAAGACATTGTTCCACCTATGCTGTTTTTCGGTTTGCACTATCCAAGTTAGTGTAATCTGAAGCCAGTGTTATCTCTACTCTAAATACTTATCAAAAGAGGATCCGAACTTCAAATTGATTCTTATCTAATCTGATGGGATGTCATATTATTGTCTAACTTTTATTTCATTACATCGTTCTAATTCATAACATTTTCTTCTCCATACACCCTAATTTGATAGTTCATCAAGTGCACGTTAATCTTATACAAGATTTCTCATTGCCTGAAAACACTTTCAGGTTGTATTTGTTCCGAACTACAATGTATCTGTTGCTGAGATGCTTATCCCAGGAAGTGAGTTATCACAACATATAAGCACTGCTGGCATGGAGGCTAGTGGAACTAGTAACATGAAGTTCTCCCTCAATGGTTGTCTCATAATAGGGACATTGGATGGGGCTAATGTTGAGATCAGAGAGGAAATAGGAGACGAAAATTTCTTCCTCTTTGGTGCAACTGCAGATCAAGTCCCTAAGCTTCGCAAAGACAGAGAAAATGGATTGGTACGGTTCTGGTTCTCTTAATTTTTGTTACGGTAGGGTACTTGTTTGACGCTTATCTTTGGTGATTACACAGTTCAAACCTGATCCCCGGTTTGAGGAGGCCAAAGAATTTGTAAGAAGTGGGGCATTTGGAAGCTACGATTACAACCCACTACTTGACTCGTTGGAAGGCAATTCAGGTTATGGCCGCGGAGACTATTTTCTGGTTGGTCATGACTTCCCAAGCTACATGGATGCTCAAGACAGAGTCGATGCGGCTTACAAGTAAGATCACTACCACCCCCAATTCAACTTTTAATTATGCTGCTGCTTTTTTCCATCTCACCATTAGACCTTTTTAAAACATTTTGCTTATAATTTTGATTTACAAAATTAAATAAACAAATAACACAATTTAATTGAAAACAGATGATACTTATCCTAAAAACACAGTCAGTTATAAAGAACTTAAGGTATTTCAATTCAAAGCATAGGTAATAGCCCTTCAACCCCCCTTTTATCTGGATCATGGTCTATATATTGTGTTGATATGGTTTATGCCTGTAAAACCCTCACTCCCAACATATGACAAACATAAAATAAATTTAATATATATAACCTTTTTGGAATAGTTTGTAAGTATTTTTATAGTTTTTGAACTTTTAATATTGATTGAGTAGAAATTTGGAAGTGTTTATAAATTTAAAAAAAAAATGTTTTTAAATAAAAGCAACTGAAGTGATTTTTTTACCCAAGTGATTCTACATCTTTTATGCACAAGATTAAGTGCTTATCTTAAAAGAAAGCCAAAAGCTAAATGAGCCATATTTTTCAAATCCTAAGACCATCCGCAATGGGAGTCTCTTAGTGAGTCTCTCCTCTGATAAGAGACTCATGTTTCGTCTCTTTGCATTGGAGTAACTAGTTTTTTAAAAGCTAGTCTCTCAAATGAGAGACTCATTTTTAGAAAAATTAACAAATGATGAGGACACGTGGAAAGTTCATAAAAAAGAAAGAGAATGTGGAGAGAGAAAAGAGACTTTTTTAATTTTTGGAAACAAATGGGAGAGACTTTGCATTGGAGTGAAATTCTTATATTTTCTACTAATGAGTCTCTTTGATGATGTGGCATACACGGGCCCACATAAGAGACTCAAAGGAGAGACCTCCATTGGTGATGGTCTAATGATTACGAGACTGTGTGAATACTGAACCAAGTACTCGCCCTATATAATAACTACTATTGACTACACAATTTTTGGTTTCCTCCGCAGGGATAGGAAGAAGTGGCTAAAGATGTCCATTCTAAGCACGGCAGGTAGTGGCAAATTCAGCAGTGACCGTACCATTAGTCAATACGCTAAGGAAATCTGGAACATAGAGGAGTGCCGTGTACCTTAATTCATATATAAAAATTGTTTGCTGTAGTCTCATAATACCTGTGCGTGCATAAAAATTGTGTTATTTGTCAACCACTGCACCTGTAATAAGAATCCTTTCACATATATAAATGGTCGGATGCAATGCCTGTTGTACTTTAACAATATTTTATTTGAATATGTTATTTGTCAACCACTGCACCTGTACTATGTGGTGTCCTAATTACTTGTAATTATCGCTTTATCATAAAGAAAATAAAACAAAATAAGACACCATAGTATATAAGAGTTCAAATTTAGGTGAAAATTGAAGTGCGAGAACAGCCTTCCAGATATCGTCTCTGGAATTAGTTAAATTTATGCACTTGAACTTCTCTTTTATGATGATGGAGACCTGGAGCCAGACCTACTAGGACTTACTGATCTCGACATGGACCTAGAACTTGCACTCTGGCTCCTAGAATAACTGCGACGAGAAACTCCATGCTTGGATAAACTGCTTGGTCTCGGGGATGGACTCCTAGAATAACTCCGTCTAGAGACCCTCCGTTTGGGTGAGATGCTGCGAGAAACACTCCTCCTTGAGGTCCTTCGGAGTGGGGTAGGAGATCTAGAGATTGACCGGTACCGTCCTCTACCTCTTCTATAGTAACGATCATCAGGAGAGCTGTACCTAGAATCGTATGAAGAGTAGGATCTATCCCTTCTTCTATAATTGCGGTCATCATCCCTGTAGTCATATGGAGAGTAGGATCGATCCCTTCTGTAGTAGGGATCATTGTATCTTGAGTTGTAAGGTGAGTATGATCGTTCACGGCTTCTGTAGTAGCTTCTGTAGCGGTTGTCTGGAGACCTAAAGTAAGGGGAGCGAGACCGAGAGTATGACCTGCGCCTTCGATGATAGTAAGGTGAATAGGACCTGCGCCTACCGTAGTAAGGAGAGTAAGATCGGCTCCTGCTCCTTTCAGATGAATATCTGGGAGAACGGCTCCTAGTGTATGGGGAGTAGGTAGGGGATCGGCGTGATGAGGAGTAGCTACGTGATCGATGACGCCCTGTAAGAACAAAATGGCACCAGAGAAGGGTGTTAATTGTGCAATATGTGTGGTATATATATTAAGCCATATGACAACGAATGAAGTTAGGTGGTTATATACCTCGAATGGTTCTCAGCCCCAAATACCGTCCTGGAGTAGGGGTTCTACCTCTGCGCCTCCTAGCCTGAGAAAAGTAACAGCAAACAAAGACACACTTAGTAATGTAACAGAGTCTCCATAATTCTCCAATCCATCTATTATCAAATAGATGTGATAGATAGCATCTAATGCAATAATCTTTTAAGAAATCAGCTTTGATGGAAGCAAAATAATCAACAGTTGAAAGAAATGATAAATGCAAGGTGCAGGGCATACAACCCCAGTGGTCTGATGTTGTTGTATTTGATTTGTTTGTTAAGTTGTTTTTGACTATTGAAGTTTGGTGAAGAGCTGCTACACACAGCTAACCTGCTGCCACAAAAACTTCAAAGTGGAAAGAAGCAAACAACTTTCAAATTCAAAGAACATTAACATCCATATAGATTGCAGAGAAAGAACTGTAACTAAACAAATTGGCTGCAGTAATAAATAACCATGGGAAATGTTGTTATACCTTCTCAACCGTAATGACCCGACCTTCAAGAATGGAGCGATCCAGTTTCTTGAGGCATCGATCAGCTTCCTCCACAGAGGCCATGGTTACAAACCCAAAACCACGAGATTCCCTTGTCCAAGGATCAACCACAAGGTGAACATCAACCACCTAGAAATGTAAAGATATATACACATCAAAATCAGCAAAGGTAGTTCAGTTCAAGGAAATGTAAGTACATGAACACAATGCCCACCTTTCCCTCAGATGAAAAATGCTTCTCGAGTTCGCGCTTGGTTATTCGAGGAGACAAACCAGTCACATACAGATTGTTCCCTGGATTCTCCACATCTCTTGAAGGACTCCTGTTAACAGAACCAAGATAGAATAACACTCATGAACCAAAAACCCATATAGAAAAGGAAGTTGAAACACCAACAGTTTTCAGCAAATTAAAATATAATACCTTGAACGGGAAGGCGATCTGGACCTAGAAACCGACCTGCTATATCTTCCATAAGGAGAAGGTGATCTTGAGTACCTAGACCTCTTTGAATAAGACATCTGGCACAATATGATCTAATTGTCAACAGCTGATGTTAAAATTAGCTGTTGAAGAAAACTCAACCCACACAAACATCGATCCAAATGCTAACACATCTCTTTGTAATAAAATTAAAACTACAGTACTTAAATAAACGCTGTATAAAATTAATCAACAGCAATACATGTTACATACAAAGATTATATGACCTATACCATCAAATTCACAAGAGAAAACAACATTCAAGTTTTTTGACACTAATTACTGTCTTCAGAGTAAAACAAATCAAATAAAACTCGAATCAATTCAGATCTTAACAACAATCGAATTAGCCTCATACCAGATGACAACTAATCAAATTTATTATCAAGACATTACAGACACTCAATTAACACTCAAATTAAGACATAATTCACAACGCAAACACAATTGGAAGTACCGCCAAAACACATTCAATATTTACAGTACAGATGATCCATGTTTACAAAATAAAAAAAAAATAAAAAAAAATACATTATTCATCAACGCATATCGAAATATACAGCATAGAGAGTTGGAATATAACGGAATCATGTAATCTCATTTAAAGATTAATCAAAGAACACCAACCTAATCAAAACCAACATAATCATCAGAAAAATTACATTCAAATTTCGCAGACGGCCGATGCAATCAAAATTTAAACAGAAAATCACAATTCACAACTAACACAAAACAATTAAAAACTAATTTCAAGATAACAAAATATATAAAACATACCAAGACTGTGTAGGATCTGATCCTTAGTTGCGTCTCTCTTAATGTTGTGTACAATAACTACAACCTCTCGATATAGTTCTTTAATCTGACAAAACGATCAGCAAGAAATATCACAAGTTAGCGGGAGATTTATATAGCGAGTGATATGAGGGAAGTTTCCAGATAATCGGACGTCAAAAAACTATTAGTTTCGGTTGTATTCGATTTTCGCGTCCGTAGCAAATATGTGAGCCAACCAGAGTCTGCCACGTGTTAGAGGAATGTTTATATTCGAATAAAAGCAAGGGTCTACGGAAAAGTCAGTGGTCGGCGTGGCTCACTAGCAGTCCATTCATTAGAAAGTTAATGAGGATCCAACGGTGAAAATTTTAAATACAAGTTCAACCACTCAAAATATTATTTTTCAACTTTATTTTATTTTTTCATTTAAAAAAAAAACTGATTTATTTATATATTTATTTATTTATTCTTTCACCCGGTGTACTTCTAATTGATTTCGATTCTTTCCCTTTAACCACAGCAGTTCAACTTCATATTTCCAAGGTGATTTCCAAAAAAACCACTGCTAGTTTGATTCTTTGGCCAAAAAATCTCAAATTTTTTATTTTTGTCAAAAAATCTCTTTTGGATGGAATCCGTCAGATTTACTGTTCATCAGTTAGTGGATGAACAGTAACCGATGGGCATTTTCGTAATTTTCCCATTTTTATTAATTTTTTTTTTTAAAAAAGCCTTTTTTTAAAATTTTTTTTCTCTTCCTTTTTCTATTCTTCTATTTTTTTTTCTTTTTTTTTGTTTTTTTTTCTTTTATTTTTTCTTTTTCTTCTCCTACATCAAACTCTCCCCCCTCTCTTTCCCACCAAAAATTAAAATATTGAAAATAAAATATAATATCAGGTTTTTTATTATTATTATTTAACATTGAAGTGAATAAAAAGAGGGGAAATAAAAGAAAGAAAGAAGGGAAAAAAAAGAAACAAGAAAAAAAATGGAAAGAAAAAGAAAAAAAAAGTTTTATTTTAAAATTAAAAATATTTTTATTTAGAAAAAAAACAAACTTTTTATTCTTTTTCTTTCCATTTTTTTCTTCTTTTTTTTTTTTTTCCTTTTTTCTTTTTTATTTCTTTCTTTCTTTTTTCTTTTTTTTTCCCTCTTCTTCTTCACTTTAATGTTAAATAATTATAAAATAAAGCTTAGATTATTTTTATTTTCAATATTTTAATTTTTGGTGGGGGAGAAATTTTGTGGGGAAGAGAGGGGAGAGAGTTTGATGTAGGGAAGAAAAAAAAAAAGAAAATAAAAGAAAAAAGAAGAAAAAAAAAAGGAAGAGAAAAAAATTTAAATTTTTTTTTAAAAATCAATAAAAATGAAGAAATTACGAAAATACCCCTCGATTACTGTTCATCCACTAACGGATGAACAGTAAATCTGACAGATTCCATCCAAAAGAGGTTTTTTGGCCAAAAATGAAAAAGTTGAGGTTTTTTGGACAAAGGATCAAACTAGCGGTGGTTTTTTGGAAATCACCCTATTTCCAAATATACCTGTAAAATGAGCACAATAGATAGAAAAAACGTATAAACAAATTACATAACTTAAATTGTTTTTTTTTTTGTCTCTGATAAATGCTCCATAATTTTCTCCTTTGCTGTGAACAATATTTCTCTATAGTATCAAAATAATCTTAGCACTTGAGGTTGAAGAACAGTAGAATAAATCAGTCAGAGAGAAACGATGCATTGGCCAAGTAAAACTTGAAGTCAAAAAGAGAAAACAGTAGTCAAGATGTTACATCACTTTTACATTACCCCACTGCAACTAGCTACTAGCGTCATGACTCTCTGATGTGGAAGCTGATGGAGCAGACCCTCCTGATGCTTCAGATACTGAGGGTGGAGGTGGAGGTCCTGAAGAAGTGGAGGAAGACACTGGAGGGGCAGACTTTGGTGGAGCGGAATTCTGGTAATGTGGCGGTATCGGTGGTGGCGCGTTAGATGAAGACATCCCAGACTGATAAGGTGGTGGAGGGTAATGGGGATAAGGTGCCAGAGGAGGTGGCATATAACCATATGGTGGATAAGGAGGCTGTTGGTGATACTGTCCATGTGGCGGCGGCATGTGTTGATATGGGTAATGCTGTCCTTGCGGCTGTTTCTCTGTAGACTTGTTCTCGCCTTCCTGAGATGGAACAAGGGCACCCATTCTTTGAGGATCCATAGATGGGTAATAAGCTCTATCTTGGGGTGGTGGCGGCGGAATATTGAAGTAAGGTGTTGGTGCAGCTTGGTCTTGTGTGCCTTGCTGCTGATATTGACTGTGTTGCGGGGTTACAAGTGAGCGAGGCAGCATTCCGCTATGAGCAACTGCAGCCTGCTGCCTTGCTTCCTCTGAGCCTTCCAATTCGGGTCTCTGTGTCTGGGGTTTTCCCCACATCAGCTTCAGTCTCAGGCCTTTTATGACAAGTTTGTTTGAGAGCTCCTCTGCTGCTTTTTCTGCTCCTTCTCTTGTTGTGTAGGTTACAAATGCAAATGCCTTTTGTGGGTGCATTTTAATCGATTCAATTTCACCATGCGCGTAAAAGTTATCTCGTAGGTCCTGTTCAGTGACTCTTGCATCAACCCCACCCACATAGAGTGTTTTAATGCTCTCATCCTCGGGAGGCTCCAGAGATGGCATTTCACCTGCCTTGTTGAGAAGCTTGAGTGCAACTGGATCATTTACTCTGCATAAATTTAACCCAAGAAAGAATCCCGACTAAATAAATGATTACACAGGAAGGAAATGAGAATGAGCCAAAGAGGTGAAGTAAGAATTGCAAACTATTGCACTTACCCATAGTAACGATCTTTAATATTTTGCTGGGATAGCTCCCCAGTTATGGGCATCTCATGCCTATAAGGACACTCAGCACCTCTTGTGCATTCTCCTCTAATATAGAAACTGCAAACATGAGCTCGATTCCTTTTGTAATATGGCTGTGTTCTTTGAAGCTTCAGAATAGTGTCATTTGGCCGAACCTTACCATAGGAAGATTCATAATCTATACCAGCCCTAGCCTGCAGATATAATAATAATCAAATTAGATTTCAGTAAACAATAATTATGCAGTAACTTCTCAACAGCAGATTTACACAATGAAAATACTGTCATGATGATATTACCAACTGAATAAATAAAACTATTATCCTTAATACATAGACAAGTAAATGGGGTGGGCTTGGTGTATTCTCTACAATCATTCTATGTTCTGACCTGCACCACCCGCCAACAAATCTCTAACCTATGGTATGTATATAAAACATTTCTTGTTATTGCACCACTGTCAATGAGAAGACATTTCTTGTTATTGCACCACTGTCAATGAGAAGAACGACCACTTTTTATCTAAGTCCCTTCATTCAAACACAATCTATACAGATTGGATCAATCAATTGACATGCATCTGTTTCATAAATAATGCCGACCATAAATCCTCCAAAGCAGAGGCCTATTAAGATGCGTAAGAGGGAGACCCATCTTTACTTATTTACATGCTTCAAAAGCATAACAGAAAAGAAGCCAACTTTTGATGAAATGGAAGTAAGTAACTATGTTCAACAGTAAAGTGCTGCAATGTGTAAAGCATAGTGCGGCAAACAAAAAAAAGAGCAGAGGTATAAAGCAATGGTGCCATGAATTATGAATAGATGCAAATGCAAATAACTTACTAACCACATCGCCAAGTTAAACCTATCCCTAGTCATTCATGTGGAAGAGATAACTAATACACCAAATTAATTAATACAGTAAAATCTAATATACTATCATGGATACATACCTTGCGATCATGCTCCTCTGCGAAGAATTCTCGGTTAACATCACTTTTTGGAATTGCATCATTGGAATCGATGCTGAGAGCAGTATCTCGAACTTGAACTGGCAACCCATATTCCAAATCAAGAAGACACACTTGGCAAACATTTTTCAGTTTGCTACACGTTTGGCAAATCTCAGTCTTCTTAAATCTAGCATCACGACCTGGCCTCCACCGGAAAACTGTAAATGGCCGGGTGCAAATCTTGCACTCTTTATCATAATCTGCTTTTGTCTGTCATGTACATACCACATTAGTAATCTACCAAGATAAATTGAATAGACCAAAAGGTACATATTTATTACAATATATTATACAATCATATAACAGTTAGCAACAATAAAGCACCATTTTCCCATCCATGCTCCAACCAATATTTTCTAAGCATATGGATCAGTTTATTCAACCATGTCAAATGATAATTATCGAATTATCCCAGTCATGACCAAATCAACAAACTTTCAAACAAATAATGCAAATGATTGCAACTAATATGAATACTAAAACAATAATGCATACATAATACATACATACACAATCACATAGCCCGAATACGAGAGAGTAGACCCACATATGTAAATGCCCTTCAAACATGCCAAGAGTACTATCATCAGCCACTGAATAGAATTAGAATTACACACAAAACTGCAACCATGGCAAATAAATAAATCTCCACCAAACAAATCGAAATAAAACATAAATAAACACCTCAGAACAACATCACACACATCCAAATCTCCTCACAACAGACTAATGAACTAGAGTTTTAAAGAGGCAATACCATTCGAACGTAAGGATTATCACCAAGGCATGACTCGCAAATAATGGGAAAGTCAGCCCGCTCCCACCCGTCCGCTTCATGATCTCTCAACAGTCTATGTGCCATCTCAACACTTCTTCTTCACACTCTTCCCTTCTAGGATTTCACTTTATCTGTAATAGAATCAACAGATTAATACAAATACGAAACGAGTAACAAAACATCCTATCTATAAAGAACAACAACACACCACAGACCCACAGAACAAACCCTAGCAAAATATTAGCAGATATCAAAGCTTAAGCTGAGAAAAAATCTCGATCAATTACATGTATAGAAGCTACAATAGCACAAGCTGATTATGATTCGATGAGTAAGCTCAATAGCGTACTCTTAATTCTTGAACAGCTCGAATAAAAATAACTGAAAACAAAACTATACAAATATTCTATTGAGGTTTTATAAATCCAAAATCAATTCAAACAAATGATTCAATTAAAAAGTCACGAGACTTGAACCCGACACAAATCCAATGTTCTACAAACCCTATCGTCTCAATTGAAGAAACCCAACCACAATTCTTCTCGATAACTCATAAACACAACTACAAAGCTAGAAAATCAATGTTGTACGTACCTTAGAGGTGTTAACGATGAGAATCGGCTTCTATGCGGAGGCGAGGAGGAGGAGATTGGATTGTAGAAGGCAATATGACGATGGATTAGAACGGGTGAGGATTGAAGAAGGGTTTATGATGACGGTGAACGTTGATATTTATTAGGATGAAGATATTTGAATTGCTATGAGTGGAATAATTTTCAATCCTAGTTTTACAAGGATGAGGATTACGTCAGCATTTTAAAATCATATTGTTTAATCCGGATTCGAGAAATCGGAAATGGGAATTCCACCGTCCAAAGGGGGCATCCGGTGGAAATATTTTTATTTAAAATAAATGAAAAATAAATAAATTAAGTATAAAATATAATAAAAAAAATATATTATATTTAAAAATAAATTTAAATATATTTAAATTTTCATATTTATTCTATTTTTAAATTTTTATATATGTTCTCATTTTTATAAAATCATAAATAACAGTGAAAATAATCAAAATTACACATTCTCAACTTTTATATTTTAGTTTTATACCAATTCTAAATTTTTTTTACTTTTTAATTTTTTTATAAAAAAATTGTAAAAATAAAATTTTAAAAAAAAATGGCAAAAAATGAGATTCCCGTTATATGTTACTAGGAATGAGACAAAATTTAAGCAGCTTTCCGGTTTGCTTCCTGGTATTACACATTAAGAAATAGACTAAATTCAAGCTTGTTTCCTGGTGTGTAGCACCGGGAAGCAAATTTTAGTTCCCGGTGTTACACGGGGAAACGGACTTGAATTTTGCCTATTTTCCGGTATGTATATCAAGAAGCTGCTGGATATGTTTTTTCTTTGTAAAAATTTTATTGTTAGTTTAAAAAATATAATTTTTTTTAATAAAAAACTTAAAAGTACAAATGACCCTAAATAATAATAAAATATACTCAATTTCATCTAAATAAATCATTTTAATAATAACAAATAGTTAGGCAGATGTTTATAGGAGTCTAAATAAATTAAAGCGTTATGTTATGCGAGTGCCTAGACGGTTCGAGCCAACATTTTTAGAACCATTATTTTAAATAATTTTATCAATGGCTATAATTATTTAAATTGGTTAAAATGGAGGGCTTTTTTTGCCATATACCTATGTAAAAACAAAATATTATCGATCTGTTTTAATAGTTTAATTAATTTTTGTTCTACTCCATTTTGCAAAACGATTTTCTTCGTTATGTTAGATTGGTTTTTTCGGTGCTTTACTATGGTCATTAACGCTTTTGCAATGAAATTATTAAAAACATTTACCTTTAACAGCTACAGAAATGTATAGAGAAAATTTGCGTGTAATTAGTGGTCTGTTTTAGTGTGCTATTTAGCAGCAAAACTTATTCATATGTTTGGGAGGTTTTGATATACCTTTGTTGTTTGAGCTCTATCTACTTTTTTTTTTTAGCGTTTTGATACTTGAATCTTAAAATATCTCGTCTATGTCTTATGTTTCTATTAGACGAATTTATTAAGGACTAATAAGTAGTATTGGTTTTTTTTTTTTTATCTTGGATCAATTGTATGAATAATTTGAATTTGAAAAAAAAATGTTTTGAAATTTGTTCTAACAAAAATATAAGGCCGAAATAATACTACTCGATATGGTCTATGGTCTAATGAAAACAATGACCAGATTAACTTGTACATGTATGCTAAACATGCCGACCCTCACTATACAGCCTAACAATAGTCAGGTCCTTTGGCAACTGTGGGAAAGAAATGGGAACGTCCTTTTTCGTCTTCAGACAGAAAACTACACCTGCTAGAATATGCAAAATGTATGCCCGTATCTGGTGCTTTGGAGTGTGCTCATCAACATCCTTTAAGAATACTCGTCGTAGCCAATTTAGTGAGATCGCAGTTTGAGCGTTCATAGGTCGCATCTTGAGAGGTTACATATAAAAGTCTCTCTATCAACTCAATTGAGCTCACATGCTATTCACTTATAGTATAACTTCTGACATGACCCACAACCGTATATCTATTTATCCGAAGTCCCATAAGTAGCGCGATATCCTCTAAAGTGATAGTACACTCTCCTTGAGATAGAACAAATGTATGGGTCTCTGGATGTTAATACTCACATAAATTGGTAACTAAAGCTTAATCACTATATCATATCATATGGAAGCTAAATGGCCGAAATTAGTCATCTCTAGATACTCGAAAGATAATGGACACTAACATATCGAGGTATGGTGATATGCATGTCATTCTAGTATATTTAAAGATTGTAACAAAATTAGTAAACTAATTCTACTATTTAAGGTTTTATTAATGAGTAATGATGTGTAGCCTACTCTCATAGCCCACTTTTTCTGCCTACTCATACGTGTTGATTTATGATTGGATGAAGATTTTAATTCACATTTATTATGTAATTATTTTTATTAATTTATCAACCAATCATAAATTGCCACATATGAGTAGGAAGTAAAAGTGGGTTGTGAGGGTAGGCTATGTAGTATTACTCTTAATTAATTTTCCAATCACTGTTAGCAAAGATTATGCCTAATCTATTATTACCAACTAGTGATATTACTCGCGCTTTGCGCGAAGTAATAAACCATATATATATATATATATATATATATATAATTTACACATTTTGTAATGATAATATATGTTCTGTAATAATAATATATATAGTTTTATATAATTAAATATGTTAATAATCAATTAAATTCTTATAAAAATTTATAAATATAATATTATTTTATAATTTTAAAATTATTATATATTTTTTAAATTATTTCATATAAATATTGAATTATATTAATAAGTATTTTATTTTATAAGTAAACTATATTTACTCTCTTTTAAAAATTTGAAGTTAATTGAAAATTTAGATTTTTTAAAAAAAATATTAATCTGCATATTTTTTTAACAAAAAAAAAACACTAATAAATATATATTTTTATGATTAATTTAATTGAAAAGATATATTTTTATAAAGATGACATATTCACATAAATATTTAAAAAAAAATCATTTCACACACACACAAAAAATGTATTCAATTTATCACTATTATTTTGTATATCTTAAAATCATAATCTCAAATTTTATATTATTTAAATTACTTAATTTTTTTTACGATTATTCATATAAAATTATATTACTTTATTTTATTTTATTTTATTTTTCTAAGAATTACATTAAGATATATAAAAATATATTATATAGTACAATTTACTTGGTGCATTTCTAATTGCATTTATTTCTTAATAACTTCAATAATTGTAATACTATATATACAATAAAATCAATTAATAATTACATATTAAATTAAAATAAATATAATTATAGAATAACGTCATACATTTAACTAATGTTATATTTATTAAATAAAAAATTACATATTTATACTTTTGCAATTTAATGGAATACGAATAAAGGCAACCTGACAATCATTATATTGTTCTTTTTTTTTAATTATAATAGAAAAATAAATAAAATATGATAATTTGGTACATACATAAAAAAAAAAAATAATAATAATAATAAATAATGAAATGCATCTTAGATATTTTTAAATTTATTTTAAACAACAATTTCAAATTATATATATTTTTTATGTTTCTCTATATTTGTGCAACCACCACTAACTTCCGAACCCTATCGTTTCCAACTGGCAATCCATTACTCAAATCATCTGTTGACATGTCGTCAAAATTTTACCCAACTTAGGTTCTTCACTTCTACGTTCGCATCATTGGTGGTGAAGTTGGAGCCACAAATTCTCTCGCTTCTAAGATTGACGCCGCCAAAATTTGACCCAACTTAAGTTCTTAACGTCTTCGTTCGCGTAATTGGTGGTGAGGTTGAAGCCGTAAATTATCTTGCTCCTAAAATTGATACCGCCAAAATTGGACCCAATTTAGGTTCTTAATGTCTTTGTTCGCATCATCGGTGGTGAGATTTGAGCCGCAAATTCTCTCACTCCTAAAATTGATCCGCTTTCAAAAGATAAAAAAATACGGACTTGAGAATTAAGAATATGATGGAAAATTGAGTGAAAGTGGTATCTATTTATATAATTTTCATTCGCCAGTATGGACAATTATTTAGAGTCAGTTTAATAGTAATTAATTTTCATTATAACGATTCATTGATATTTATTATATATTTTCAATTAAAAATTTAAATATATCATTTATATTATACCATATATGATTTTACAATTATTTATATTATAGGTGGGT
Organism: Cardiospermum halicacabum; assembly: GCA_031304145.1. Taxonomy (NCBI): domain Eukaryota; kingdom Viridiplantae; phylum Streptophyta; class Magnoliopsida; order Sapindales; family Sapindaceae; genus Cardiospermum; species Cardiospermum halicacabum. The sequence goes on along the minus strand of CM062390.1, from coordinate 11,151,174 downwards.
CACGAGTAATTAAATGAAGAGAGATGGAAGAAAATAAAACAAAATCTCATCCAAATGCATTTTCTTCCAAATCTCATCAAAATATCGCTCATACTCAAAATAGCCAAAAATGATCGCTAGCCAAAAATGACCACTTTTCTACTTAACGCGGAACTCTCAGCGGCCATGTCAGATTTGCGGGGCCCGCTGAGAGTTCCGCTTTATAATATATATAGATAATTTTCATTCGCCAGTATGGACAATTATTTAGAGTCAGTTTAATAGTAATTAATTTTCATTATAACGATTCATTGATATTTATTATATATTTTCAATTAAAAATTTAAATATATCATTTATATTAGACCATATATGATTTTACAATTATTTATATTATAGGTGGGTCATGAGTAATTAAATGAAGAGAGATGTAAGAAAATAAAACAAAATCTCATCCAAATGCATTTTCTTCAAAATCTCATCAAAATATCGCTCATACTCAAAATAGCCAAAAATGACCACTTTTCTACTTAACGCGGAACTCTCAGCGCGCCATGTTAGCTTTGTGGGGCCCGCTGAGAGTTCCGCTTTATAATATATATAGATTTATGATATATATAGATTTAGTAATAGATTTATGTCGAAATCATAGTACTACCTAACTATATGATTAAGTAATCATTTTTAATATACTAACTTTAACCATTAAAACAACTATTTAAATTTAGGAATAATACAATCTAAATAATTTCTAAAAAGTTTAAAGTTAAAGGTATATAACCTGACCAGTAATAATACATGATAAAGTTTAATTTATATTTTCATTCAATTATACTATTACATAGTACAAATAATAATAAAACTATACTATAATCCGACTCGAGACATGTAAACCTAACAGTTCAATCAAAATAATCTCCCATATGCATAAGTATAAATTAGTTGATTAGTATGCTAGTTATTTTATAATTATATTAACATTACAAATATTTACCATAGGAAATTTTATAGAGAGACAAAGTATATGTTTCGGTTGGTCGTGATTATGAAACAATCACTTGTTGAGAGGTGAAATATCAAAAATACCCTTCGTCAAACTAAAATTTACATTCATGAATTATTGTTCCTTTGTAAATTTAGAACGAAGGAGGAATATATTTGAAATTTCACCACGCTATAAGTAATTATATTATAATTATAAATAACCCCAAACATATAAAATGTAAAATTATAGAAAGAGTAAAAAAAGTAAGAGTAATGATTGATAGCCTACTCGTTATGACTACTTTTCTTGCCTACTCTTATATGGCAAATACTGATTGGATGAAATTTTTTAATAATAATTAATAAATTGATTATTATTAAATTGATATCCAATCATTTATTGCCACGTAAGGGTAGACAATGAAAGTAGGCACCAGGAGTAGGCTGTGTAGTATTACTAAGTAATTGTGATATGTTTTATCCCGTTCTCATTTATTTAATGGAAACGAGTAAGACGTACAATCTCTTTGAGTAAACCACGGTAGTTTGATTATTGTAGCGGAACATCTCAAGACTTTATGACTTTTGCAGTGAAACAAATTCAGTCGTTTTCCTTAAAAAATGTTTATTTAGCGTGTTTGCAACAAAACGGTCCATTAGTTGCTCATAAATCTTCTTCACACATTTTATTGTTGCCAAAACTAAATATCCCAGTAGTTTTGTTGTAAAAGCGTTAATAACCACTCTACCATATATTTTGAATAATATTGCAGTTGGTTTAATGGTATTCGGTCAACACTTTCGACCTTATTTACTTGACCTTATTTAGGATACACATATCGACCTTATTTAGAATACACATACCTTATCGCCTACGTATAACTCATATATCAAGTATTACACATATTTATTTAAATAAAGTCAAAAGTATTATCTAACGTTATTAAACTAACGATAATATTTTTTTCAAAATTTATAATATTTAATATAAAATTAATAAAAACTGATTCACAAATATAATTTTACCAAAAATTTTCACAATCAGATATAATTTTACTTATCTGTATAGTTTGTCTAAAAAATATTGTCAAAGTAATTCCACATGTCCCGACTATTTCAAAAAGTTATTTCAAGAACCACTATTCGCGCAGCCAAACTGCCCTAAAGTCTGTAATGCAAGCAAGCCACAGTATCGCCTTTTGTCTCCCCTTTTCTTCTCTCACACTAAAACGCGCGCAAAACCATTTTCTCTGGAATGTTAACAGAACATCAAAAAGACATCAAAATTCTTCGATTCTCGACTAAGTCTCTCAATTCGATCGCCAATGGATCGAATACAAGCCACCAACGAGCTCTCTTTTCGGGTCGGGTTCACCGGCCACAGTGGCCATCTCAAAGTCGAGCCTCTCTACACTGTCGAAGACCGCTCTAACCCCGTCAAATCTCTGCCTGATATTGTTCTAGTAAGCGTTTCTCGTCGATTTTTTAAAATTAATCTTTAAATGAAGTTATCATGATAGTTACATTCGATTTCTTTACGTTTTGGTTCTGATTACGTGGTTTTTGAAAATTACTTGAATGTTGAGTTACTATTAGTTTATGCTTGTCCTCTAGGGTTCGGTGGTATATGATTTGGAATGATTTCAAATGATTTCAGCTTCAATTGAGTATTGATAAAATTCTAGTTATGGTGCGCATCTATGTCTCGTTTTGGTTTATATGTCTATACAGGTTCACTGTAGAGATTCAGGCAATAGGTAATCATTGTATTTCAATTTTAAGTTGTGTATGTGTAGAATTGTGAAGAATGAGAGGCAGTTGATGTTCTCTACATTTCAATTCAGTGCTTCATAGTTGATGTTTTGAAAATAAGATTAGAATGCGGCTTTGTTATTTCATAGGGCAATTGCATTTACTAGATTTTGGTTTGGTGGTTCATAGTTTTGATCTTTTGGAAAATGAAATAAGAATACAGAGCTTTTTGGTTAAAGAAGAAAATATAAGAGGCGTTGAAACAACTGTGATGTTGTAGATTTGAAGTTGATGTCTTAATAATTATTAAGTTTGCAGTGTATCGGAGCATTTTACAATTACTGGACTTAAAATTTAGTGGTTTTAAATATATTGGTTCTTAAAACTATAATTAGAGTGTCAGTTTTGTTGGGAAATTTATGTTTAAATGAATTCTATTCAATTGTTTTTAGGGCAATTTACATTCTAAGTTTCAATTTACTGGCTCGAAAAGTTTATTTTTTCTTATAAAATAAGAATGCAGATTACTAGGGCAATTAACATTTGAGTAGATTCCTATTCAATGATTAGGTAAAATACTCTGAAGAGTTATTTGGCAATCAAATTTTTATAATCTATTCTGTTAGAAAGAGTCCATTATTAAGTAGAGTTGAAAAGTTATCTTGGTTTATGAGGTATATATGGTATTACAAGACGTACAATTTGGATTTTGTATTAATTTATTACTGAAATAGGAATATATGGTTAGGGCAATTGTCCTGTATGATCGAAATCTGCCCATACACTTTTTTTTTCTCCTCTGTGATTTCAGTTGCTTAGGGAGATTATAATTGCGGTGAATTAAAGATTACCTATATTTTTTATTTGGTAAATTAAATATTACCAATATTTTAAGTTACCATTACAGGAGGCTATCGTTTTTCTTGCCAAATAAATGGTATGCACACCAGTATTAATTTATTTATATGGGTACCTCAGCCTCCCGCATTCCCGAAGGAAACACCTGAATCCATAAAGGAGCATATAGAGGAGAAATATCTAATGCCAGGATTGGATGCTGATGAGTTTTCACCAGAAAAAGTTGGAAGACAGTGGGAGTTTGATTGGTTTGAAAAGGCCAAGATACCCTTGGAACCATCTTTACCTCGGACAACAATTATCCCTGTATGGGAGATACCATTCAGACGACAAATGAAAGAAGGGAGGTGGGAGCCGAAATCAATGGAGGTAAATCCATTCCTCTTACTTGGTATGCATGTTTGTGCATTTGATGCTTGGATGCAGTAACATTTACTGCTTTCACTATTTGCTTTTATTCAAATTGAAACGCAGTTTTAGAATCCCTTTCAACTGACTTATTAATAATCAATAATCACTGTTTGTTGCCCTCATATTTTTAACTTTAGCCAAAATATTGGTTTGTATTATTCTTTTAGGTGGATGTCTCAGAACTAATGTCAGGATCTCAAGACACTGGTCCTTTGCCACGCATGGCTGGATCTGCGAAAGATATTGTGAGAGGAAGCATTAACAACCGGCCTTTTCGACCTGGGGGAATAGAAGCTTCCGAATCTTCAGAGAGAATACTTCCTGATGGTGTCACTAACGGCGAGTGGGTGCAGGAATTGCTCAATGGCGGTCTTGCTCAGGTCATTCCACCAGGCTTTAAGCGAGGATTAGATCTTGGTGAACTTAAGGTAGATTTATAAAAGACTTGAATTAAGAAGTTTTGATAAATTCATTGTGTTAACTATAATGATAATTCTGTTGACACATCTTTTCAACTTTACCATTTTTTAAGGCATATCCTTATTCTTGGAAAGTGTTCAAGGACCAGGATCAGAATCTACCCAAATCCTCATCAAATCAAAAGATGGTTAGTTGGTGCACTGTTTTTCATTAGACGATACCATTGTTTGGTAGACACATCTGTTGATGTATATGTGGTTCAAGTCATTTTTTTACTTTTTACTCCCAACTTCTTAGTTTGTTTGAGGACTGACAATTTGATAGCATCTGCAGAGCGAATTGTCTGTACAGTTTGATGATTTGTTCAAAAAAGCTTGGGAAGAGGATATTGTAGAATTTGAGAAAGATGGTAAGTATAATATTGATATGAGTTTCTTTTGAATCTGTCTTTGATTTGAATGGGGAATAGACATATTGCAGATGAGCGAGCTCTATGGTTCATATTTCCACATCATGTTCAAATTATTATTTAGTTGGATCAGAACCCCTAATTGAAATCTCAAGAGCTTCAGTTATTGCTAACTTAACTCTAACCAAGCACCTCTGTTTCTACACAAAAGCCTGAAGAATTCCCAATATTGGCTCTAAAACTATAGGATCACATTGTTAGGGCTGATCACATGTATGGTAGCGGTTTTAAAGTCCTCAATCAAGGGAAAAAAACCCCAAAATTAGAAAAATATTTGTTGAACAGCGAGCTTATTTATTCTTGACAGAATTTCTATAGCTGAACAACAAAAATTACATTGAAAGGGAAAAATCAGGTCTTGCTCTGGTGCTTCTGCTGTCTAGATTATCAAAATTATTTTTTGAGGTTTTGCTTAGTTTTTCTTTGTTCACTGGGCTTTCTTTACTTAAAATGAAATAAGCATCTAGGTTAGGGTCTAATTCATTAAATGAAATCAAACCTTTGACTACTGCCTCATGGTTAGCTGAATAAGAACTGCTGCACCGCATTGAAGGTGCGAAGTAGTCAATTCATCAACTGTTCTGGAGGTTGTTTAGAAAAATTTCGCTTACTGGATCAGTTATATTCAATGTTACTCAAATATAGAAATATCTGAGAATTAATGTTCCATGTTTCGTGTTATAATCTTTCAAGAAGCTAAAAAGGTTTTCTCCATGTTGTGGGAGAATAAAAGTGCATATATCTATATCCATCTATCTTTATATATGTATTGTGGGTAAAAGGGACCTACTGATGTTTATTGAGGTTATTTGTTGGAGTCAGAGTCTGCTGAATCATATGCTGAAGAGAAGGTTACGGAGGCTGAAGAAGCTCAGACAATTATTGCTGAAGAAGAGAACGTTATGGATGCTGAGTCAAAGAAGGATGAGGGACTCAGTACAAATGAGCCTGATCTTTCTGTATTAGATGAGATTTTGACAGTTGAGTCGTCAACATCAGCACTGGATGGTGGCCATGCACAGCAGCAGAGGGAGGTAATTAGCTACACTAGTAGATTTTATTAATGATTGCGCTTCACTGCTGAGCGGTGTTGTTGTTGCCTGCTTCCCTCATTATCATCACACATGAATTTGTCTTTAGCAGGCCTGGGCTACTAGTGGAGGCAGTGAAGAAATTGCAAATCATTTTCATGAACTTGTTCCTGACTTGGCACTTGATTTTCCTTTTGAACTGGATAGCTTCCAAAAGCAGGTGCTTATGCAACTTATTTCTTCTGCTTTACAGTTATTGTGTTGGAATTTGGATATTATCTTCTCTATCAATCAATGTTGTCTTTGTTGTGCTTAGCCTATCTAGGCATATGGTAATTGCCATCTTATGAGTAAATAATGGCAATTTCATATCCTTTTGGTGCATGGATGCCTTCTAGTCACTTTATGGATGTCTTAATGCATTATGTAAAAAATGATGATTTACTGCTTCTGTCTTGTCCTCAAAACCTCTAATTTAATTGTGATAGGCGATCTACTATCTGGAAAAGGGGGAATCTGTTTTTGTTGCGGCTCATACTTCAGCCGGAAAGACAGTTGTTGCAGAGTATGCATTTGCTTTGGCGTCAAAAGTATGACTGCAATTTTCCTTCAGCTTGGTCAATTATTTTATGTTGATAAAGGAATAGAATATTGTTATGCATGTCTCTGTGGGAGCTTGCTTTTTTATTTTATTTTATTTTATATATATATATATATATCCTTTATTCTGGGAATTTGTCATTCTCCTGTCAATTGTTCACATGTGGTATGTAATCTTATGCATTGCTTAAATGTCACACAGCATTGTACAAGAGCTGTGTATACTGCTCCTATCAAAACTATCAGCAACCAAAAGTACAGAGATTTTTGTGGGAAATTTGATGTCGGGCTTCTAACTGGTGATGTTAGTTTGAGGCCAGAGGCTGCTTGTCTCATCATGACAACTGAAATATTAAGGTCAATGCTGTACCGTGGTGCTGATATTATACGTGATATTGAATGGGTAAAGCGGTTCATTTCATGTGGGATTTTATTTTGACGATAATATTCCATCTTTTGATTGTTTAAGTGTTCTCATTATGACTGAATTTTCACTTTGCTTTGTTGCTGCATATTTAAAAAAAGATAGGTTATATTTGACGAGGTACATTATGTCAATGATGTTGAGAGAGGTGTTGTATGGGAAGAAGTCATAATTATGCTTCCAAGGCATATAAATATCATCCTCCTATCAGCCACGGTAATTATTTTTTTATCTTTATATAAATGTTTTGACTAGGTGCGAAAGGCTTAAGCATTATTGTTTATATGACCCTGAAATTTTTGTGTATACTATTTGCAAAGCTCACATGCAATTCTTGTTGTATACTACGTATGTGTTGTGATTTATCTTTTTTCTGAGCTGCAACTGCTTTTCCCAAAACTGAAAAGCATAGATGCAAACATTGGTTGGAATGTCTGTTCGATTTCTGTGTTCTGTTGTCTGTTTTATATTGGAGGGCCTGATTATTGACATCCTGTTAACTATGTAACATTTTTTTATGAAAAAAATTTCCATTTACCCTGAATGATTTTGCTATGTGGCCTTAGATAATTGAGAGACATGTGAAATGTTGATATTGGAATATTTGTATGCTATTCAGATATAAGGGTGACTGCAATTTTGATGGATCTTGTAGATATAATGCGTTAGGATGCCTAGTATGACATGGAATAATAATTGGGTCTGTCTTTTCTAAACTGACTTGTGGAAGCATATTGTGGTGGTGATTATTTTCATAGGTGCCTAATACAATTGAGTTTGCTGACTGGATTGGACGGACAAAGCAGAAAGAAATTCGTGTTACTGGGTATGTGATAAATCTCTACGGTAATTAGAGCTCATTTCTTTTAGCTTAGGTGTCTTGTATTATAAGTTCTTGATTATTTTTCCAGTTGTTCTCCTTATCTTTACTCTGAATGTAGCATTATTATTCTTGATGTCAAATTGTTATTGGTTTTGCCTCCTATGATATCTATTATTAGGACCACTAAAAGACCAGTTCCACTGGAGCACTGCTTATTTTATTCTGGAGAGTTCTACAAAGTATGTGAGCATGAAATTTTCTTACCCCAAGGGCTGAAAGCTGCTAAAGATGCATACAAGAAAAAGAACCCAAGTATGCTTGGTGGTGGTGGTGGTTCATCATATGCCAGGTCTTCAGCAGCTCGTGATAGGCCTCAAGCTCCGAAACATGATCCAAACCGTAAACAAAATAAGCACTCTGGTTTCCCAAATTCAGGGAATTTCACTCAAAACAACGGTGGAAACCAAAACAATCGGGGATCTTGGAGATCAGAAGCTTCTGTTTGGTTGGCGCTTATAAACAAGCTCTCGAAGCTGTCATTACTACCAGTACGTTTCTTATCCCTTTATTTATTTATTTATTATTATTATTATTATTATTATTATTATTATTATTTTACTGTTGTATTTATCTAGCGTACATAGGCAGACAGATTTGTACCTTTGGAATATGTTGGCTACTTATAGTTTAAGGTTTCTTTAGATACTATTTCTAGCATTAAAAATATGTGAGTGAACTCACAGACACCATATGATTTCTGGCTTACAAGTAGCAACTTAGAGCTTTTGTCATCAGCAGGGGAAAATATTTCTTAGTTTGTGGATTATGTTTCAAAATGTAATATTGGTGTTTTTCTGAATAGATTGCATATATTTCCTCTACTGCCTTTTCAGGTGGTTATATTTTGTTTTTCAAAGAATCGTTGTGACAAATCAGCCGATAATTTGTCTAGCACTGATCTCACAAGTAGTTCAGAGAAAAGCGAGATTCGAATTTTTTGTGATAAAGCATTTTCAAGACTCAAGGGTTCTGATCGGAATTTACCACAGGTCTGCTATCTTAGGTTGTTTTCTTTTAATTAGTCACTTGGATCTTATACATGTAATTTTCTCTTGATATATAGATTGTCAGAGTTCAAAGCCTTCTACGTCGAGGAATTGGTGTCCATCATGCAGGGCTGCTTCCAATTGTCAAAGAAGTAGTTGAAATGCTATTTTGTCAAGGTGTGATTAAGGTGAAGTATCATGACCCCTGGAATAGCTGATGTAATTATTAAATATTCTTGAAAAAGTTTGTGCAAGTTTCTAATTTTACACATTGTGAAATAATACTGATATGCTACCTTTTGCATTTTCATCTGTTATTCCAGCATGCTTATGTTAGCATTATTGTCATTTATTACTCTTTATTATCTTTTATGGTTAGTAGTTGAGAGTTAGTAGATGACTCTTTTTTCCAAGAGTTATTAATTAGGGTAATAGTCTTTTAGTCTTCCTTAAGATATCTATATTAAGATGTACAAGCTTCTTCTCAAATAAGATATACGAGAATATTTTCCCTTCTCACTTCTAAAATAATTTCATATGGTATCAGAGCACGGTTCTCTTTAGTCTTTTCTATTTCATTTCAGAATGACATCTTCCTCTAGTTCGGAAGTTGCCTCTCCTCATTCTGATTTTTCTAATGGAGGAACCACCACAGAGCCTTCTATGTCTAATCTTCTCATCACATGTCATAGACTTGATGGGAACAACTACATCTTGTGGAGTCAATCAATCAAACTTTTCATTGGTGGAAAAGGAAAACTTGACTACCTTACAGGTGAAGCAAAGGCTCCAGCTCGAAGTGAGGCGGTTGCCTTCAAGAAATGGGAAATGGAGAATAGTCTTGTAATGTCGTGGTTAATAAACTCAATGAGTTCTTCTATAGGAGCAAACTTCATAATGTGTCTGAAACTGCCTCCCAGATATGGGAGGAGGTTAGAGAATCATTTTCAAATGTTGACAATAAAGCTGAGATCATGAATATTGAAAGGACCATTCATGGGTTGAATCAAGAAGAGCTCAGTGTAACTGAATACTATACTAAGCTTACCAATTACTGGCAACAACTCGATTCATATGAAAAGCTAGAGTGGACCTGTGCTGCTAACGCATTGAGACATCGAGAGTTTGTTGAGGAGAAGCGAGTTATCAAGTTTCTCTGTGGATTAAACAGAAAATTGGAGGAAGTCCAAGACAGAGTGATGAGTATGCGTCATCTTCCCAAATTAAGAACTGCTTTTGCTGAGATTCGCATAGAAGAGAGCGGGAAAAAGGTAATGATCCCTGACAGCTTACCTAGTCTAGAAGGATCAGCATTATTCGTTAAAGGAAATGCTCAAACAAGCACTAACAAGAAGAATGGTCTACCTTGGTGTGAGTTTTGTAAAAAACCAGGACATACGAAGGTGACTTGTTGGCAGATTCATGGAAAACCTGCTGATTGGAAACCAAAATCTGCACTCTCAAGGAATTCTAAAGCCAACCATGCCTCTACTGAGAATGTTGTTCCTGAACAGAGTACATCAAATAAAGAATTGTTCGAAATGTTTCAATCGTTCCTCTCTCAGCAACAAGGTGAAAAATCAAACTCTGCAACTGTAAGTTCCAGTCACATGGCATCTCTTCATGATAAGACTATTCATGCTTTATCCAGTAAATTAGAAGATAAATGGATAATTGACTCTGGAGCATTTGACCACATGACTGGAAAATGCAGTGAGAAAATCTTTGTTAGGATTGCTGATGGAACATTAAGTGAGGTTCAAGGAACTGGAACAGTACATATCACAGGAGAATTATTCTTAAATTCTGTCCTCTATGTTCCAAAATTACAGTGCAATTTACTCTCTGTTAGTAGAGTAGCAAAAGACAGAAACTGTTCAATAAATTTCTCTCATAACCTCTGTGTTTTTCAGGACTCAACCAATGGGAAGATGATTGGCAGTGCTAAAAAAATCTTGGGACTCTACTGTTTGGAAGCCTTATCTCCTACATCAAAAAATTCTCTCCAAGTTAGCTCAGTTAGTAACAAGCCTAGCTCTAGGTTATCTCTTGACAAACACTCTGATATTATGTTATGACATTTCAGACTAGGACATCCTAATTTCATTTATCTAGAGAAGTTGTTTCCTTCATTGTTTGTGAACAAAAGTCCTAGTTTTTTTTCTTGTGACATTTGCCAAATATCTAAACATAAGAGAGGTGTTTATCCATCACAACAACATTGTGCTTCAAGACCTTTTACCTTGATTCATAGTGATGTATGGGGACCTTCGAGGGTTTTCCAGTATCACAAATGCAAAATGGTATGTTTCCTTCATTGATGATCACACACGGTTAACGTGGATATTCTTAATGAAGGAAAAGTCTGAAGTAACAACAATTTTTAAAATCTTTCATCAGATGATAAAAAATCAATTTCAATCAAAAATAAAAATTCTGCGCAGTGACAATGGAAAGGAATTTTTCAATAACTCCTTAAAAGATTTTCCCACTGAAGAAGGAATTTTTCATCAAAGTTCTTGCGTGAATACACCTCAACAAAATGGTGTAAGCGAAAGAAAAAACCGACATCTTTTAGAGGCTACTAGATCATTACTTCTTAGTAGTAATGCACCTAAACATTTTTGGGGTGATGCAGTTCTCACTGCTGCATATCTCATCAACAAAATGCCTTCCAAAGTGCTCAATTTTAAAACTCCTCATCAGATTTTTAAAGAATGTTTTCCAGAAAACAGTTTTTTTTTTTTTTCTGAAATTCATCCTCGTGTGTTTGGATGTGAGGCATTTGTTCAAGTTAACTCTCAGTTTAGAGATAAACTAGATCCTAGGGCTCTCAAGTGTATGTTTGTAGGGTATTCTGCCACACAAAAGGGTTACAAGTGTTATTCTCCAAAAGATAGGAAGTTTTACGTTTCAATGGATGTCACCTTTTATGAAGATATTCCTTTTTATGCAAAAAAACGAGTCGAACTCAGTCCCTGTGTCAAGTGGATCTACTAGTTCACTTTCTGAATTTTTTGAAAATATCACTTCAGAAATCTCACTGCCTACTGAAATTCCAACCAATTCTTGTCCAATCCCCAATCAGATTGAGTCCCCTTTTCCTCATGTCACAAATACCTCACTAAACAGAATTGAACCCCAACCAATTGTGTATAGGAGGAGAAATAAGGCCAATCCAACTGAAGAAATCTCAGATCATCTTGAAACACGTCAAGATTCTAGTACATTTGGAAGAAGTCCTAGAAAACAAAAAATTGGAGATGCTGCAGGAGAAGAAATGGGTGAAAATCAAATGTCAGGTGATATATTTGAAGACATAAGTGAAGAAAATGTCGTTGAAGATGATGCTGGCAGCATGGAAGGTAATGATCTTTCCATTCCTATTGCTGTCCGGAAAGGTTTCAGAGAGTGCAAAAATAGGCCAAGGTACCCAATTGATAATTATTTATCTTATCATAGGTTAAGTGATAACCAAAGAGCTTATGTGAGCTCTTTAGATCAGATTTCCATTCCAAATAATATTAATGAGGCTCTTAAAGATGAAAATTGGAAGAGAGCAGTTGAAGAGGAGCTAAAGGCTTTAGAAGACAATGGTACTTGGCAATTCACTAATTTGCCAGAAGGGAAGAAAACAGTGGGATGTAAATGGGTATTCTCTCTAAAAGAGAAAGCTGATGGGAGTGTGGAAAGGTTTAAAGCAAGACTTGTTGCGAAGGGATATACTCAATCATATGGAATTAATTTTCAAGAAACTTTTGCCCCTGTTGCAAAGTTGAATACAGTGAAGATTTTAATGTCAATAGCTGCTAATTTGGATTGGAAGCTACATCAATTAGATGTGAAAAATGCTTTCCTAAATGGGCAGCTCGAAGAGGAAGTTTACATGGAAATACCTCCTGGTTTAGAGGGAAAGCACAGCGGGGTTTGTAGGCTGTTAAAATTCTTGTATGGATTAAAACAGTCTCCGAGAGCTTGGTTTGGACGTTTCAACAAAGTCATTAAGGAGGCTGGATTCAAGCAGATCATACATTATTTGTAAAATACAGTCCAAAAGGAAAAATAACAGTTCTGAGTGTGTATGTGGATGACATGATTTTAACATGAAGTTGTGAAGATGAGATTCAAAGAACAAAAAACCATTTGGCGAAGAATTTTGAGATTAAAGATCTTGGAGCTCTAAAATATTTTTTGGGAATGGAAATTTCAAGGACTAGGCAGGGTATTCTTATCAATCAAAGAAAATATACCTTGGATCTTTTAGAGGAAACAGGTCTCATCAATTGTCGCCGTACCCCAGGAGAGTAATGCGAGAAGGGAATACAAAGAAGAAGGAGCTCCAACGGATAAAGGCCGATTTCAGAGGTTAATTGGTAAGCTTATCTATCTATCTCACACTCGTCCCGACATCACTCAAGCAGTGAGTTTCTTAAGTCAATTTATGAGTAACCCCACTGAAGATCACATGAAAGGAGCCTTAAGGATTTTACACTACTTGAAGAAGACACCAGGGACTGGACTATTTTTTAAAAAGGGAGATGAAAGAGGTATGCAGATATACACTGATGCAGACTGGGCTGGTTCGGTGGTTGATAGAAGGTCCACGACAGGTTATTGTACATTTGTTTGGGGAAATTTGGTTAGCTGGCGAAGCAAGAAACAGCCTGTTGTTTCAAGAAGCAGTGCTGAAGGAGAACTTAGAGCCATTGCTCAAGGAATTTGTGAAGGAATTTGGGTTCAGCGAGTGTTCAATGATTTAAAGTTAGAATTTACGAATCCAATGAAGGTTTTTTCAGATAGCCAATCAGCTAAGATGTCCAAAGATCCGGTTTTTCATTACAGGTCAAAACATATTGATATAAATCGACATTTTATAAAAGAGAGATTAGAGACAAAAAGGCTTGAGTTGCACTACATTCCTACTACAAGTCAAGTGGTTGACATTTTCACTAAAGGGCTTCCTAGAAAGCAATTTGATTTCTTGAAGCTCAAGCTTGGATTGTTAAATATATACAATCTAGCTTGAGGGGGGGGGGGTTGTTAGCATTATTGCCATTTATTACTCTTTATTATCTTTTATGGTTAGTAGTTGAGAGTTAGTAGATGACTCTTTGTTTCCAAGAGTTATTAATTAGGGTAATAGTCTTTTAGTCTTCCTTAAGATATCTATATTAAGATGTACAAGCTTCTTCTCACTTCTAAAATAATTTCATAGGTTTGTACTGTTTAGTTTGGCATCGAAGATTCATTATTCACTAACATGTATTATGTTTTCGGTACAGGTTTTATTTTCAACTGAAACATTTGCAATGGGTGTAAATGCTCCAGCCAGAACTGTAAGTATTGGATCCATAGCTAAAGGTTACTGCTGCTTTGTTAGACACCTCTGAATTTCATAAGTTATTTATATTTCTTAATTTTTTAGATCTAACTTATTTCTTTCGGGCAATCTGCTTTCTCAGATTTTGGAACATCTAAATCTTAAGTGCTGATTATTATATGGTGATAGGTGTTCCTGTGTTGCAGGTGGTTTTTGATGCTCTAAGGAAGTTCGATGGCAGGGAATTTAGACAATTACTTCCTGGAGAATACACTCAAATGGCAGGCCGGGCTGGCAGAAGAGGACTTGATAAGATCGGTACAGTTGTTGTGATATGCCGTGATGAACTCCCTGAAGAGTCAGATCTGAAACGTGTTATAGTTGGAAGCGCAACCAGGCTAGAATCTCAATTTCGCCTGACTTATATTATGATACTGCACCTTCTTCGTGTTGAAGAATTGAAGGTATGAAAACTTAGGAATATGTACTCCCAGCAGCTCTTTGATTGTTGGATACTGTTTATTTTACCCTATTTTGCAAACATTTTGGGGCTTCACACTGTCATTAGCAGTCCTTAAATTCACAATTTCACATTAATGACTACTTCTGTGTGGATGGCCATCTTTAAACATGTATTAGCTTTCGTATAGTTGTCATGCAAAGTTAAGTGCCCCCTAGATTGGCATGAAAGTTTTACTGCATTACTGATAATATTTCTCATCAAATGTGCTATAAGGAATCTTGAAGTCCAGGTTCTTTTTTGTTGCGTGGATACTAATTTGATCTCACAGAATTAGACCTTAAGCTTAAAGTAAAAGTTCAACATACAAGCAGCGGATTTGCAATACAGTTGCATGATCTTTTGTGGATCCTTTGCCTGAGTCAACCAAAGAACCTAGTGGGGGAAAATGTTTTTAGATTTTAAGGAATAACCTTTACTAAATTGAAATCATGTAGAAAGCCATCATGGCTTCGAATCACTAATTAATTTAATTATGCGTTGATATATTTCACCTTCTTACTATTAATGTTATTGTTTAATTACTTATCTCAGATAGACGCTGAAGTTACTGTAATCTATTTGCTCATATTACCATTTGCCTGTGGATGACAAACATAGGTGGAGGACATGCTGAAAAGAAGTTTTGCAGAGTTTCACGCTCAGAAAAAACTTCCAGAACAACAACAACTTCTGATGCGCAAGCTTGCTCTGCCAACAAAAACTATTGAGTATGTATATAACATGAAAAAATATGGTATTATTTTAAAATGAGTTATTTTTCTTTCAAAATGCAGGTTCTCATATATGCCAGAGAGAAAAATATTTGATATTCATGCCTATCTTATTATCCCTTATGTTGTTATGTTATATCCTTACAGCATTTTTCGTTTATCTGTTATGAGCTAATTCATGAACTCATTTAAAGTATGGAAGAAACAAAGAAAAGTGTACAAGATGTGCGTCCCAAGCGAGTAAACTCCGTCTATGGGGAAGATATAATTTTATAACATATGGAAAAATATTGGAGCTTGTTCGGTTGAAGGAGAAATTATATAGAACTGATTTGTTGAGTTATGTTGCATAGTGACCTTTAGGGCATAAGAGACAACACATTTGCAAGGGTGTGTGGATTCATATGTTACAGTGAATGATTGGCATATAAGGATGGATTGAATGTAAAATGAGTTTATTTGTGATAAGATAGGTATAGCACAAATAGAGAATAACATTGATTGAGGTGGTATTGTCGTGTTCAATATATAGACCATTTGAGGCCCCAATTCATGTATAGGAGAGTATTCAAGTGTTGAACTCTAGGAAAGGGAAGTCCGAGATTGAGTTTGATCGATTAAGTTGGACATGATTTTCGGATTCAGCTCTTGAGCGATAGGTTTAGAGACTAAACAGAATGGGAGTGGAAAATTCATGTAGCTATCCCCAATTGATTTGGTACTAATTTTTTGCTGTTGCATAGTAGCATATTAATGGGGCAGTAGTGACGTAGTGCATTAGACCAAATTTTTATAAGATTTAAAAAAGCCGTCTTAAATTAGAAAAACGTGCAACTGACATTTCCCTAAGATTAAAAATCATCCAAATATAATGTGAATGTTAGATATCACAAGGTATTACAAACTACATGAAGACTCTAGCACTCTAACACCAACATATAAAATCATCTTTAGGAACTATTTTTGAGTGCAGGGATGAAATTTTCTACTCTTAATGGAAGATTAGGAGATGTTTATAGACATGAGTTACAGAGATGATTTTAATGGACTTTCCAATATTACTCATGGTTTCTTAAGACGAATAAAGAGAATAAAGATAATGAAGTGATGAAACAACTCAGAACTTGATTTTTCTTTACCAAGGATGACATAAAACACCCATTAATTAAAATAAAATTTCTCACCGCACCTCCTTTGTGCCTCCGATTGAGGCACGACCAGTGACAATATAAGATGTGGCTCCTTACTTATATTTGAATTTGAACTCAGTTTTAGTTGTTTCTTTGTGATTCCCCTTTCTATTTGCCATTTAATTTAATCTAAAGTGAGAACTTACGATTATTTTTCAACTATTAATCTTCTAATAAGACACCACCAACCCCTTTTATTAGTATTTTATGCTATGGTCTGTTCCTTTTATGACTGTGATGATCATGCATGCCTCTTTGTTTATAGGTGCATCAAAGGTGAACCTGCAATTGAGGAATACTATGAGATGCACTTAGCTGCTGAGATGTATAATGAGCAGATAACTGAGGCTGTCATGCAGTCCCCTTCAATTCCCCAAGTTCTAATACCTGGAAGGGTGGTAGTGATGAAATCACAGTCAGTAAGTTTTTATGGACAATCTTTGTGTTCATCTCCTTTAGCTTTCTAAATCAATTGCGACTACTATTCTGAATTGCTATTAGAGTTTAGGGACAAGCTTGCTTATCTAGGCAATAAAAGAGGTCTATCAGAGGACAACTATATGAATCTCAACTTTACTAAAAAACAGAAAAGTAGAAAAAAGCACATTTAAAAAGTGAAAAAAAAAAAAATTAGCATGAGAAAAATGGACCTATTCTATATTATTGTAGACTCTTAGTTGCACGTGCTGACTTTGGATAATCAACTATTGGCAGGGTCAGGATCACTTTTTAGGAGCTGTTGTGAAAGCACCTTCATCCACCAATAAACAATACATTGTTTTTATGCTGAAACCTGATGCTCCATCTACGGCACAAACACCCTTGGCCAAAACAAATGCGGACTTCGGAGCAGGTTCTTTCTTGGCACCAAAATCAAAACGTGGTTTTGATGATGACTATGGATTTGGTGGTAAAAGTCGTAATAAAGGCACATGTACCATCAATATAACTTTACCATTCCATGGTGCTGCTGCTGGAGTGAGCTTTGAGATTAGGGGTGTTGATAATACAGAATTCTTATGTATATGCAATAGCAAGATAAAGATTGATCAATTCCGGCTTCTTGAAGATGGCAGTAGTGCTGCTTTCTCTAAAACCGTGCAACAACTTTTGGAATTAAAGTCGGATGGAGAAAAATACCCACCAGCACTTGATCCAGTGAAAGGTATGGTCCTTTACCTAACAGCCTAGCTATTATAGAAATTCTGAATTGGATATAACTTGTATGAATATTGCATACGTTGATGAGTAACAGATGTTGTCGGATGTTGGTTGCTATTGCAAGATGGCATGCTTAGAACACAATTGATTTTGGTTTGCCCTTATCTTGTATGTTTATCACCGACTCATCCTCCCACATAACAGTGATCAATACCATAGAGTTGCATAAAATAAGAGTAGGAAGACAAACATGAATCAGATGAGTTAAGCTAGGTGCTATTGTCAAGTCAAGTGTACTTTTTAATCACCATTTGTGGCATCTTGTTGTGATGTCTCCTCTAAACATTTTGTGCGATCACCACCACTGCTATTACTGTTTTGACTTGGCTACGTTGGTTAAACTGACTGATAATTGGTGCACCTGTTTCAGATCTGAAGCTTAGGGACATGAATCTTGTAGAAGCATACTACAAATGGACTAACATAATACAAAAGATGTCAATGAATAAATGCCATGGTTGTATAAAATTTGAGGAGCACATGAAGTTAGCTGAAGAGATTAGAAAGCACAAAGAGGAAGTCAATAAATTAAGATTTCAAATGTCTGATGAAGCACTTCAACAGATGCCAGACTTTCAGGGCAGGGTATGTTTTATTTTATTTGCTATTGTTCTGCTCTCTTTCTCTTTCTTATTTTAACCATCTCCAGACCCACTTCAATGACATTCTCTGAGTGTCGTAACCTTGCACCTTGCAGATTGATGTTCTGAAGGAAATTGGTTGCGTAGATACTGATCTTGTAGTTCAAATCAAAGGTCGTGTTGCTTGTGAGATGAACTCAGGGGAGGAGATAATATGTACAGAGTGTTTATTCGAGAATCAACTGGATGACCTGGAACCAGAAGAAGCTGTAGCTCTAATGTCAGCCTTTGTGTTCCAGCAAAAGAATACTTCGGAACCTTCACTTACTCCTAAGCTTTCTCAGGCTAAAGAAAGGTAGATTTTTCTCTTATTCCTTGCATGTTGTTTTGTTAGACTTCTCATTATACTCCTACGTATATCAAACTTGAACTTTAGATTTGAATCATGACTTCAAGACATAAAAATTAATAGAATCCATTATATAATTCATAGCTATATGCATATGAAGAGAGAACATGTGTAAGATGATGTGATTTGACAAATTTGGCAAAGAGAAATCCTAGCCTTAAGTTGTGTTGGTATTTTCGTTTTCTTTTTTCCCTATGATCGTTTTCAAAAACTTCTCTTCTGTTATTTCCTGATCTATTGATTAGATATAGATAGTCCTCTTTCTAATCCTACAATTCATCACATCCAGATTGTACAACACAGCCATAAGACTTGGGGAGCTTCAAGCCCACTTCCATCTCCAGATAGATCCTATGGAGTATGCCAGAGACAATCTAAAGTTTGGTCTTGTTGAAGTAGTTTACGAGTGGGCAAAGGTTTATTTTCATCCTTAAACCATATTGTCATTGCTTACACAACCTTTACTCATTACTTGTCTCATCTTTATATCCATTATGGCAGGGCACTCCATTTGCAGACATTTGTGAACTTACAGATGTTCCTGAGGGTCTGATAGTTCGAACCATTGTCAGATTGGACGAAACCTGTCGAGAGTTTAGAAATGCTGCTGCTATTATGGGGAATTCAGCTCTGTACAAGAAGATGGAAACTGCTTCCAACTTAATAAAGCGCGACATAGTTTTCGCAGCCAGCTTGTACATTACAGGGGTTTAACCAGTAAGACCCTTAGAAGTAGAAGCAATTTGAGGTAAATCCTTACATTTTAGCGACATAGCAGTATTTAGTATTTAATGATTAGATTAGAAACCCTGAAATTCTGATGCTGATATGTAGATTAAACCACAAGTTATATTTACCTTTGCTAGTTACTCATACGAGAGCATCAACAATCATGTAAAATTTTTCTGTATCATCTTTACTTCAGGAAGTTGTAACAGAAATTTTTGTTTTTATCATACATTTGTGCTATTGGACATTTATGCTTTCATAGATTAAGGTTTTTATGTTTCATTTGTGTGGGTAGTTGAAAGTGTTCTTGTATTTGTCAAAGACATTTTGGTCTATTTGATTGCTTCTACTCTGGCTTTGACCATAAAAGAAGAGAAGTAAACCTCTTTCTTTCTTTTCCTTTTTTCATTTATTTTTGGTTATTTATTTATTAACTAATATTGCTGGTTTTCTAGTAGAAATATAACGATGACAGTTTCATAAATGATTCTACATGATTTATAGTATCCGATATAATAGATAATAGATATAATAGATAATAGATATTTGGAGTGTTATTTGATGAGAGTTTAAATTCCTAATAAAAGTAATATAATGGAAAGGTATTAGTCAAAATCAAATACATTAAATATTTTATTTATTAGTATTTTTGAAAAGTAAAATTTAAATAAATGGATACACTAGAAGCATGATAGGCTTTGAATTGATAAAAAAAATTCGTAAAAAATTTTATAATTTTATTGATAAAAGTTTTACAAATTTATAGTACAAATATATTAAGTTATATAAATTATAATTTAAAATCGTCTCTCGTATAAATGATCATGTGAAGCTCACATTTATTAAAAATTTATAATTTTACAATAAACTCCGGACTTCTAAATTTCTTTAGAATAAACTCTTAAAATTCAAAATTAACCATATAATCTCCACATAACATATAGTATTAAAACAGAAGATCAATAAATTTTTTTATGGAAACAAAGGAAGAACCACGTTCTGTTAAAGAGTTCCTAGCAATCTCTGAAACCTCTTTAACTCTCTTCCTGATCTCATTGTCTCCAGACATCGCTATCTCATCTGCAGAGACCATTTTACCATTTATCCTTGAATCCAATCTCAGCTCAACAGCTAATCCCAATTCCTTCACCATTTGAAATGCATTGAGCCGCTGCTCTGCATAAAGAGGCCAAGTTACAATAGGCACACCAAACCATAAGCTCTTCAGGATTGAATTCCATCCACGATGCGAAACAAAGTCTCCTATAGCTCTATGCGCAAGCACGTCAACTTGAGGAGCCCGTCCGCATATAAGTCCTCTGGCTTTAGTCCTTTCCATGAGCCCTTCTGGGAAATGATCATGATCTGGGGTCTGAGTACTTCCAGAACTTTCATTATTCGGTTCCGAGACTCGCAGAGACCATAGAAACCTGTACTTACTTTGCTCCAATCCAATTGCTATCTCTTTGACTTGTGCAGGACTAAAAGAACCTTTGCCGAAACAAAGGAAAACAACCGAATAGTCAGGCTGATCGTCAAGCCATTTTAAGATGTATTGGCGATTGGCCATGTTCAGATCTGAAGCTGGCTGACCGCTGAGGTCAAGTAGAGGTCCAACTGTAAACACTGGTGGGTTCAGGCCATTAGAAAATGAATCTATAATGTGTCTCTCCAGCTCTGAAAATGTGTTAACGATCACACCTTTTACATCTTTGAACCTCCAACTAATCTTAAGAAATACATTATAACCAACCCTGTTGAACATACAAGACATGAAAGCTGATACAGGAACTGAATTCACAAAGCCTTGGATCGATAAATCAGGATCCGAATCCTTAAACTCAGTTCAGATTTCTTCACAGTTTGACAGATAAAACATCATAACTCAAGAACGTAGTACCAGTAGTTAAGAAAAAGTAAGAAGGCAGACCAAATTCATCAGCAATATACATCTACGCTTATCTTCTCAATGGACACAAACATACAAGACTTGACCAACCTGAGAATTCAAAAAATAAGGTAAGAAAAAGTAAGAAGGCAGACCAAATTCAAAAACACAAGCTAAGCTCAATTCACACATTTAATAAAATGAAATTTCAAAAAATAAGGTTTAATTTCAACCTACAAAAATCTCAATCAAAACCGAATAATATACTTACGAATTGTAAATTCGACCGGAGAATTGGATCTACAGATTAAACAAAATCAACATCAAACACACGTCTTGCTTTAACCTATACATATAGAGAGCCCATGATTTAAAAAAAAGTGACAGATATACCCTCGGCAGCAGCCGTTGGTGGAGCAACAATGGCGAATGCCACGGCAGGCAGTGCCAGGCCACTGCAGAGCCAAATTGAAGTAATCGAACTCTCTCTGATCTGCAATTGCTTCTCGGCGCCCGTTTACGGCGTAAATTTGGAAAAAAAAAGACGTCCCAACGAGGAAGAGTAGCAGTGATTGAGAAGTAGAGAGAGACGATGTTGCCATTGTTAGGTTCTTCGAATTTGCGTGTTGTCCTTAGTTAACCGTTTTTATTAACAAAGGAGGTAGATAGAGGTTATAATTGTCATTTTGCCTACTCATATGTTTGGGCCTATTGTACTTTCTCTCATGAGTTGGACTTGGTCCAAGAGAATATTCTTTTGAACTTTTATTATAATTAATTTATGATTAATATTTAATAATTGGTATTACAACATTTTGAAAAAAAAAAAAGTTTATTATTAACCATTTCATTTTTAACAATAATAATTATTTAAACTAAATATATAAATTTATATTTTTAAATTTTATTCTTACCTTTTAATTAAGAAAATAATTATAATAATATCACTATAATAAAATAAATATATATATTAATTTATATTTAATAATTATTTAAATATTTTTAAATAGAACCAATTATTTTTATTTTTATTCTATCCTCTCACAATTAATCAATATTTCTTCTTATAATCACTTATCTACCAACAAACACACTTTTAATATTTTACATTAGAGATTTGTTTGTTAACAAATTTTAATATTTGGATATCTTCCACATTCTTTTCACAAGATTTTGTACTCAAGAGTTGTTAATTTTACTATATCATTCCATATTTTCCTTTTGAGTTCAACTAATATAAATTAAAATAATGAATAAATATTATTTTAATTTAAAAAATGTTTCCAAACTTGTACCAAAAAATATATAAATTTATTTTATTTATTAAATTCAACTATAAAATATTAATTAAATTAGGATTATTCTTTATTTACGTACTGTGTAAGTGTAAAAAAATAAAACAAAAATGTGGAAAAAATAAATATAAATATGGAGAGGAGGGAGGAAAAACAAACGACAAAGACCAATCCTCGTCGTTGAAGAAATACAAGTCTCTCTCTATCT
Source organism: Cardiospermum halicacabum (assembly GCA_031304145.1). Lineage (NCBI taxonomy): Eukaryota > Viridiplantae > Streptophyta > Magnoliopsida > Sapindales > Sapindaceae > Cardiospermum > Cardiospermum halicacabum. The sequence goes on along the minus strand of CM062390.1, from coordinate 11,128,303 downwards.
TTCTCTTTTCTCCAAACCTTAGTTAACAATCCAACTGCTTCTCAAACCTTCTGTGCTTTTATCTCCTCTCAATTCCACATCTAAACCCTCGATTACTCTTAGTGTCGGTTTGGTTGAGCTTGTCTACTGACTAGAAGTGTTTTTTTAAACTTAAAAGTTTTTCTTTTTTTAATTTTTGGTTGTTTGGCAGAAATTATCTTTTGAGAGTTAAAAGAAAGCAGTAAATCATCTATTAAGAGAAGCACAAATCAAACCTTCTGTGCTTTTATCTCTTCTCAATTCCACATCTAAACCCTCGATTACTCTTAGTGTCGGTTTGGTTGGGCTTGTCTACTGACTAGAAGTGTTTTTTTAAACTTAAAAGCATTTTTTTTAAAAATTTTTGGTTGTTTCGCAGAAATTATCTTTTGAGAGTTAAAAAAAAGCAGTAAACCATCTACTAAGAGAAGCACAAATTTGATGCTTCTTCGAGTAAATTTTTTTGAGCTTTTTTAAAAAGATATAAAATATCTTTTATACCCTTATAACATATGATATATTATTCATGAATCCATACTTTATTTTACTTACTTTACATATAAATACTTTATTTTGACATATATAAAATTACAATAATTTAAAATTTTAAATCGACAATCAAAATTTTTATATAAATTTGTGAAATTTTTATATAAAATAAATTTGTAACATTTTATAAAATTTTATCTATTATTATTATTATATTTGTAACTTGAATTTTTTTAATTGAGTTTAAAAATATATATTATTTATATTTGAATTGGTTTCATGTAAAAAAAATTGAACAAAAATATATAGTAACTCAATGTATTTTTTACATGTAGATATTATTTCATATATTTCAATACTCAACTCTCATTTTAAATTTAAACCAAAATTTAAATTTAAAGCAAATTTTGTGAATTCCTATATAATAACAATCCATGAATAAATATATTCCACTATTAACAAATAAATGAATATTTATATCTAATACCCTTTAACTAATTATAATATTTTAAAATACTTTTAAAAATAATATTTTCAAACACTTTGAAATTGATAAATACTTTTTTAATTGACAACCAAACACCTAAACTTTTATTCTCCAAACTCACTTATTAAAAGATTAGTGCTAAAAGATTTATTTAAATAAGCCACTTATTCCTATTCCATTTCCGGTCTGTTTTTTTTTCCACTTCACCTTCACCGTCACGAATTCAATCGACCCAGCTCCTTCAATTCCGCGATTTTCAATAACCAATCTTCAATTCATGTCAAAGGTCGGTGCTTTCTTCACTCTTTCACTTATTTCGTTTCGATACCGTTAGCATAGTTTCGTTTTGGAATGCTCGATTTTGTGTTTGTTTTATAGGTGTGATAGTTGTTAGGGTTTTGAAGGATCGAATTTGTAGCTGTAGTTTTGAGGAGTAGGAGGAAGATTGATTTGGGTAGTTTTAGTGATTTGGGTTGATTGGGAGGTGTTAAGATGGAATTCGTTGGTTTGTTTTGGAGTTTTGGTTAGCGGTTATGCAATTTGGTGATTTTAGTTGATTTGAGTGAAGTTGTGTATGATTGGCTGGTTCGTGGTTCGTGGCAGTTCTTGTGATTTTTGGTAGCTTGGAGTTAGCTTAGATGGAATCTTATTGGTGTTACATCTGGTTCTAAAGATTGTTAATTGATATTGCGAGTTGTTAGGTCTTGCTTTCCATTGGTCCACCAGCCTGGTTCTTTTGGAAGTATTGGAAGTATCTGTTTTCTCATAGAAGTGTTTAGAACTAAATGTGAGTGATTCTTACTGTGGAGAAGTGTCGGCTTATTAGTATCCCCAAGCCTGAAAAGGAAACTAGTTACGAAAAGGTGCTATAGGTTGTTGCCTTCTGTATTATATTTAACATCTAAGTATCTTTAGATTTGTCAATGAACCAAGTCGTTTCTCACCGAATCTAATTGTATTTACGGTGGATAGCAGACTTGTATGATGTATTATAAGAGATCTCATGTTATTGTTTTGCAGTTTGGTAGTTTCACTTTGTTTTTTTGTCTCATATCTTCTTAACTAGATTAGAAATGTGTGAACTCTAGCTTTGTCACTTGAATTACCGGTATTACTTTGGTTGGTCAAGTCTTGTTCTTTCTGTATGTCAATTGGATATCAAACATACATTCTTGAGTTTGGTCAAGTCTTGTTCTTTCTGCATGTCAATTGGATATCAAACATACATTCTTGGTTGGTCGAGTCCGCATGCTCCTGATTCGGTGAGTTCTGTCGTCGATTTGATAGATTTGATTCACTACTTATCGATTGATTCGAAGTTTATTTGTTTTCGTTTTATGTTGCTTTGTTAATTTAATTTAGGAAGATAATGTGTTTTCGTTTTATGTTGATTTGTTTTCGTTTAATTTGATATGGTGTCGTCAATTATGTTGATTGTTAGATTTGTTGATTCGATGCAGGGAGCTAAATCTATATGTGCTGATTTTGTGAACTGTTGTTTATTCAATGTAGGGAGTTGAATTGATGCGGTTTCAATTTACTGAGAAGGATTTAGAGGAGAAATCTGTGAGTGCGCGGAAATTATCTGTAAAGAAGAAGTTGACTGATAGTTTTGTTCCGAAACCAATTTGGAATCCTAGAGGTAGGTATTTGCATTTGTTTATTTATTTTCTTTATAAATTGAAATTGATGTTAGATTTTTGATTTAGTTCAATTACATGACTATATTACGCGATCTGATAGTGTTGAAATATGATAATTAGTATTGATTAAGGTTTTGATTTGATTTTTTTGATGGTTTTAAGATGTTGAGCAAATGAAAGCTTTGATGGAGGCTCTGCATGTGTCGACTGCTCCATCTACTGTAGTGTGTCGTGAAGAAGAGCAGAACAAGGTTTTGGAGTTTTGTAAGAAGCATGTGGAGGAGGAGAAGACTGGGAGTTTGTATGTATGTGGGTGTCCAGGTACAGGCAAATCATTGTCTATGGAGAAAGTCAAGCAGCATCTGGTTGATTGGTCTAAAGAGGTAAGGGAAAGTTAAATGCTGATTTATACATGTGTGTTTGATTATATTGACTTAAGGTCTAGTCTGATTTTATTGTGTTGACATTTGTGTTTCTCTTGCAGGCGGGTATTCAATCGCCAGAAGTTTTAATTTTAATGTTGAATTGTACTTCATTTACTAACACTGCTGAAATTTTCAGCAAGGTATGGATGGACAAAATTGCTTTGAAAGAGAAAATATGTATATGTACTGATATATATGTTTTTGTGGCTACACAGATTCTTTCCAAAGTCCAACCAAGGAAGAAAATTGACGGGTCTACTTCAGCTTTGCAACATCTGCAGCACTTGTGTTCTCATAAGCAGCAATCCTGTAGTTTAACCATGACGTAAGTAGGATATAAATTCTCCACTGCAAGTTGATCTGACAATGCTAGTTAGAAATTAGCTTGAACTAATATCCTTTATTGCAGGTTAATAATTGCTGATGAGCTGGATTATTTGATCACTAGAGACCGAGCTGTACTGCATGATCTTTTCATGCTTACAACCTATCCATTCTCTAGATTTGTACTCATAGGTACTACTCTCAGATGATCTTGTGCATCAGTCATTTGATTGGGATGGATTTTAGCCTTTATGATTTCAGTTGTGGATGTGCAAGTTATGGAGAACTAATGTGATTTTACTTGTACAGGAATTGCAAATGCCATAGACCTAGCAGATCGCTTTCTTCCACGACTTCAATCAATGAATTGTGAGTCTCATCTTTGATTAAATTATTATCTCATAGACAATTTGGTTATGAGTTTTTTTTCATAGAATCTTTGTCGAATCGCTAATTTAATATGCTGCAGTTTTGGATGTTTCATTATTGATTAAAGCAATTGTCTAGATGTATTTATTCTACATTCTTAAATAGCACCTTAGCATAATGGAGAACTAGTCATTTTGGTTATGTAACTCTTCTAGCGCTATAGAGGTTCTGAAGGTTTGTTTCTACACATTTAATGCAGGCAAACCTGCTGTTGTGACTTTCCGGGCTTATTCAAAGGACCAAATCATTAGAATACTTGAGGAGAGGCTAACGGTACTTTCTACACTGACAATTATTTTAAAAATCAGAACTAGCTTCTGGTGTAATGTGTTCTTTCATTATGTAAAATTGCTTGACAGAACCAAGACTTTACTTTGCTAAATATGTTCTAATATATCTGCTTCTATTCATTTTTAACAGGCACTTCCTTGTATAGTCTTCCAACCCCAAGCAGTGGAGCTTTGCGCTAGAGTGAGTTATTGATGAAGCACAGCGGAAATAGTTCGCAGCTAAGGCGAAAGATAGAAAAACTAAAGATAACTAGGTATAAAACCTGAATATTCTTTACTGAAATAAATTGATTGATAACTGAACTTAATAACAATTGAGAATGACAACTCTTTATATAGAGTTGAACTAATCCTAAACAATTAAGAAGTCTAATCCTAAACAATTAAGAAATCTAATAACTTAGGAAGACTAAAAGCAACTAGGAAAACAAGTAAAAATAAAATAGGAAATATAGCCTAAACCAAATAAGGAAATAAAACCTATAGCAAATAGGAGTAGGAGTCCTTGTCCTACATCAATCTCCTCCACTTGAAGGAAACTCGTCCTCGAGTTTTGTTTGTGGTGAAGAGTCATCCGGAGGGAAGTACTTCCATAATCAAACTTTTCTGGTCTTTCCCATATGACTCTATTGCCTTCGGTGGAGTCAAAATAATTTTTTTCCCATACCACCAAAACATGTAGGTGTTGTCACGTCCCTTGTGATTGACATCTACATCATACATCCATGGTCGTCCAAGAAGTACATGACATGCATCTATCTCGACTACGTCGCATTTGATCTCATCTTTGTAATACTTACCTATAGATAAAGGTACCTTACACGCCTTGGTTACTTGTACTTCGGGTCCCTTCTTGATCCATGATATCTTATAAGGACTAGGATGTTGATCCGTCTTCAAGTTTAACATCTTAACTAGTGCCTTGGATACCATATTCTCACTACTTCCACCATCAATAATAACATTACAAACCTTATTCTTGATCGTGCACTTGGTCTTGAAGATCTTATGTTGTTGTGAGTTATCAAGCTTTTTTGGCGCAAGCAAGACGCGTTGAACGACACAATTAATAGGCTCTCCTTCATCTGCTTCTACAAATTCAGCACCTTCATAGAAGGTTTTATTGTCATGATGTTGATCTTCTGTCCCATATCCCTCCGTTTCTTCTTCCACAAGGTTTATTGTTTTTCGGTTGGGACAGCTACTTGAGAGATGTCCTGGCTGATTACAACGGAAACACTTACCCAAATTTGGTCTAGCATAAGGGTTAGAGTTGGTTCGCCTTTGCGGTTGGGGAGTAGTTGAAGATGAATTTGGGGTCTTTTCTTGTGGAGTGGGTGTTGCGTCACTGGTTGGCTGCTGAAGAGCTGGAGTGTTCGACCTCCTATAATTAGTTGGATTTCGTTGCTGGGGTCGATCTAATTGTGATTCTATCTTCATTGCTAGGTTTACTGCATCTCCCAATGTCCATACGGTTTGGTAAACCATCTTTTCTTGAATTTCTTCTCTTAACCCGCCGGTATACCGGGAAACTTGTTGATCATCTGTTTCCGTCAAATCACATCTAGCAAGTAGTCGGTAGAATTCCTCTGTATAATCTGCTACCTTCCGGTCGAGTTGGGAACACCTCTGTAATTGCTGAAACAATATTTGTCCATAGTCCGGAGGGAGGAAACGTTTCAGTAATCGTTTCATCTTTACCCAAGTTTTGATTGGTTGTTTCCCTCTTCTTTGTCTGTTTAATTGCAATTGATCCCACCATGCTAATGCTCCTCCTTTCATCTTATAGGCTACGTATTTAACCTTTCGATTCTCTGGAATTTCCAAGTAGTCGAAAAAGTTTTCTACATTCGAGAGCCAGTCAAGAAAGTCTTCAATGTGTACTCGACCATCAAAAGTGGGTAGATCCATCTTGAGCTTAAAGTCAGGTCGATCTTGGCGTAGAGGATAGCGTTCAGGGATGTGGGCTTGGTAGTGTGCATGACGCTGAGGGGTTGTATTGACCAGGTTAATCATGTCTTCATCATCAGAAGACTCGTCGGAGCCGTACTGACCAAAAACTCGTCGATTTCCTCTTTCATACACTAGTTCTGGAGTTGGTTGATAAGTTTGAGGATATCTAGAGATAACAGGTTCTGTAAAATCGTCAAATCGGACACGATTACTATCATTCAAATTTCGGCGACCTCCAATATTGACGTCCAAATCTCTACTATCAACATATGCTCCTTGAGATAGTCGAGGGTTTTGAGGAGTGTTAAACCTTGAGTTTTGCGCACTTTGGTGGTGGCTAGATGTAGCGGTACGTGCGATTTGTGGGGTTTGATATGGACCGGAGAAAGTGTTATCATGGGGTAGTTGTGTAGAGATATGAATTTGTGGGTTATGATGAGGCGGTAAAGAGGTAGAGTCTGGTAAGGAAGTAGAGTTTGGATTTGTCTCGGTTACAGACGTACCTTGTTGGGCGATGGATGGTAATCTGAGAGTTAGTAAGGCGATTGATCGCTCCATGGTTTGAATGCTTGTCTCTATGCGCTCGAACCTCTTGTCAAAATTGATTTCCATGAAATTGAGTCTCTTGTCGATGTCGGTGAACCGCTCATCGATTTGTGCAAACTTCCGTTCGTTGTCGGAAGTATTGGAACCACTAGAACATCTTTGGCCATCGGATAAGGGAAAACCTCGCTCTGATACCAATTGATGAAGTACAGCGGAAATAGTTCGCAGCTAAGGCGAAAGATAGAAAAACTAAAGATAACTAGGTATAAAACCTGAATATTCTTTACTGAAATAAATTGATTGATAACTGAACTTAATAACAATTGAGAATGACAACTCTTTATATAGAGTTGAACTAATCCTAAACAATTAAGAAGTCTAATCCTAAACAATTAAGAAATCTAATAACTTAGGAAGACTAAAAGCAACTAGGAAAACAAGTAAAAATAAAATAGGAAATATAGCCTAAACCAAATAAGGAAATAAAACCTATAGCAAATAGGAGTAGGAGTCCTTGTCCTACATCAGTTATCTAACATGAACTTTATGATCATCTTTTGAGTTATGTCATTGTTACTGATACCAGTTGTATCAACAGAAAGTGGCTTCTGAATCTGGGGACATGAGAAAAGCTCTTTCTGTTTGCAGGTTAGTGTCTTTACAACCTATTAAGTTTGATTAGTTGGAAGTTTGTTTGTAGCATGATAACTTCAGTAAAATTGTGGCCATAAAATCAAATTTTTCTTCAGTTTAAACACCTAGACCATTGTCCAACTGATATTTGTACAAATTCCTCAGAAAAGCTGTTGAAATGCTAGAAGCTGAGTTGAGAGATTCTGCTAGCAAATTAAATTCAACTTCAGTAGAAAATGGTTCTTTTGATCAACAAGCTGCCTCTGCTCTCCAATTCAACTCACAGGCAAGTATACTTTTTTATCATCACTACATTGGCTCTAGATGTGGTAGACTGTGATCCCATAGCATTCTTATTTATCTATAATCAAGTTTCTCAACATTTGATCATATTACAGGTGAGAGTTGATCATATGGCTCTTGCATTATCAAATACATTTAAATCCCCAGTAGTTGACACCATTCAGTCTCTCCCCCAACATCAACAAGTAAGTGCCCTCACTCACATTCTCATTTCACCTGTTTGATAGAACATTAAACATGAGAGTGATATCAGCACCACAAACATTACTAATAGCAATGTCTGCAGATAATTCTTTGCTCTACTGTGAGGCAATTTCGCAAAGGAAAGAAAGATATAACTATAGGAGAGGTATGTTCCCCTGCAACATCCGCTCCAACAATCTCCAATCAATCAATATACTATATTCCAATGTCCTCACATTCTCAAATGCATGCAGTTGAATAGATCTTATATTGATATCTGCAAAACTTCATCAATACCCCCAGTCGGAACATTGGAGTTCTTGAGTATGTGCAGGGTTCTAAATGATCAGGTAACTAAAAAAAATCTACACAATTGTTATCCTGTGATTCTTCAGTGTCTAATACATTGCATAACATAATGTAGGGACTAATCAAACTTGGTCAATCGCGCGATGAGAAATCAAAGAGACTAACATTGAAGATAGATGAATCAGACATAACTTTCGCATTGCAGGTATATACTTCATGTATACATATTCATCTTCAGGTCTCTGTATGCATGCACTGCTACATACCTTTTTACTGATATCACTTTGTATGTGCAACAGGGAGTTCGATTCTTCCGGAACTGTCTTCAATAATTGAGATCACATCAGTTGTGTATGAAATCAAACCATTGTTGTATCATACAGGTTAAAGCATGTGATGGAGAAATGTTTAATCGGCATTGTAATATGCCAAATACAGGAGACTGGACAGGTTCAAGAAGGATAGTTAGTAGTGATTAATTAAATTGTATTCGTTAATTTAGGATAGGTGAAATTTTGTAATATTATTTCGTTGCTTTTGTAAATCGTTATAGTCTCAAGAAATGTAAAAGTGAAGCTCATTAAAGTACTAAGCTTTTGCTGCTGTACTGTAAAATTTAGCATATAGTTGTTAGGATTCCAATCAATCACAACCCAACAAATCAAAACCACCCTTCTAGGCCCATCATTTGGACCCACTGGGACCCAATTTAGTATTTAATGATTAGATTAGAAACCCTGAAATTCTGATGCTGATATGTAGATTAAACCACAAGTTATATTTACCTTTGCTAGTTACTCATACGAGAGCATCAACAATCATGTAAAATTTTTCTGTATCATCTTTACTTCAGGAAGTTGTAACAGAAATTTTTGTTTTTATCATACATTTGTGCTATTGGACATTTATGCTTTCATAGATTAAGGTTTTATGTTTCATTTGTGTGGGTAGTTGAAAGTGTTCTTGTATTTGTCAAAGACATTTTGGTCTATTTGATTGCTTCTACTCTGGCTTTGACCATAAAAGAAGAGAAGTAAACCTCTTTCTTTTCTTTTCCTTTTTTCATTTATTTTTGGTTATTTATTTATCAACTAATATTGCTGGTTTTCTAGTAGAAATATAACGATGACAGTTTCATAAATGATTCTACATGATTCGATATAATAGATATTTGGAGTGTTATTTGATGAGAGTTTAAATTCCTAATAAAAGTAATATAATGGGAAGGTAAAACGATTTATAAATATATATATTGACAGTCAAAATCAAATACATTAAACATTTTATTTATTAGTATTTTTGAAAAGTAAAATTTAAATAAATGGATACATTAGAAGCATGGTAGGCTTTGAATTGATAAAAAAAAATAATTAAAAGATTTTATAATTTTATTAATAAATTTTTTTTGTAAATTTATAGTATAAATATTTTAAGAGTTATCATAAATTATAATTTAAAATCGTCTTTTGTATAAATGATCAAGTGAAACTCGCATTTATTAAAAAATTTATAGTTTCACAGTTATAAGTTGTATTCGTCACTCGTTCGTTCGTACATAAAAATATTTGATTTTACGATTATAAAATTTTTATAATTTTACTGTTATTAAATGTACTCGTTACGATCATAAAATGATCAAAATCGTACACGGCGGACTACGACACTCTTTTTCTTTCAATAGTACTACACATTAGCAAACATATATGCACTGAATGAGCTACCTTAGTTACATCAATCACCTGCTTCTCAATCCTCATCTCGCTATAACAAGAAAATTAACCTGCCTAATCAATTACCATCCCTGTTGATGTGTGCGGATGGAATCAAATTCAATTCACATTTTCCCTTTCCATTTTAATAGAATCCATTAAATGAAATATGTTCATAAACTAAATAAGCAAACTTTTCTGACTCTAATCAATTCTAGTGGATAAGCACATCCATGACCATTTTTTCATTTATATGGAAACTTCTGTTATCTTATTATATCACATTTATTTTTTCAGATTTTCTTAAAGTATTTTACAAAATTAAAAATTAAAGATAAATATATATATCAAGTCAAGCTGAAGTAGATTATGATTCCAAATATAATTTAAATAAAAAATCTCATGTGATTAAATGTAAAGTCAAATTCTGTTAAAATTAACTTCCAATTCAGTTTTTCCATAATTACAAAACTCTTATTCTTTGAATGTAAAAATAAATGCAATAATTCAACTCACAATATATATATATATATATGGAAATATGTTATTAAATATTTAATACTTATTTCGCAAAGAAAGCTATTTCACATGAGATTACAATTTAGATATAAATATTTTATTTGTAATATTATGATATTATTTTTTAAGATTTAAAAAGCAATAATATTATATAAAAATTATACTAAAACAAATTTCTATAATCAAAATAACAAAAATAATTATAAAATCTAATCAGCCATATCACTATTCATTAACCAACTAACAAATAAAATAAATACACGTGTTAAAACATATTATATTACCGTGTTCTCAACCGTAGGAAACAAAACCTCTAGCACTTGAAATATAAACATAAAAATTGCATGACACATTTCACTCCTCTCGCTCCCATTTTTCTCTGCAAAATTCTCAAACAAATCAATCAATCTCCATTTTCATTTCCTCATTGTTCACTGTCATGACTGATCCCGTCGATATTCAATTCGCGTGAGTTTTTCTTCTTTGATTCGTCTCGGTTCTCTTCTCCAGTAGCTGTTTCGACTGATTTTGTTTTGGTTTTCTGTTGTTTTTTCCCGCTTCTTTTTTCAGATTTGACCGGTGCTTGTACGACTATATGTTGAGGAAAAACATGAAAGCTGCTGCTGAAAATTTCCTCAAAGAAATTGAATCTCCGTTTAATCCTGCAACAACTCCTCCTGGTAATATTACCATCACAGTCATGTACTAATTTGATTTTATTTTTTTTAAAATTTTTATTATTATTATTATTTTTTAAAATTATGTGAAATGACGGAGATTTTATGTGATTTTTCTGATGATTGTTGTTTCATATAATGGAGAGAGTTAGTGAGTGAGTGATTGTGCTGTTGATGTTATCCCGTGAATTTTATCTGTTCAAGGTATAATAACATTTGAAGGTTTCGAGTTATTGATGTAAGATTTTGACTGGTTGATTTTGGAATTGTGTTGTTGAGAAGAGTAGAGGTGTTGGTAGATTGAATATTTTCCTTCCGTTATTTCTTAAACAAATATTTTTTATTGGCTATATATGTTGCAGTTATTCTAGTAGATGATTTGTTTAGTTATTTATAGTGGCGGATGAGTTTCTAGGAGATTGGTGGAGGCTGTTTTATGATTTGTTTAAGTCGCGGCAATCTAGTGTTTCAGAGCAGGGGGAATGTTCCAGAGAGCAGGAGGAAAGTTCCATCGGTTTAATGCCGTTGGTATATATATATATTTTTTATTCTATGTTATTAATATTAGATTTAATTTTCTATATTGGTGTTGGATATAATTCAATGTTATTTGTATCTTTTGTTTGTAACTAGCCTGAGAGTCTGTGCCTGGGGGAAGCTTTGGAACAATCTGATGATCCTCCTCTTCCGATGCTGCCTCCACTGAATGAGATCCTGGGAAAAGCTTTGCAACAATCTGATCCTCCTCTTCCCATGCCAACTCCAATGAATGAGGTCCTGAGGAAAGCTTTGCAACATTCAGATCCTCCTCTTCCCATGCTGACTCCAATGAATGAGATCCTGAGGAAAGCTTTGCAACATTCCGATCCTCCTCTTCCCATGCCAACTCCAATGAATGAGAAGATACTTCCGTTCTACCAGAATCACTACGGTACATTTACATTCCGTAAATTTTGTTTCTGCAGGATTAGCTGTCACTAAATAATTTTTAAACTCATTTATTTCACCATTGCACGTTTAATGCATTTGTGCAAATGAAGTTGCTTAGCCATTTGTAATTATTGTGTTGGTCACTACATCTTGAAGCTCGGTTATCCACCATGACTCCTTGTTTGGTTCCCCAAGTATGGTTTGAATTCAGTAGGTGTTGATATTAGGCTAGTTCTTGCTGTTCAATTTTCATTATTATATTCAAAATTGCTGGTTTTTTGTATTTGGGTATAGTTTACATGCCGATCTCTGATAATTTCAAGAAAATTATATAAATAGTTTGGCAATGCTTTTCATATATAACATGCTTGCTCATTCTGTTTGTAGAGTTGGACATTAGAAACAGTGTGATGGACTTAAAAGATCCTCCAATGGTGAGCTATATGGGATGGTTTGTTCTTTTGTGTTTATTTATTGGGAGTTTATCTGTTTAATTGTTAAACTTGATGACATGTTTGATTTACAGGGAGTTGAGTTTGTTCTTGAAGGTATTTCTACAACTACACATCCGCAAGAGTTTTTGACTATAATAGGACAAAATTTTGGCAAATCACCTGATCAACAAGTGGGCCTTACAGTTCCTGAAGCAGCAGCAGATGAAGAACTTGTTTCAAATGAGGTAGCTTCCCTGCAATTCACTTTGCTTAATGTTTGCTTATGCGTGGGCATCACCATGCACTAGGAACACATGTATTCTTCATGTCAATACTCATACTGAAATTAAAGCATTCAACGTGTTGGATGCATAAACATTTCCTAGAGAAAGATGAATCTGGTGGCGATATCTCATCTGCTCATAATGGGTTTAAAGCTATGTTTTATGTACTACATCAATTATATTATAGTAGGCCTTTAACTCCAGATCATAATACATGATATTATTGGATGGCCATGATATCAATCCTGTGACCCTTGAATTGAAAGCATGGGCCTGATTTTGTTTTATGTGTTGTTTTATACATTGTGTTCTTTTAAGCTTTGACAACTATTTCAGAGAGAGGTTGCCGATGTGTTTTTCTGTTGATATAGTAGCCAGGGGTTTACTATTATGTTGTGTTTTTCTTATGCGATTGCTGTGCACTGCATACCATGCCAGGGTGTGTGAGGTACCCTGACAATTTGATTGGTAGTTCTCCTTGATTGCTTCTATTCTAAATAAATATGGATGCTGATTTACAATCTCTGATCGACCATTATAATTTAGCTTATTCCAACTCTGATTGTCCCATTGTAATTTAGCTCATGTGGTGATGGAATCAAAAGTTCAAATTATAAACTAAGTACCTAATTTTTGTTACAAACTGTATTTAATTAGCCTCTTTATTATTCTAGTAGGTAAAGTGCATGTTATTATTTTCTGGCTTTGTGCTTTTAAGTTTTCTTGACTTGTGCCACTATTACTTGTTAGATCCTCTGGCGCCATCAACTTTCTTTCTTTGCATGTTGGTTAAATTCCAACTTTTTTTTTCTTACTAAAGACTGTAGGTTTGTTTAATAGATTTCAATACTTGAATTATGAGCTATTGAAAACTATCAATGTGTAAACTAGAACAAGTTTGCTGCTCCTCTGATGGCTACCATTATGTTTTATAGCATGGGATACACTCCTGTAATTCATTAGATGCTTCTAATCTTTTTATTGTTTATTTTGTTTTCTTCCATTATGAGTTTATTTTTACTTTTCATTAGCTTGTACAGTATATTAAACTTTCTATTTTGATCTAATGATGGGAAATTTCTTTACAGTAGTCAATCAAGATAAGGGGACGATGGAGCAGGAATGGAAGTCTTTTTAAAGCACAGGATGTGTCATCTTCCGCATTATCGATTTCCTGTGTAGGTGGGGTCTTCATCCATTGTGACTATCAAAATATAGCCTTCTTAAATAACTTTATGCAGTTTTCCAGTTTAAGCAGGTAGATAAAATAAGTGGCAAACTTTGATGGTCACCATAGCTGGGGTTGTTAAATAACTTTCTATTTTATTTTCTTTCTAGGGGTTGGGGTGGTTATGTCCATAGATTCTGCATAAGCATTATGAATGAGTCCAAGTAGATGTCATACCATTTTTGGCAGAGAGATGGGCAACATGTATGAATGAACCTTAGGTCTTCCCTTATCATCTATCTGATCAGCAGTTGCTTATAATGGGATCTTGACAATCTAAAAACATTGAAATTCAGTGTTAGGTTGATTTGGCATTATAATGAAGACATAAGATATGTATGGTCTTAAAAAAGAGCAACTTGCTTATCTTGCCAATTAAGCAAGGGATTTTATTTTAACTCGAATGATTAATAGTGCAATATAATTACTATAAAATGTTAAAACCATTGTCCCTTGTTTGCAATCAAGTCACTAGGCGATTTGTCCTCCTTTGTTTACCTATAGTTTTTTAATAAGATGGAACTCTAAGGGAGTTTCTATCTTGAAACTCTTGGGTAGTTACCTACCTTGAAACTCCAAGGGAGTTACCTACCTTGGAACCCTAGGTTAGTTGCTTTACCTTGGAACCCTAGGCAAGTTGTCTACTTGTGTTTTATTTTAATTCTATTTGTTTTATTTCATCAAGTAAACTCTTTATTAGAGTTCTTAAATCGAAATTAAATTCAAGAAAGGAAGTAAAAAGACTGATTGCAATCATCATTAGTTATTGGCATAACAAAGGCACAATTTGTGTCAATTTTTCTCTCATGATCTTCCCTCAATCTTCTTCAATCTTGCTCCCCTCCTAAACAACCGGCTTTTTCTCAAGCTAGAATTCAAGAAAGCTTCTGCTAGATATCCATTGTTTTTGCTACTTTCTATCACTTTGATCCATAATAGTTGTTTACATTTATGTTCAGGAGCAAAGAGCTAATTGCATTTGTTGCACAACCCTTTGGTTGCCTTTGTGCCATATCTGCACTAGTGAATTTCTCTTTTATCATTGGTGATAAATTAATGCTAGAGGTTGTTTGAGTCAAGTTTCCTTTAAGAAATTTGATTTAGAATTAGCATGTGAAGAATTTGATAACTCCATGTTCTTCTCTCAGTCTCCGGAAATCCCGCTCTCCTCCTAAACAACCAGCTTGTCATTGAGCTGGAATTCAAAAGAAAGCTTCCGCTTGAATTCCCATTGCCTTTACTATTTTGTAACACTTTTATCTGAAACAGTTGTTTACATTATGTCCAAGAGCAACAGGTTTATTGCATTGTAGCACAACCCTTTGGATTGCCTTTTTACCATATGTGCTCTAGTAATTAATGCTAAGGGTTGGTTGAGTACAGTTTTCTGCATGCCAAGAAATTGATTACTCTGTGATCTTCTCTCAATCATTGACAATCGTCCCCCCTCCTAAACAGTTTGTTAGTGCTTGAGGTAGAATTCAAGAAAAGCTTCTACCCAAATTACTCATTGTCCCTGCTAATTTTATCACTTCAATTCAAAAAACAGTTGTTTATGTCTAGTAGTAAAGAGACCTGTCGCGTTTGTAACATAACCCTTTGTTCACCTTTCTGCTATATCTGCACTAGTATGTTTTTTTAACATTGGCGAGTAATTAACTATAGAGGTTGGTTGAGTCAAGTGTTATTTATTTATTTATTTATTTATTTTTTATTTTATTTATTTATTTATTTTTTTAAAAGTATTTTGAGTTAGAATTCACGTGTGAAGAATTTGATAATTCCGTGGTGTTTTCGCCTGTGACATTCACTCCATGATTCATTTCTATTGGCCACTGTATGCATTCAAAGCTTGACTATACTCATTGCATGAGCTAAGGTGGTAGGCTGCTGCATTTCCAATAGTCGAAGAGAATTTTGTTTAGACCTCATATGAAGAGATAACTTGCTGATCGATTTGGACTGTTTTTGCTCTTGCTAAAAGTCTCTGGAGGTCTTATTGTTTTTTCCTCGACAATACCTATTTGTTTCACATTCATTAAATAATTTGATTGATTACTACATGAGGGAGGATCAAAGAGAGTACAAAATCCTGAGGATATGGCCTATGTAAGGTTCGATTCGTTTTGCTTTAATTTGGAATACAACCATTGTGTCTCGTCCAAGATGTGAAATCGTGTCAATCCTCCTACTTGGACGTTGGTAGTTTTAGTGGTTTTTATTATTTTTATTTATTTATTTATTTATTATTATACATATATATATATATATTATTTTTAATAAAAAATTGCATATAGCGTTTTAACCATATGAGAAGGTCCTCTGATTTGTTAAAGATTGGGATGTCTAGTTTGTGTAATGAGGAATAATTGTGTCACTCACCACCTTGATCCTTCTTGCTGACTTTGGCTCGGACTCAGACTGACTGTCCCCTTCTTTATTCTTGTTAGATGGAAAGATCATAAAAGATTCTCTAAATGACTGACGAATGATCATTTTCATTTGTTCTGCAACTGCTTCTTGAATAGTAGTTTTGACTTCATTGCTGTCGCCCTTGGGAAAGGCTCTTGTACCAATTTGTCAGTCCCTTGTTTGCTAGTCTTGGGCATTCTGCTTGTTTTGTATCATCAAATAATACTATCAAATGCAAGAAAATGAAATATAAGATTGACTATAGTCATCCTAGATTATTGCCAGAATAAAGGCATGATTTGTGCCAATTACGCCTTTGACACTTCAATGAACCCATGGTCTGATAATGCTAGCAATTAGGCTGATGTATGAACTCACTTTGTACCGATCAAAGATTACATGAAGGCGGTCAAAAATTGTAAAATTCTTCTGGTTATCTATTTTCTTCTGCTTGTGGTATATCATTTAAAATGCAAGGTTCATGTTAATTCCACAAATCAGGTTCATATTTAGAGTAAAAAATGTAATCACACTGACTTTTCTTTTTTTGAAAAGGAGGGTGACTGTAGGAGCAGCGATGAATTGGGATAGAAATTTGGCCCTTAAGAATTCTTCTTTGCACCAGTTAGCCGTACTAACATAGGACTTGGATAATTGTGGTAGGTTGGACTGTGCAGTGATATGGTAGACTGCGATATGAACTTAATGTGATTGTTGTTAGTTATTTTTGGATTCTACATAGGCTCTGCTTAATTAGCGTTCTAGTCTAATAAGGTGAATATCAAATTCACTATTCTAGTCATTTTTAACAAATAAAGATGCTAATGTTTAGAAGTTTTCATTTTTGTCAGCTATGTGATGTTGGAAGGTCAAAGAAACAAAAGAGATGCTTTAGTTTCAAGTTGCCAAAATTGGTGTTCCTAAAGTCTATGAACCATTAAATTGATTACTAAACCTGCTTAGTATTAAATTATAATTAAGCTATCTTTTATTGCGTTGCATATTAACGGGTTCATAGAGATTCATAGTAAATAGGCATTTGAATTATTGAAAAAGTTTGTGGTATTCCACTTGTGGAGTGAGAGTGTAACTGCTTCCAAATAAAAGAATATTCGGTGTTGGGCAAACTCCTACATTTTGTTCTCTACTTGCTGTGGAATCATGAAATCCTTTATAAGCTTTAACTGATGGAGAGAAAAAAAAAAAGAAAAAAAAAAAAGCAGCAGCATCTGTTTTATTGCCTATATAGTAATATAAATACTAAAACTGAGTCTCTTCAGTCCAGTTTCTTTTTGGAAAATACTGTTTTTATTTATGTTAGCTAATGCAAATGTAGTTTTATAGGCAGACTGATGAGATTTTTCCTTATTTTTCTTTCCTTACAGAGCGCACAGTGATGGGCAGATAGATGTTGGAGGAACATGTTGTAACTCCTTGTGGATACAAAGCTGTTGAAATTTCAACGCTGTACCATTCAATGATACATAGCATTCTGAGGTCAGTCTGTCAACTATATTCTGTTATTGTTAAGCAAATATAACTATAATGCCTAATTTTCTGTTTTATTTTTAATGTAAGAAGTAATTAGCTATCACTATATTAATCATCCATGTTTGAGTTTGATCACTTGACCAGAAAATGCTAAATTGTGTGACAAAAGAACTATTGGATTAAATTGTGGGATAAAAAAACTATTGGAATTAAATTATCTGCCTTTTTTGCTTTCTTAATCTTCTTTGCTTTTTCTGACATTGTTACCATGTTCTGTAAGATGTATGTTTGGCAATCTGAGATTTATTTATGATTTTATTCCATTATTGAACTTCCATATTTGTTCATCATTTCATATTTATGTGGAATATTCTTGGGAGGCAAGTAAATAGAGTATATTTTGATGTGTACAATTCTCACCAAACTGTCCTTATATTCTGCTCTCTACTTCTGTTCCTCATAGTAAGATGTATGTTTTTTTTTTTGTTTTTTTTTGTGTTTTTGTTTCGCAGCTCAGCAATTTGGTTGTCATCTGGTTTGTAATCTTTCATCAATACGTGTTGGTCAGATGACCAAGCTGTCCTCACATATGTCAGTTGCTAACCGCTAATAACAGCTGTAAGTTTGTAAATATTATGTTTTTTTTTTTTTTCCTTTTTCTTTTTGAGTCAGTTGTATCTCTATGCATATATAGTCATATGGTGGATTAGTTAGTTCCTATGATTTTGAAATAACAACATATGCTATGACTTTCCTTTCATGATATTTGGCTAGAAAGATTAAATGACTTTTGATACTGGAATCAACTGAGAAACAAATTGCAAACCACTCGACTGCTCACATACTTTCTTTTCTAGGCAGTAAATTTGATTTCTAGTTCAAAAGCATTTGTGGTTGCTTTTAGGATGTAAGCGTTTTGTTGTATGTTTATGCTAACCAAATTGGAAGTTATCTATCTACAACATCATGTGATTATTGTACCGTGCTTCTGACGAGGATTCCAACCCAATGGAGAATCTCATGTGTCTGTATGATTGCTTTAACACCTGTTTCTCCAGGAAATAAGTGGTAAGATCAGTTGTCTCCACTATTCTTAAAACCAGGGATTACTTCCAGTTGTGTAGACCATGGTAAGGATAACTACGAACTTGAAAAAGGTCATTTACTTTTGTCATATTAAAGAACTTGCTTTGCTGTGAAATCCTATGAGGAATTTTTGTTAGACAAATTTGAGACTTAAAAAGTGATTCTAAGATCAATTCTAGATAGTCTCTTCACAACTAATGATTATGAGTTTGCAATATTCCTTAAGATAGAAACCATTATACTCATTGATGTCCGAGCATCACACAGCATTGCAATTGATTCCTGTTATTAAGAATCTTTCTTATTATCATAGTTCATTACATGCCTGCATTTTAACTCCAGATAATAATTTTGTGAATCATTTGAGGAGCTTCATGTTCTTGTCCATGTCATTATAGATCTATGCTGACATATCAGCCAACTTCTGATTCGAAGTTGGGTCTAAGTTTTTCTTCTAACAATAGCTTTTTCACTTCGATCTCTGATCTTGATCTCACAGCTCAGGTTGAGAATGGCTTGGTATAGTTCTTTCCCTGGAGAAGATTTATTAGATGGATAGATGAGAAGCTGCAAAAGCCAGTGGGTAACTTTTATCTCATATATGTTGATTTTAAATATCGTATACATAATAACTATGTTAATCATCACTGCTTTAAATGAAATCCGGTTTCAGATTCAGTCGTTGAGTGGATTTGGGCATACATATTCAACCATTTTTCTCTTAATCCCACTTTATTAAAGTTGATAAGAGTCCTAGAACTGCCAGTTGAGCACTACATCTACATTGTATTTTTAGGCAACACAAGACACTAGAAACAGAATTGCAAATTTTTTAACCATATCCAATAGAAAGAAATTGTACAAGCATCCTCACACACAACAAATACAGCCATTCCTAACCCTCTTCGTAACAAAACAAACTTCTCCCAGATACATACTTATTTCTGACACCGAAAACCTTGACTCAATCACAATAGGATGCTTGGAAACCATGCAACTCATCTGCTTTTCATTTGAAAATGAAGACGATTTCCTGTTCAGTTGTCGCTCCTATGAGGCTTGTCTGATGTAAAAGTTACCTGAACAACGAAATAAGTTAATCAAACATTGTGAACTCTTCATTAGCAAATGCGCACACGCACATATATTAAGTTCACATGTATACCATCTCATCCGCAGATGGAATCCAGTCATTAGTAGCAGGGTTCCCCTTGCATGAGCCATGACAAATAGTGTTCGAGTCCACAGCTAGGCAAAAGCATCCATCATTTGCCTTTTCCATTTTGATAAATCCTGTTCCTGTCTGGATATTTATCAGCTATTAGTTTAATTTGTGAGTTCTGATGTGAATATCTTTGAATTATAAATGTTTTATGCTTGTTAATTACCACAAAAATAATATTTAGGGCTAACAGGAAAATATCCAATAATTCAGGTGAGTGTTAGGGTGTGAATCCTCCCCTCCCTCACACTCTTTCTTCTTTGACAATTGAGCAACACAAACTACTAAATCACTTTACTGATATTTGCAGATAATATACCAAAGCTTTGGCATATAATTTGACTCCAATGTTAACGGAGATAGTACATACCGTATGGTGTTGCTTGCCAACACAATTGAGATCCTTGTAGTATTCGGTCTCCACAAATTCTTCTGGCACATTGCTGCCAGTACAAACTAGTTTCTGCATTTGTAGGACAACCAAACATGAGAAAAACAAAATAGCAACCCAGATAGAACTAACTTGAATTACTATACTGCAGTTAAATTAAATGCCTGAATTAACATCAGTTTTAAATTTATTTGTTTCACATTATGCGTTCCCAGATAGAGACTCTCCTGATCCTCACACAGGAGAGCCTTAGCCCCCTGGTTTTGCCTCTTTTTTATGGTTTAGGTTTGGCAGCATAGTTTTGATTGTAATTTTTTTGTTATCAAGATACATGTGCAGCATTTGTAGTCCAATGATTAGTATAACTGCCTTCCAAGCAATAGACCCAGCAACATCATTATTTCTAATTGTTGTCATACCTGAGTATCTTTTTGCAGGCGCTGAAACGCCTGGAGTTCGCTGGCATCATCAGCACATACATCAAGAGCATCAACATATTCAGAAGCATACTCGCTCCTTTGAGGCTTTGTATGGTGTTTTGGAGCCAAGTTATCAAAGTACTCCCTCGTCTCGCCTTCAATCTTTGCCTCGTCCTCCTTCGACAAGTGAATGTCGCTACGGTTAGGCCTCCTCACAAACTCCATTGCTTTTCCTTTGCTTCCTCTCTTGTTGAATTTTTCTTGTTGCTTGTTGTGTGGTGACTCGTCTTCTCTCTTTTTATATCAATTGAGCCTAGGTTTGGTTTGAGTCCTAAGATATTTCTCTACAGGAAAAAGTTGCTTTAAAAATATCTAGTAAAAATATCTAGGAAACCTTATCCACTTCTTTTTAGTTTAGATGGTTCATATTATATACTTGGATGGAAACTGGTAGGTGAGAGTCTTTTAATTGCTTGTTTTCCTCATCATGCATTTTCCATGCGGAGGACTATTATGCCTGTGGAAGGTATCACTATCAACTGACTTTTAGGTGCATAAAAACACATGACCCCAGGACCGCCTTTATGAACCAATTTTTCAAAATCTAATACTCCATTTGCTACCTAATGAATACAGATAAGATACACAACATATGTAAGGTTAACCTTTTAACTTAAAACCTTTGTTTGTACTTAGAATATGCAATGTTAGATGTTTAAGTCAGACATCTTTATACTTAGAATATGCAATAATAGATCTTTAATACCACACATCTATCAGTACATAAAATGTCATATTTCTTCACTAGACACCTTTGGTTTAACATATCCAATATTAAATTTCTTAACTCACAGTTATAGTGTTAGATTTCTTAACTCGACATGATTGACCCTATGACGTTAGATTTTTTTAGCAAACACATTTGTATTCAAGTAGAAAATACATAAAATGATTATTATGAACTCGTCATGTGGTATGTATCCCAATCATTTTAAACCTTTTTTTCATTTCTAAGATCAATCTTTTTCAAGCTTGTCTAGACATTAGGATACAATCACAAACAAGTAATTGCCTTGTAGGTTTTTTATTGGTGTAATTTTCTTTCTAAGTTTCAAGTTGCCCTTAGTAATAGGCTGACTTGTTGATAAACTAGAGTTTTGGACTTGAGGAAGTTTCAACATCAATGGGCTGGCCCAACAATAGGCATAGTAGCATGTGGCATTAGAAAAGTGGATTGGTATATGTGTATTGTTCATTGTATTGCATAGTACTGTGTTAGGTGGCATGAAACTAGGCATTTTACACAATAATATACCTTATCTATCTTAAATGATGAGTTTAGTAGGGTAGGCAGGTCTCTTATTTGAAGGGTATTTACTGCACTCTTGCGATATTGGTTTGTGATAAGATTTTTGTAGATGTTGGATTTGAGTTTCCTTTGAGAAAAATATAATAATTTTCCAATAAATAAAACTTCTC
The DNA here is from genome assembly GCA_031304145.1 of Cardiospermum halicacabum. Classification (NCBI taxonomy): domain Eukaryota; kingdom Viridiplantae; phylum Streptophyta; class Magnoliopsida; order Sapindales; family Sapindaceae; genus Cardiospermum; species Cardiospermum halicacabum. The sequence goes on along the minus strand of CM062390.1, from coordinate 11,105,990 downwards.
CGAAGAATAACTAGAGTTTCCGTTAATCCTGAATAACAAGTTTTAGAATTTTATTTTCAGCAGGGAATAGATCTCTTGAACATCAAATTCGAATCCTAAATCATAGTGATTCACTATCCCACCATTAAAAAAATAAAATAAAATAACGTATGAATTAAAATTTTCAATTCTTAGAATAATGACTAATGGTCTCTTAGTACCAACTTTTCGTGGCTTCGCTTACGTGACTAGAGTTGATTGGGCGAAAATTTTATATAATAATTAATGCATTAATTATTGTAAAATTTATATTTAATCATTTATTGTCACGGTAGACTACAAAAGTAGAGAAAATCTTGTGTGGGACGGTCCTTCTAGACACGCAGACAGAATAACATATAGATGAAACTCTTCTATTCATAGAATCTTGTGTGGGACGGTCCTTCTAGACACGCAGACAGAATAACATATAGATGAAACTCTTCTATTCATAGAATGTGTATCTCTAAAACTATGGAAGAATGTTTCATCCTTCTAGTTTTTTCGAGGAAGTAACTATGTTTAATCACTATCCTTATATCTAGAATATGTATAGGAAGAATGACAGAATGACAGATGGACAAAACCCTTCATTTCTCAAAATAAGTATCTCCGAAATTTCAGAGAAATTTGTCGGCCTTCTATCTCTTTTGGTGAGAATAGATCTTTCAAATCCTAAATCAAACCAATGAACGAAATTTCTAGAGTAGATTTTTCTAAGAGTGAAAGATAAACATCTGAATCTCATTATAAATCCTAGAGAACAATCCATATTGATTCCTATCTTGTCTTTACTCTTCTTAGACTGTTTATAATCATATATCCATTGCCTTGCCACCACCCCAGACAGTGATTTGGCCTTTTGTGATGATAAATTCATAGATTGAAACTTTTGTTTATAACAAAGATGTCCTCTTTGAACAGCTTGCATACACCATGTGAGAAAAAGACACAGTAATGGTGTCAAGTTTCTTGAAATGAGTTGAATTTTATATAATTGAAATATAATGTATGATTGCATTATTTTTAATGGTGAAACTTTTGAGAAGGTAAAATATTGATCCTATCTCATCCTAGATTTACTTAGGGTATATAGTTCAGGATGAAGATAAAATGTCTGGGACATTTTATCTTTATAAGTGGTTATTTGGTAATCTCCCGCTCAAATAGAGTAACAAAAATTTATTTTAATCTATTATAATCTTCAAATTATATTTTAAACTAATCTAGTTTAAGCTTTTATATTCTTTTTCTTTTTTCAAATTTTATATAAAAGTATTTTTTATTGAAACAGTTATTTCTTATTTAATTTAGTTGTACTTTGGGTATTTATTATAGAAATTTATTGTAATAGTCTAATTATTTTTGAAACTACCTCAGTTAAAATGGCATATGTAATTGGAAATCTCATTCCAGGATATTCTGAAACATATTAAACAAAATCAGAATTTACGTCTCAATCTAAAACCGGAAGTTCATAATCCTAATTCATTCTCCTGCATAAAACACTAGATCATAGCATGATTAATTACATAAATCGTCCCCCACAAAAAATCTTACCACGTAAAAATTGTAGTAACTAGTTCAATATCCTACATAAAACTGTCCGTCCGAATATCCAAAAACCATACTAGCTAATTCAATCCCCTACATAAAGATCCGACCCCTACATAAAACTACTATTGCAACGTGAAAAATCATACAAATTCAATATAGTACATAAAACAATTTGTCTCATCATACGCAAATCCTACCAACTAATTCTATATACCCTACATAAATCCACCGGTTCTAGTATCCAAAGACCATACTAAATCATTTTCTTACATAAAAAAACCGTCCCCTACATAAACCATCTATGGCAAACCATACTAATGCAATGTCCTACCTAAAACAATTGGTCTTATCACACACAAATCATACCAACTAGTTCTATACCCTACATAAAACCACTGCTCTACTAATATTCTAAGATCATACTAGCTTATTCCCTCCCCTACATAAAAAGAAACCGTCCCCTGCACAAAACCATTTATCCTAGCATGCCAAACTATACTAGACTATCTTCGCCAACCCATACAAAGACTATCAGTCATTAACAGGTAATGATTAAAGTAGTGGTCTAAATAGTTGGAGTGGTTAGCAGTTTGAAACAGCGGTGGTTAGAGTAGCTGTGCGAGTAGTAGCGGTTAATAAGCACGTGGTTAGAGTAGCTGTGCGAGTAGTAGCGGTTAATAAGCACGTGGTTAGAGTAGTAGTAGCGGTTAATAAATACGTTCGATAATAGTTGTAGTCAGATATAAAATTATAAATAAAAAATGATATAATTATTTGACTTGTATTTATTAATATTTAAAATTTAAAATATTTTGGTAATTTCGAAGTAACGGTTTGGACAAAATTACTTCGACTACAACACCTGTCCAAAACTGCTAAGCACTATCGGTGAACACAACCTCTTAATACCCTATATGAAACAATTGGTCCTAATAGTAGGGGTGAGAATTCGGTTAACCGAAACCAAAACCGAACCGAAAATTCGGTTTTTGGTTAACCGAACTTCAAATTTTGATAAACGAATACCGAACCGAAAATAAAACGATTAATGGAATACCGAAACCGAACTTTTGCGGTTAACCGAATTATTAACCGAAAATCGAATAATTATATTTTTTTCAAAATAATTAAATTTTTTAAATAAATTTTAAGATAAAACACCAAATTTTTTAATAAAATAATTTAAAACCAAATATATTGACAATATATCTACTTATTTCTTACAAATAATTAATTTTTTTTAATAAATTTTAAGATAAAATCCTTAAATCTAGAAATTTCAGTTAAAAATTCGGTTTTCGGTTAACCAAAATTTTCCAATACCAAAACCGAAAACCGAACCGCAATTTTCGGTTAACCGAACCGAACTAACTGAAAACCGAAAATATATATATTTTCGGTTAACCGAACCGAAATTTTTTTCGGTTATCGGTTCGGTTTCGGTAAAAACCGAAAACTGCCCTCCCCTACCTAGGACACAGAAATCAAACCAACTAACTCAATACCCTACATAAAATCACCGGTCCTATTATCCCAAGACCATACAAGCTAATTCAATCCCCTACATAAAAAAAACCGTCCCCTAAATGAAAATTGGCCCGGTCCTATCAAAAAACTCACATTAGTTAGCTAAATGCCCTACACCAAACCGTCCCCTACATGAACCAGTCGGGTTTGAAACCCTAACTAATCCTTTGTGGGTACCCATTGCCATATTTTGTTCTTTAACGTTTACTCACTTCAGGTGAAGCTTCTTCATGTAGGGCAGTTTTCAAGTAGACCTATATTTCCTAATTGATTTACAATTATTTTCAATTGAAAGAGATAAGAGCCTAATATAGAGTGGTATAGTTTTGCATGTTATTCAGATTCCATTCGTCGGCACTACAGTTCATCAACATAATACATAAACGCGTTTCACATCAATATCATAATGATATAGTCCTCCCATGAATTGCCCTTTTCAAAATAATGTATTGGTTTGATATTTTCTTTCTCAGATTTTTAATTCTTTAAGTGTAACTATTAGTTTTAACTATTATATTTTGATTTTTTTAATTAGAAAAAAATTATATAATTTATTTAAAATTTTTAAAATTAAATTTTAAAAAAATAATTTATTAATAATTTTTAGTCATTCAAATTTTGATTTTCAAAATTAATTCATTATAAAAATTTAAAAATATTATTTCATAAATTAATTTATCTTCACAAATATAAGTTGGTATAAAAAATCTTTTTAAAAGATAAAATGGTTAGTTTGAAACATAAAAATTATAAAATAATAAAAATAAAATTTTCATAATTATATCTCTAATTTTATAAATATTTAGCCAGTTAAAAAAATTAAAATTATAAAACTTAACCATTCAATAAAATTTAAAATATATTTAAATTATTTATAGTGACGACATAACATTTGATATGATTTATTGGCTTTTAAACAAAAATGTGAACCGAGGTAGTTTCCATGTAAATTTGCTTTTAGAAAATTGTATATAAGTATATATGTATATATTATTTGAATTTGAAATGAAACAGTCCACATTACTTTTTGCCAATGATGAGGTAAAAACAAACAGAAAAAGTCTAGCTAAATCTCTAGGTAGTAGTACTATCTAATTTAATCTACTTACTTAAGTCATGCAATGTGTCGGAAAAGCTTGCCACTCCAAACACCTAAGCCAAAAATCTCGAAATGCCCTCTATCTAATTTGATATTACTTTCTTTTCAATTTCCTTCTATTTTTGGTATTGTTATTCTTTTAATAGAAGTTGGTGCATAAACATTTGTCGATCTTGGTAGAAATAGATAGATATGTTAACCATTTGATCTCAAATATCTTTTTACCGAGATCATAGTTGTATCATCCATTAGTTTAGGGTGTATAGTATATTTGGTTTTGATTTTTGAAATAGGGATTAAATTTTTTATTTTCTGGTGTTTATTTGAAGTAGCGATTAAATTTTTCTGTTAGCGATTTTGAAATAAAACCTTCCAATAGAACCTATTTGCACCTATTTTGACTTTTGGTTTAAAAACAAAGTTTTACGAAATTGTTATTTCTAATTTTTGCTTTTAATAAATTTTCACCCAATATTCAGAATAATTTTGAAAAGTGGAATCTATCATCACGAATTAAGCTACTAATTCAAAGTTATATCACAATTATAAAACACTTCCATATTAATTTATGGTTTTTTTTATATGAAATAACTCTTTCCACATTTTATTTTAATCCTGAAAACGAGTTATTTTCAAAAATTACACTAACAACTAATCACTCCTACTTGTGTTTAACAGGTAATATATTCATTTTTCCAAATTTTAACTTTATTAAAATCTTATTATGTTATCTTAAAATAACTAAGTTTGAATTATTTAAATTTTATGTAATTAAGTGAACTTAAAAGGTGGTATATGAGAATTTTTCTTTTATTAAGACATTGGAGAAACTAAGGTTCAATGATAGTCAAAATTTAAATTATATAAGGTTTATGTGCATGTGGATTATTAAACCATATCCACAAGATAATGTACGAATATATTTTATGCATGTATCTGTGAAGATATATAAATATAATTCAATGTCTCTCAACCACTACTCTAATACATACATTTGAATAACAACATATCTTCACAGCAAAGCACTTCAAACCCAATTAAAATTTTTTAAAGATAGTATATCAATAAGTGAAACCTCTATAAGCAACTTATAGGATGGTTGTATTAAATTTTCTTATAATTGTAACCTAATTAATCACATTATACACATGTTGAATTATTTATCTGAAAAGATCTACTTCATCAAACAATTCAAATTAAGCAAACAATGATTAAAAAAAGGACTAATAACAATAATTAAAAATTAGTGATATATTTTATTTTCTTGTCATGTGATTACTAATTATAATATTATATACTTTATATTTAATTATTTATTATAAAAAAATTTCTCAATAATCTACTAATAAACTGATAAGTTATATAAAACGGCTCCATTTAATCTTTAAGTATTGTTTTATTATATTATAAATCACTTAAATAAATATAGAAAGTAAATTGTTAATTTTAATTAGATATAAAAGTTATTAAATATTTAGTAGTTAGTTTTTTTTTTTCTTATTTATATAAATATATTTAATTACATAATGAGTTGGCTTTTTGTGATATATATATATTTCAAATGAGTCATCCATATAATTTAAATGGTAAACCTCTAATAATTAAAATTAAACTAATTTTCAAAATGATAGTTAAAATTAAGTATGATTAATTTTATTATTATTTTTTTTTTCATTTTAAATATCTAAAGGGTGTGATATGTACAGTGGTGGCTTTGAATCTCTATATATTTGGAGCATATACACAACTGTTATCATCATACACAACACTCAATTATTCAATATCTTCTCACTTTCTATATCACTCTCAAGTCTCTTTGATTTTCTCTGGAAACAAACACTATGTTTCCTAGCATGTTTCTTTGTTCCATGGGCCATAACTCTTCAAGGTAATCACCATCATTACTATTATCATCTTCCTAACTATAATTTTAGTGAATAGTTTCATTTGCTTTTATAACATATACTTCATTTGTACATGGTTTCTTTTACTTGTAAACTATATATAGCATTGATGTTGGCTTGATTGATTTCTTTGATATGTAGTTTTTGTTATGAAATTAGTAGTAAAATGTGAATCCTGGTTTAAGGTGATATTGATATGAGTTGTATCTATTAACATGAGAATTATATTTAGTGGTTGATAATATATAGTTGAACTCAATGAGATCCATCATCAAATCATAGATGAGTAAGGACTTATGAATATATAGTTGATATTGCATTCATGTCATTTGAAAATTATAGGATCAGGAGTGGAAATTTTTTCACTTTTTCTTTTTTTTTTTAATATGCCTTATAAGCCTTGTAATATACTTGTGATGACTCGAACCCTTCATAATTTGTACACAAAAAAGATCCATTTGTCATTTAAAACAGATTTCATAAGATCTATTTGTCACCTAATAAAAGAAATCTTATAAAATTCATTTGTCTAAATTGCAGGTCTAAATGTACTATAAAATATATGGATTTTTTATTTTATATATATATATATATATATATATATATATATATATATATAGGCCTTAAAAAGTTTACTATACAATTATAGTCCACTTTTGAGAAGTTTGCAAAATTAAAGTTTGATTTTCACCTCATAGGTCATTTAAAGACTTTGACTGTAATTTCACAGACCGTGAATGTAATTCGTAGAATATGTGAATTGTAAAAATTCAGAGGTATTTTGGGAAATTTGATTTATGGAGTGAAAATTAAACTTTTAAAAATCTATTTTTTTTATGTTTTTTAAAATAGGTCGTATTTTAAACTTTAAAAAATCCATTTAAAAGAATTTTCAAAAAAAATATAATTTTTTTAAAATCGATCCAATTAATTTTATATCAATAAAATTAGATTAAATCAAATGGTTCATTTTAAAGTTAAATATTACCTTTACAGCTATTATTATTATTATTATTATTTTTAAAATTATCTTGCAATTATTTAATTTCTAAGACAAGTTAAATACAATTTAATATATTGTTAAAAAACTATTTATATTATAATTTAAATACATTTAAGAATTAGTTTAAATTATGTATTATATTTTAGATATATGCCTATGATTTATCACATAACATGTTATACTTTTATTTTAATTAAAATTAATATTATTTTGAAAAGTTAAATATTGTTCATTATTAAACATCCTTTAAACATCATGTTTCAAATGTTATCAAACTCAATGATTTGTAATAGTACTATATAATAAACTTATGTTTTTATGTATATTAATTATTGTCAATTATATAATAGAATATGGTCTACCAATCATACTTTATACTAAATTTATGTTTATAAGATTTTTGAAAACACTAATAATAAAGTTCTAGCATGAAGTGGGGGTATATTCATCAAAGTGCTTGGAATATATGATTCATATTCAAAGTGACCACAACACTACACCACTTTGTGCTAAAAAGTTGAATATTACATGATAATATGTTGCAAAGCTCTTTGGACTATATATTTGGTTTTACACACACATGCTTAGGGTCCCTCGTAAGTTGATTCAAGTGTTTTTAACTTCATTGTCAACTTCTAAGTTCTATTGCATCATTATCAACCATACAATTTTTTATTTTATTTTTTTAATTTTCCAATAATAATCACAACATTAAACAATAGAAAAAGAAATGTTGATTATTCATTATGTGCTTGTTTGTTTCATAACTTTTCGAAATCTATTAATAATATATATACATACATAGGTATAGGTATGCAATTTATAATGCTTTATTTTGAGTATTGTAACCACTCCATTTATTTGTGATGGAAACATACATCCATGCATTAAAATACTTTTTTTTTCATAATAAGATTTTTTATTTTTTTTAACTTTTATTTTTCATTTTAATCAATGAAAATAAATCAATTTTGAAAAAAAAAATACAAAATAAATTTTACAAATTTTAATTCCCCTTATATGTGAGAAATCATTTTTTTTTTTTTAAAATTCATAAAATCTTAATTATAAAAAAAAAAATCTAATTTTTAAAAAATATATGCTTTTAAAACTTAATTTTAAATAATTTGCTTTTCTTTTATTGTGATATGAAAAGTTAAAATTAATTTTAATAAAATATATTATATATTTTAAAAGTTAATTTTAATGAAATTGTTTTTTGATTCATTTAAAAACTATATAGAATTAGTTTATTTTATAAAATATTTTTATTAGAAAAATCAAAAAATAGAAAATTAAGCCAATGCAAGATCTTTTATCCCATTCGTCCTAATAAATTAAATAAAATCTCTCGTAACTTAAAAAAGGAACCATAAATAACAACTCGCAATCTCAACCGTCCACGTGTTCCCTCACAACTCATCACTCCCGCACGTGCAACACCACATCTCTTCTTCAAACCAAAAAAACCTCCATCAGTCAAATCTATGACCTTCAACTTCAATCTATTATTCAACACAACACATTTCACACACGATTCAGTATCTCTAATCAATCCGACATTGACCTATTTTTCAGGAAGAAGAAACCCGACCCGAATACCCATCTGGACAATACCAGCATTGAAGCTAAAGACTTGCAGTTCTGGTACTCTGTTCAGTTCAACAACAGAGATCCACAAAACCCACCAAAATTCTCAGCTTTGAGATCCGACAGCTCCAGCAACCACTCCAACAGGTCTCATCTCCAAACCCCATGAAAAAGTTTTTGTCTTTGTTAGTACATGCTCTGTTTCTGATTTCGACTTTTTTGGTTATTTGAAAGGAAAATGGCGACCAAGGTGTCGAATTTCTCTGATCTGATACAGAGAGTGACTGCTTCATGCTTATTGCATCCACTAGGAAGTGCCCGACATGGGTCCGAGAGCGGTATCGGAGAAGAGAAGTATGTGTACAGCTCTGAAGAAGGAGATGAGGAGGCAGAGTATGAAGAGGAGGAAGTGGAAGAGAGAGCGATTGTCAATGGTGGGGTTAGTGTGGAGAGAGTTATGGAGTTGGAGATGATTATGAATCAAGTTTTTGATTCGTTTTCAGCTTTGAAGAGGGCTTATGTGGGTTTACAGGAGGCACATTGTCCTTGGGATCCAGAGAGAATCAGAGTGGCTGATGTGGCTGTGGTGGCTGAGCTGAAGAGAGTTGCTGTGTTGAGAGAGAGGTTTAGGAGGAAAAGGGTCGGTGTTAATGGTGGTCGCGGCGGCGGTAGTGGTGGTGGAGGGATAGTTAGGGAGGTTGTGGCGCCGTATGAGGCGGCTGTGGATGAGTTGAAGAGGGAAGTTAAGGCTAGAGAAGTTGAGGTTGAGAATTTGAAGGAGAAGCTTAAGACTGTAGCTAATGGTGTTGGCAATGGCAAGAAAGGAAGGTCTCTTTCTAGAAGGAAAGTGAGTTGCAGTACTCAAGGTATGTGAAATTACCGTTTTACCCTTTATTTGGCCTTAATGTGATTTTATAAGATATACTCAGGCTCAAATTCACCCATTCCATGGATTTTGACTTATTGGATTACGTGGGTCTGAAGTTACTTTGTTTTACTGATGACAGTTGTGGCAGCACCAGCACCGGAGCTTTTTGAAGAAACAATGAGTCGAATGAAGGAAGCATCTAAGTCCTTCACGACCCTTCTGCTATCCCTAATGCGCGCGGCGCATTGGGACATAGCAGCAGCAGTTCGCTCCATAGAAGCTGCTACCGCAAACAGCAATGAAAATTTCAGCAGTGCTACTACTTCTATAGTCTCTACACACCACGCCAAGTATGCCCTTGAGTCCTACATTTCACGGAAGATCTTCCAAGGTTTCGACCACGAAACTTTCTACATGGACGGAAGCCTCTCTTCACTGATCAACCCAGATCAGTTTCGCCGTGATTGCTTCACTCAGTTCAGAGACATGAAGTCTATGGACCCTGTTGAGCTTCTGGGAATTTTACCCACTTGTAATTTCGGCAAGTTCTGCTGCAAGAAGTATCTAGCTATTGTTCATCCGAAAATGGAAGAATCCTTGTTCGGAGAACTTGAGCAGCGGCGTCAAGTTCTGGCTGGAAACCACCCTAGGAGTCAGTTTTACAGTGAGTTCTTAGGGCTGACCAAGGCTATTTGGTTGCTGCACTTGCTGGCATTTTCGCTGGACCCAGCGCCTTGTCAGTTTGAAGCCAGTAGAGGCGCAGAGTTTCATCCGCAGTACATGGAAAGTGTGGTTAAGTTCTCCAGTGGCCGGCTGCCTGCCGGTCAGGTCGTGGGGTTTCCTGTCAGTCCAGGATTTAAGCTCGGAAATGGGTCTGTTATCAAGGCTAGAGTTTATTTGGTTTCCAGGACATGAGTGATATATATACATATAGGTTGCTTGTATTGGAAGTAATTCTTCTAGTTTCTACTGCTTTTTCTTGTACTGCTTAGAAGAACGCCTAAGATGATGTTTAAGCTATTGTATTGTGCTAGATTTACCGCTATTAGGTCATTAGTAGTAATAGAATTTGTATGTAATAATAATATGAAATGTTTTATTCTAGGAAACTTGAAAGCTAATATGCTAAATAGCTACTTTAGAACTTAAAAACCATTGAAAAGTGAAGCAGAAATAATGCAAGTCAAATGGAAAAAGCTGAACTCATGTTTGGCTTTAACAAAGGAACAGGCGTGCAACAGTAAAGGCAGTGCCCAGAGCATATCAAAATGAAAAGAACAGAACTCATGTTCACCAATGGAATAGAAGTGTGTATATAATAGGCTCGTATTGGATGTTTTACAGTCTACAGAAGTGCGTATATGGTATATCCAGAGTACAATTTAGTAACACATGAATAAGTTTGAAAAGAAAGAGCTTGCAATCTCATATAAGGGTATACCTTTTGAATTTGGATGAATAAGTTTATTAAGATGTAACTGGCACCTACTTCACCTCTATAACTGGAATTGGAAAAGAATGTGCTGTGCCAACCTTCTGATTGTTCGGTATACTTGGTAACTAGCAGGGTTCTTCGGTATTGTGAAGCTTGAAATCAGTCAAAATAAACATCCCTGATGAACACTCTTTTCGCCTGTCATGAAAACAATTGCCATTTTTAATATCTCATTAAGTGGTTTCATCAACAGAAGAAATCAACACAAAACATCAAATCGCAGAATATCAATAATTGAAACTATCATCTGAATCTTTTTAACATGGTATAAAAGTACAAGGCTTTTTTCATGAATTTGCTGATAACTAATACTAAGGCAAATGAATCATTAGTCATTGAACAATGCTAAGAATCCAGATTACACAGAGCAGATGTACACATATAAATGGAAACGGTTACAATATAGTATGCAGAAAATCAATATATAATAAGGGGTACTATGACATTACTTGTTCAAGAGTCAGAAACATGATGACGTTCCAAGATCCTAACCGACTGAAATTGGGGAGGAATCCTTTATAAAATGCAAAGATTCCCTACAAGACGATAGATCTACAAAGTTAATGGTTATAGATTCTGAGATGTTCATGGAATAAAATGAGAAACCTCATTGTATTTGATACAAGAGCTCACTGTTACATGACATAATGAAAAATGGGTCATAAGTGGAACAGAGAAATTAGCATACCTCGTTCTTTAAGGTCTTAATGAAGCAATCGATAGTGTTTTTGTACGCTGAATCCCCCATCATTCTAGATTTAACCTGGAATATAATGGGCATGGTATCTAAATCAACATCAACTAAAATCAATACCGATCAAGCAGTATGACACTACAGAGGAACAGTAGTGCTAAGTACATAAATAAGTTTATTTTCTTAAATCTGGAAGTAGAGAAAGATGGCATACCACGTCAATAGGAGAACCAATACAAACAGCAAAAAGGCCAGCACCAAGACCAGCTAAGATATGAGTTAAAATATTGTCAGTGAACCCTGGAATTTTCAAAATTGTCTGCATAAGTATAAAGATATTAGGAGAGAATCAAGACTTTACAACTTAGAAAACCGAACAAGAGTGGTCATTTGATTTAAAATAATAAGAAAATTCACCTGTTTCACTTGATCATAACTTGCTAGCTCAGCAGCATTTACAATAGCATTTCTTGCTATATTAGGTCCGAGCCCTGTCCATAAGGCCGCTAGTCCTTCCTAATAATAGTATTATCTTTATTAAGATTACATGTATATGGGAAAAAGAAAAGAGGGACAGTATGATAGAAAAGTACCTGTTTCACTATGGTATAATAAGCATCCATGGTCCCGTAGTAACGTTTGGGTACTCCAGATGGCAGCTTCCCTTCTGCCTGAAGTCGAACTTTAACAAGATCAGTAGGATTTGCCACTGCAATTGCTATAGCACCTGTTTGAAGTGACCGAATTAGTTTAATAAAAGAAAGATGCAAAGAATCCCTAGTATATACTTTACTATCTAAACAATTTAGAGCAGCAAGCAATCAGTTCTCACCAGTAATCAGTGCAGCAAGTATTTTGTGGTACAGAGGAATATCGCCAATAAAATTATCCCCTACTAGAAAGTTTTTGACCTGTTCAATGACCATTTTGTGCTTAACACATCTGAAACATAATGAACCGACTATGTTCCTGGCTATAAAACATATGTGAGACTCACAGGCTCATACAATCCGACTCTCAAGCCGCCATAAATACATTGCCGATGTAACCCTGCAATTACACCTTTCCAGAGAGCTGATAGACCCTCTTCCCTTGCAATGGTAGTAAGGGTACTAAACAGACCTCTATATTTAGGAGCAGTATGTCCCTCCTCAGTAGCTGTTTTCTTTTGTAGCTGGAGCCGTACTTTTGCTATGTCCAAAGGAAGGGTACAGAACTGCAATACACATCGTAACAAAAGAAATCATACTCCATATGTTCAAAAATTGTAAACTTGCAAAACATCTTATTACTCAATGTAGCAATCTACTTTGCCTTATTTAGATTACCATGAAGAACAGTAACTAGCTCATTGACACCTAAATCACAAACTAGACGTCTTACAAACTAGCAACAACAAACAGTGAAAACCTGCTGCACACAGCAAGATCAAGAAAGCATCTTATGGATTAAGAAACTTCATTTCAAAGTTCAAACTAATCATTCTAGTTGATCTCGAAATCAAACAGACTATTACATTTTTCAGACACCAAGTACCATAACATCCCATCAACTTGTAATTAAAATTTGAATCATGGAATTGTCATTGAACCCAAAAACGCATACATTGCATGAAGATGCACGAATTGCTAGCCACATCCACAAAATCAGACAAATTACCATTCAAAAAACCCAACTAGTATACTTAACAGCTACATAAACAACACAAAATTTGCCACTGAAGGAGTATTATTATACTCTATAGCACAAAAACTCATCAAAAAAACAAAATATTAAGCTCAAAGACATCATCACACAAATACTCACTCACTCAAAAGGTCAACGAATTTCCTAATTTCCCAATAAGCCAATTCCAAAACCATCAAATACCCATAAGCTCCATTGATTGTTAGATCAAAATCAGTAACATATACTCAACATCAACAGCTAAAACTCAATTGACAAAATACTAAATACCCAGATAGTGAATTGAATTGTACAAAAGACATAAAGCGTAAATTTCAACACAGCTAATATAGTTCCACCACTAAAATGTACACACAAATTAGTCAAAAAAAGAGATAGATACCTCGGCAAAACAAGCAGCAAAAGCGCTGCAAAAGAAGGTTTCAATGAATGAGATCTCAGGCCTGAGCTTGAGATCTGTCATGCTTGTTCACCTGCAAACTCGTGGCAAGCAATGATTGGCTTCAAAAACCTTGAAAAGCTAAAAATATTAAAATCAAATCAATCAATGCGTGAAAAACAGAGATGGGTATTCTTTTTTCCTATCGTTTGTTGGGTATGTGAGTTTTTAAAAAAGAATTGATTTGAATTAGTGAGGAGGAAAGACGCAGGTGTTTATGAGTGAGTGAGAGAGTGAGAGTGAAGGAAAGTGAAGGTACATTAAAAGACACCATCATTGATAGCTGTGCATATGAAACGAAACCATTTTTATCACAGCTGGATTTTTCTTTGTTTTTATTTTCGTGAAAGTCGTGTTTCGTAATTGTGATTTGTAATGGTGGTTGAGGTAGATGAAATTTGGTGGTCTATTTAAATAATGGAGGATTGATTTTTTGATTTGATTGAACTTTCATTCGAGTTTTGATGATAATGAGATTTTTCCTTCATTGGTAGTGCCATTCTTTTTCTTAGCTAAGATTAAAAAAAAAAAAATGTACATTATGTGATATTTAGTTATGACCGGACTAGTTAGTAATATCTTTATCGAATTAATTTAATGTAATACCATAGCAAGTCAATTGGTAGTTGAAATTCCAAATCACATTTTCTTGGTGAAAAATGCCATATCATATCACTAGCTTGATGTAATTATACCAATTTTCAATGTGTAGTAGTTAGGGCTGCTTAGAGAGACTGGCTTCTGGCATTTTTTATTTTTTGGTTTTTTGAAAATTGTTTAAGATAGTGTTTGGATAACTGGCAAGATGCTTCTGTCTTTTAAGAAATTCTTCTAGATGAAATAAAAAATATTAACTTCCTGAAAATGGCTTTCACTTCTATTTTTCTATAAACGGGAGTAAAAACAGAAATAATCTCAAACAGACCTTTAGGATTTCAAGGACACAACAAAGTATATTCAAATTGTGATCCAATCAACGTAAACTAGTTAGTTAAACTAGTAATTCAATCCTTTTGAGATCAATTCATTGACTTCGTTAAATGAAATAAAATAGGACTTGATCCATTTATTTGGGCTCAAGAGGGCCAACACAAAAAAAAAAATCAAGCCCGATAAAAATTAAATAGAATCTAATTCAAACATCACGTCCGCTGTCCGATTCCAAAAATGCGGACCCTACAAAAACCCAATAGCGATTAATTCATTGACTTTGCTCCATTTATTTGGGCTAAGGGGCCCAACACATAAAAATTCAAGCCCGGTCGAAATTAAATGGAATCTAATTCAAGAATCACGTCCGCCGTCCGATTCCAAGAATGTGAACCCTACAAAAATCCAACGACGGAAAATCGCTCGATGTCTTTCTCCCTCCAAAAATTTTCGCTATAGCGGGAACCAAACACTCCAATCTCCCGCCAAAAACCCTAAAAAAACCAAATCCAGCCCACGAAACCGAACCGAACCGACTTATAATCGTCTCCAAGAAGCTAAACTCTTCATTTTCATTTCATTTCTCAATCTACACCATTTTTTCCCTCTCTTTTTCTCTCCAAAAACCCTAACCCTACCAAGAAAGGAAAGCGAAGATGTTGGAACTAAGGTTGGTTCAGGGGTCTCTGTTGAAGAAAGTTTTGGAATCCATTAAGGATTTGGTTAACGATGCCAACTTCGACTGTTCCGCTACTGGGTTTTCTCTCCAGGCTATGGACTCAAGCCACGTGGCTCTGGTGGCTCTGTTGCTTAGATCGGAAGGGTTTGAGCACTATCGCTGCGATAGGAATCTGTCGATGGGTATGAATCTTGGTAATATGTCGAAGATGCTTAAATGTGCTGGAAATGATGATATTATCACTATCAAGGCTGATGATGGGAGCGATACCGTCACTTTCATGTTTGAAAGTCCCAGTAAGTTTTTCTATTTTGTTTGTGGGTTAGGGTTTTGGGTTTTGGTGGTTAAGTTAGGGTTTTGTTGATTTGATTTTTATTTTTAGAATGAATTAATGCTGTGTTTGTTCAGTTCTTGTTTTATAATATTAGTAATGCTTTAGTTATTTATACTTTACTTTGCTATATTGACGATTTGTATGCATTTTGATTCGAGATTTTGTGCTTGATAGTGGAAGAAATCAATGAAAATAGTGGGATTCTTTGTGGTGATTATATTATTGTTAAAGATTCATGGAAGAATCCAATTTTTGATATGAAATTGTGTTGTTTTCTTGATTTTATGCAGGTTTGATATGTGTTATGGATGGATTGTTGATAGATAGTTTAGTTATTTTTTGTTAGTGAAAGTAGTATTGTAAATGGTCAGTTGAATTACCAAAATTTGATGGGTTGATATGTAGTTATGTTCTTATACTCTAGTTTTGTACATGTTTTGATTCATGAAATGAATGCAGCACAAGACAAGATTGCAGATTTTGAGATGAAGCTGATGGACATTGATAGTGAACATCTTGGGATTCCAGAGGCAGATTACCACGCCATTGTTCGGATGCCTTCGGCTGAATTTGCTAGGATTTGCAGAGATCTTGCCAGCATTGGTGATACAGGTATCATCATCATCTCCTTCACCAGGTGCTTGTGTTGGTAATTTGATTTGTTTTAATGGTTAATTCAACTGATTTGAATCCATTTGTGACTTTTTGTGTGTAGTTGTAATCTCTGTGACTAAAGAAGGTGTTAAGTTCTCAACTAGAGGTGATATTGGAGCTGCTAATATTGTCATCAGGCAAAATACCACAGTAGATAAGGTATATACAAGCAGATACATATTAGTTTTGTGAGTTTTAAGATTGTGGACCTTTTTTTGGCATAGTTTTTTCTTCAAAAGCAAAAGAACTGAAACACCACCATCTCAGCTGCATTCACTAAAATCACTATAGGCACTCCTATACACTGCTTCTAAAATTGTTAAAGTGGTTATATAAACCATTACAAATAGACTTTGTGATTGATTGTTTTCTCAGCTAATATTCATGAGTTTGTAATGTATTGCAGCCAGAAGAAGCTGTGGTGATTGAAATGAACGAGCCAGTGTCATTGACATTTGCATTGAGGTACATGAACTCATTCACAAAGGCCACTCCATTATCAGGCACAGTTACAATCAGCTTGTCGTCTGAGCTGCCTGTTGTGGTTGAATACAAGATTGCAGAAATGGGTCATATAAGGTACTACTTGGCTCCCAAGATAGAAGATGATGAGGATGAAAATGAGACCAAGCCTGAGGTTTAAGTGCATAATGTTCTCTGCAAACCAATTTTATGTTTTTAGTGTCCCTTTTAAAGTTTGTAGTAAGCTTGTTTTTGAAATTTTGGTTTGGAGCAACCAAGTATTTGTTGTTAGTCTAACATGATCTTAACCTTTTCGTCTTATGTGCTTGAATATATCTACTCTAGTCTATAAAGATGCAGCATTTTGGTTACTAACGGGGTTTAAATTTATTGATAAATTATCTAACTCCGAATGGACAATTTTTTTTGAGTTTTGTGACCAAATCAAATTGAGGTATAAAATAATTTTTAAAAAAAATTGTCCATTATTTTTATTATTTTTACCTCAAAAGTAGTATAAGTAAATATTTGTATTTGGTTTAAAATCAAATAAAAGAGTTTGTAAATTGAATGAAAAAAAAAAGTAGGGGTGGTTATAAAACCAAATTTGGATTGAAAATTGTCGGTTCAGGTGTAGTCCAAAAAGGTGTGGACTAATTAAATTTGTCAGTCCGGTTTGGTTTCACTTCTACGTCTTTATGGACCGAACTAAATAATAATTAAAAATATATATTAAATATATATATTAAAAATAAAATAAATTATTTAAAACAAAATTAATTATATATATTTTAATTATAAATTATAATATAGATAGAATTTAATTGTATAGTAAAATTTTAATTTTTATTTTAATATTTAATTAATTTAATTATATTAATTTAAATTTATTAATTATAAAATTAATTTTGATGAGTAATTATAATATTATAAATTAATACCATAAATATATTTATTTTGTATTAGATATATTTTATATATTATTTTTTTTAAAATTATTTTTTTAATATTTATTTAAAAAAATTAAAAAGTCCATCAAAAAGCCCAGTTCGATTGAACCGGACCGGACCAAAACCAATTGGAACCAGACCGATCGGTCCAACATTTTAATCGGTCCAATTAAAATTTTTGGACCGACATATTAGTCGGTCCGGCCGAAGTAGCCCATACAAAACACAAATGGGCTTATTCATCTTCCACGAATGAATTGGACTTCACAGAGCTCACACGTCTCGAAACCATGTTTACAAGGCCCAGTCCAAACACAGCCCCAGTTGAGTGCAGTTTAGCTCTCTTCCTTCACTGAAAATGAATAGCAAAACAACTTCTATGAATCAATAATTCTAGTGTCTTAAAAGATCGAAACGATAAATTGCTTCACAAGATTTAAATCTCAATTTGAGCTCCAAAGCTTCGATTCTGTTCAGAAGAGAAAATTTGAACGAAAATGTCAGTTCAAGAGTATCTAGACAAGCACATGCTCTCTCGCAAAATCGAAGACGCCGTCAACGCTGCCGTCAGAGCCAAATCTCCCGATCCCGTCCTTTTCATCGTAAACCTCCGGCTACTTTCTTATTCACTTAAATTTGCATGCGCTTCCTTCTGTTGTGTGATTTGTTTGTTTTTTGCTTTGTCAGTCAAATCACATGAGAAAAGCGGTGCCTTCAGCGATAACGAAGATAATAGCTAGGCAGATTTTGGATAGTCGAGGTATTCCGACAGTTGAAGTCGACTTGTTTACGAACAAAGGCATGTTTCGCGCCTCCGCTCCCAGTGGCGATCCCGCCGGAATGTCAGTTTCTTCTTTCCTTTTTGTTTCTGTTCTGATGAAATGAAATTTCGTATGCGAGATTCTGGAACTTTATGAGTGGTATTGTGTTTGAACTTGTGGTCGAAATTAGTAAGTTGAATTTTGGTTGATGATTATGTGTGATTTTACTGTGTGTTGTTTTCATTTGTTTATGTTGTCTATGTGTAGAATTGATTACCGTAGAAAAAATAACTGCGAGGAAAGTAGCTTTTTCATAGAACGAAAGCTAATCAGTACTGTGAAAATTGATTGATTAGAAGTGATGACTATGAATTCTAACGGAGGCTAGGTGTAAAAATTGTTAGGATTTGATGTCGTCTTCGATGTTCATGTGATTCCTACGTTTTAAGTTTATTTGGTTATGATGTTCATGGCAGGTATGAAGCTTTTGAATTGCGTGATGGGGACAAGGGAGTGTATCTTGGAAATAGTGTGAATAGAGCTGTTAAGAATATCAACGAAAAGATCTCTAAAGCATTAATTGGAATGGATCCAACGCTTCAGTCACAAATTGATCAGGCCATGATCGACTTGGACAAAACAGAAAAGAAGGTAGGCTTTTTGTGTCTCCCAGTAAAATTATATGTGCTTAGGATAAGTCAATGAGTTCCAGGTGATAATTAGGTAGTAGGACGTTTTAGAAATTGTCATTTCAGTGCACCATATTGATTGAAGCTTCTCATTCACCTAGAAGACTCGTGGTTCTCAATAGTAGACATATGAGGTTTACCAATTAAGCTTGTTTATATGATGAGGATTCTTTATATGGCTAAACTAAAAAGAGATGTTACATAGCTTGTCTTGAATAACCTAGCTTGCTGTACATTCATGTATCTGTTTATTAAGGAATATTTATTATCAAGTTGAACAGTCTTGACACAAAGGGAAAGTACTATATAAATGTTATGGGCATTTATCATGGCATGGTTTACCCTCTTGTGCTGTCATTGTTCTACTTGCTCACTTGTCTTGAGTGTTCTCTTTGGTTCTGAAATTATCTGACAGAGTGAACTGGGAGCTAATGCTATACTAGCTGTGTCAATGGCAGCATGCAAGGCTGGGGCTGGTGAGAAAGAGGTATCACTCTTATTATCTGTTTCAATGTTAAATCTTAGAAATTCAAAACATTGCTACGTTGGAAATCTGAGTGTTCTTTCTAAAGGATCTTACATGTGAAACTAATCCCAGGTTCCACTTTACAAACACATAGCTGATCTTGCTGGTATTGTCCATCTGACTGTTCCCACCCCTGCCTTCACTGTTATAAGTGGTGGAAAACATGCTGGGAATAATCTGGCTGTTCAGGTATTTTTAATTTAGAGGTTGATTCTTTCTTCTACATGTATTGTTTTGGGTTGGTGCAGAATTAATTATTTGATTTTGGTTTTCATTCAAACTGTACAAATAAGAAGTAGACATGCTTATTCCATAATAATTGAGATATTGTCTGTTTATTTCATCTGAAATTGGAAAAGATTAAGTTTGACCAATGATGTCTAAATGATTGCACAGTAACATTTCTATTTGAGTTTGTTTAATGAGTCTAAGAAAATAATATCTGATTACTATATGAAATGGCATTGCAATTTCTCTACCTAAAATATTTTTGTCCAACATTTGTTATCTGGTGGATGATTGGAATGATATTGTTGCCTAAAGAAAAGGTATGATCTGTTTGAACTATTAACTCTATGTACCATGTAACCTGTACCTGTCTGGTCAGAGTTGAGCTGAGTTTATCACTTTAATTGTAAAGTTTGTTTGTCTTAAAATTACTTGGTAGATCTTCTACGAGAATGTTTTAATAGGGGACATATTTAATAGGGTACATACTATATCTTTTGACGCACTTCTTTATCTCTTTTTTTTTATCTTTTTTTTTTAAATGTACTTTGTTGGCATATATGCAGTTGCCCTTTTGCGTCTTATGAGGCTGTATCATGATTCAGATTCTTGTAAAAAAATAATTATATGTAGAAACTTCTCTCATATTGTTACATGTATTTGAAATGTCCCTTGAAGCAATCTCACTTGTTACATTATCAGGAAATCATGATCACTCCAACAGGAGCAAGCAGGTTTGAGGAAGCATTAAGGATGGGTTCTGAAACCTATTATCATTTGAAGGTATTTTCTTCACTTCTATAGAGCTTTTTAGTTTATTGGAGTTCTTTTTCATATATTCTAAGTGGTTTGTGTATGGAAAAAAAAGTTTAACACTTCGTTCTCATTTTTCTTCTGACTGTCTATGGGGCACTTATTTGACTGTACAGTCCACCATTTTATCAATAAGGATAACCTTTGTTGGGTTTTCCTTTCTTCTAAGTTCTAAATTCTAATGCATTCTATAGTTTCAATTCCTTAAATGTTAAGCAAATTTTCAGCTGCATAATGTTTAGCCTATAAATTTAGCTGGTCATATGATTATTCTAACCTTGAAGGTATAAGCCATGTATTCATTTCTTTATTTATTCATTATTTTCTGAAAATGAAAACGAACAGGCTGTTATTACAGAAAAGTATGGTGCACATGGATGTAATGTTGGTGTAGATGGTGGCTTTGCTCCAAACATCTCTAGGCAAGTATTTGTATATTATGCTAAATGTTAATAAAATTAAAATTCTCTGAGTTCTAATCTGGTTTTCTTTCTCTGTGTTGGCAGTATAAAAGAAGGATTGGATCTCATAAAAGAGGCAATCAGCAGAACTGCATATACTGATAAAATAAAGATAGCTATTGGTGTTGATGCGACTTACTTTTGCCAAGGTGATTAAAAGTTTTTTATGCACATTCCTGATATCAGGACAATTATAAAAGTATAAAGAGACAGAACTGAAGTTGCTAACGGCTGACGAGTATCACTTGAGATTATTATGTTCTAAGGATATTGGCGCACGTTGCTGTTCTGTTCAGATAGCAGTTATAGATAGAGATAATTGCATGCAGTAGATGCTAATTTACATTTCAATTTGTTGTACATTAGTTGTTCAACTCGGTTGCTACCTAGGCTATTCTTTGATTCATGGATGTGCTTTCTTGTTGATAATCAAAACCTTTTTATTCTGTCCCATTGGTGTAGGTACAAAGTATGATTTAGATTTCAAATCTCCAAATAAGTCGGGGCAAAATTTCAAGTCAGGAGAGGATATGATTGAGATGTATAAAGAATTGTGCTCTGGTATACCAATCCCACTCCACCTTGTCTTTTACTTATCTTTTTTCATTCTCGGCTTTTACTTATCTTTTTCTTATTCTTTCCTTGGCCTATCAAGAGTACCCAATGATATATTCAGTAGAAGATCCCTTTGACAAGGAAGATTGGGAGCATATTAAGCGCTTGAATGATCTTGGCATTTGCCAGGTTTGTTATTTCTTCCTAGATAAGATTTTTGTGTTCTCTATAACTAACCCTCTGTTTCTAATGATTAAACTTTTATGATACTTTTTCCCCTAATACCAAAAAGCAGTAGAGCCACATTCCAGAGCCTGCATCTTACCATAGTAGAATCATTTGGTAGATTTGTGTTTATGGTGTATCTGAGCAACTGGATGAAATCTGACCTACTTAAATTTTACTTAACATTGAGTCATTAAATTTATCCATTATTTTCATGCTTCAAGTTTGTCTATATTTGAGTACTTTACTTTAATAAAGGCTCGTACTGCAGGTCGTTGGAGATGAACTACTGATGTCAAATCCAAAACGTATTGACAAAGCAATTCACCAAGAAACTTGTAATGCTCTTCTGCTTAAGGTATCCAGCTAATTTCCCAGATGGATTATAAGAATAATGATTGTATATGTTTTAGGTTTTCATGAAATATCACTGCTTTCTACTATTCTCACTGTAATTTACTTGTGGAACTATAAAAAGTTCTGCAAGTTATTAAAATATTCTCCATGCAAAATTAAAGCTGGCAAGTGGATGATTTCTTTTTAAGAAACTGTCTCTCACGAAAAATATTGTAGGTTTGAATTATGAAGCCACCTAGTAAACCTTAAACTTTAACACTTCAATGATTTTCGATTCAGATAAATCAGATTGGAACTGTGACAGAAGCCATTGAAGTAGTGAAGATGGCAAAGGATGCTCACTGGGGAGTGATTGTATCTCATAGATCTGGTGAAACAGATGACTCTTTTATTGCCGATTTTTCTGTAGGAGTTGTCTCTGGTCAGTTTAAAGCAGGTGCTCCTTCCAGAGGAGAGCGGTTGGCGAAGTATAACCAGGTCCGCTACTTCTTGGAATCCTGCTTAATTTCTCATGTCCTTTTTAACTTCATTACTTGGTTGAAGATTTTAGTTTCACTACAATCGAAGTCTTTAAGATAGATCACATAAACTCTATGATTCCACCATATGAATCAGTTGAATCAGTAGATTCTACCTTTAATTTATCAGCTTCCTGTCAGCTAAGCACTTTTTGCAAGAATATAAAGTAAAAGTCCGAAATTCATTGCAGTTGCTTCGCATTGAGGAAGAGCTAGGGGATAATGCATTTTTTACTGGAGATGACTGGAAGCATTCAATGTCCTCTCCCTAGGTTGTATATCCGGCGGTCAACTTGTTTATGAAATTTGGATATTCTTCATGTAATTTTCTTTTTCCTCTTTAACTTTTCTTTTTGTCTTGACTTCTCTTTTTTACTGTTGAGAGAACATCTAGATATTGTGTAATTGCTTAGAAATAGAAAATAATGGACTTTCGTAGTTGATAGTGAGTGAGAGAACTTCTGTAACCAATTTTAAGTCCAAAAGAATTATTTGAGCCCAGCCTTAGTTCATTTTTGACACTTAAAGTCTATTTGGTTTATATTCAAAAGCACTTTTTAGTGTTGTTTGGAATCCAATAGACCGAAAGCTGAAGTGATATTTTTGCAAAAATGCTTCTTCTTAGCTTCCTTCCATCAAGAGGTCAAAAGGACAACATATCCCAAATATAATATCGTTTATGTTCAACTTAGTAAGTTAGAGCTTGAAAAGTTTGAGATTTCTTGTTTGTTTGATGTTTACACTCATGTTTGTGAATACATGACGAATAGGATTATGTTGCAAATAAGTTAGAATATGACTGCAAATAGAAACCATTTAAATCAGCAGCACCCCCACTTGAAAAACAATTTAGCAATGGCCCTCTATTTTTGTACAAGGCTATATCACAGTTCAACGAACTAGTATAATACCCAGTTAACAGATTACATTTATAGCACAGAACAAATACAACAGAAAATCTGCAGTTTTGTAAGCTTACATACATTGTCATGGTCTATTATGATACCACAAAAGCCCTGGAAGAACCTGTGAAATGACGAATTGAACTCATAAAGCTTTTCGAAGCCCCAAAATGCTTAATTCTGTACACACCCGGTGGAGCAGATTCTGGGATTCTCCATTCAATTGTTGCCATGCTTCTGGCACTTAGTTTTGCCGGACGCGACCATTTGAACCGTAAGCAGAAGTCATCATCGTCATAAGCTGGGATCCAGTTATCTGTTCCTTGGAGAATCTCCACCAGGGCAAATGTGCCTTCAGTCATGAGATCATTCCTGGGACAAGCAGACCAGAAGACAACAGATACCATGTCACCTCTTTTGAATGTAGAGTTCTGAGGAACGTCAGTCTTTACATCTCCAAAGTGTACACCGGCTGGGGTAGAGTCCATTACAACAGGGGTAAGTAAGCTGATTTGCTTGTTTAGGAGATCTGGTGGTTCCACAGTAGATTTGATTGGTTGACCAGTAATGAGAGCAGTTGCGAGTTTCTTGAACTCTTGAATGTAGGCATTGAGTGTGTGTGGACCGAAAAGTGTAGAGGCGCCCTTAAGAAGCTAAGAATCAGTTTTTGAAACTCAAATAGGAGACACTTTTAACTGCAAAATATGAAAATGAGTACTGACCTCATATCTTTGCACCTCATATTCTTCAAAGGTAGTCACATATTGGGAATATGTATTGGTCAAACCAGCTATTATAATGTGAATATCTTTATCGAATTTGCCACTGTTAGTGAGTAGAGTCTTCACAGCTTCTCTAAGGCGTCTCCCAGCCATTGTTGTAAACTCTGTTGTGCAAGTACAAGAAGATAAAAGTGTCCTAAATAGACTTGCAGTCATGGAAGTCACGGCAATATGCAGAGTAAAGGGAAGGTTCTTACCTGAAGGTACACTGAGAATTATTAGCTGACCTAAACGGAAGATCTGGATTGGAAGTATTGACGGCTGCAGAGATTACAGAAAAACAATAAGTCAATCGAAGTATTAGTTGGATATAACTAATTTAAATTCTTGAGAGACCATAAATTCCTACTTCTATCCTACATGAACAGTCATGACTAAACAAGACTGCAACTTACTGCCCAGTCATATGGTTGCTTCATTTCACCAGTATCTAGCAATATCGGCTTTGGGTGCTGACAGTCAACTTGTTTCTTATCTGGGGTTTTGAGTAGATTGCGTACCAGCTTCCAAAATGGATTTCCCTGAAAAAAATTCCAAAAGCATATCAAACAAGAACATCGAAACAGTGCAGGAATAACAATAGGGAAGTCACAAGATACCGAATCATCCCCTTGCTTAAAGTCAAATGCTCCAGGGCCATCCGTTGTTCCTGCAGCAAATGCAAATCCCATTGCGGCAGGACAGGTTTTTACTACCTCAGTACCTCCGCCCTGTTTAGTAATTGTAACTTCAAGCTGAGAAAAGTCCAGATATGCATGGCGATAATCGACCTTCCCTTCCAATTGTTCAGATGCTTTGTTGAAAAGATCTACAGCTTTTCTGAATTGCCTCTCTCCAATAATTCGTGTACTTTCAAATTCATCCGGATACCTGCAATGTTATTATGCAGCATGCTCATTGGTATTTCAAAGTCACAAGATTTGTGAAATAATTTAATTCAAACTATTTCCACTATGAGAATTAAATACCCTGGTCCTCGGCCATAGCATAATTCATTCTTTCCACCACAGGTGCTGTGATTGAAGTCACAGGGTAGTCCAGTGTCATTACAAAATGCTCCAAGCACGTTTGGGCTAACATCACCACAGTTGGTTTGACAAAAAGCAGATACAAACTGAGGCTTCGCAGCCTGCCTGAGAGCATTCCTTACACGTCGTGAAACGCTGAGAATCTTTGTTGCTGGTTTACCAGGAAGAGACTGGAAGGTTGAAGCAAGTTCCAGCAGCTCATGGCCTGATTAAGAGGTCATTAATAGCACACATAGCTCAACAGTGAATCATGGGCATGGAGTGTAGAGCCACAAGCAGGAGAATTAAAGAATTCTCATGTTGTTCCTATGATTCTGAGATGCACACTCTTGTCACACATTCAAATTGCATGCAACTAAAATTGATAACAGTGTAAGGAAGAAAAAAGAAATAATTTTTGAGTTGTGACCTAATCTATATGCAATACTGATCAGTCTCACAATGTTTTCCACTGAAGTTCAGGATAGACACTAAGGGCTTTTCATGAGTTGAAGCAACATGAGATGTATTTGCGACCAATAGTAGGCCCAACGTACTATGACATTGTAAGACAAATGAGTTCTTTACACAGCATATATTTGCAGATTATTGTTACTTGAAAGTTTAGTTACTTACGATTGTCAAGATGGTTGGAGATTATGTTCGAGATTCTTCGGGGGATTCCAGCAGCGGCAATGTGATTTTCAGAAGAGCCTTCACCTCCATTCTGCTCAAACCAGTCTTCCATAAATCGGGCAGCAGCACCCTTGTTGTCCCCACTTATAAGAGAATTTGTGCGACTCATGGAAGTTCCATGAGTTGCAAACCAATTGAAACTACCCACTGGACCCCACTGATCATCTACAAACTTCAAGAGGGTCATTTCCTTATCTACATTATACTTATAATTGCTGCGCTCTGAGGGGGGATTATTGAGATAAGCACTTGGACTGCGGTTAACACCTGCATCTAAGATTTCTCCTGGAATCCAAAAGTCCAAAATATTTTACAGTATATTCATTAGTACAAACACACATATCAATAAGTTCTTTAAGTAACCTAAGAAACATATCTAGATACAATTTTTAGATATAGGGTGAAATGCATAAGAAATACTTCATATATGTAGTTCTATCAATATTAACAATACAGGGTTTAGTTTAATTTGCAAATATTTGTTAAAAGAATTGGTCCTTCTCAAAAATAAACTATCATCAAGTATGGATTATTCTTTCTTTACGAAGAAACCAATGGCTTTCACAAAAACATGAAATATAATATGTTTCTTGAAATTTGATTCCTTCCACCTTCAGTCAATAAATACTCGAAACATATACACATCTGGAAATAGAGACCATGGCTGCAGAGGCTAGGTCAAATGAAGGCATAGAAAAATAATATCTCAAAGATTTGAAGACTCTCTTACCTTTGTTCACAAAAATTGATCCAGGCCGGAGATTCTCATGTGCTTGTATGATGGTTTTCTCAATGCCATCTACGAGGACATCAAATGACTGGCGAACAAATCCAAGTGATGTCACAATATACACAATATATTGAAGGTAACCCCCAGGTCCCGCATGAGTATGAATACCACTGATTGCAACATTGTTTTCTGTATACAAGTCCCCATACCTGCAAAATATAACATAGATTTCGCATTTATAATCTGATACACAAAAAGGACTCTGTATAATTCTGAGTACCAAATTGCTATATAGTAGAGAGCCTACTCTTCACTTATGTACTGAGAAATTCAGACTCACAATGTGCATTTTTACTCCTGTTTGAACATGTACAATTCAAATTTCCAAACGACATTACTTATGTAATAAGTATATCACATATCTGAATCTTTTGTTACAACAATTACCTTGCTTTCAACCTCTCTAGCACTTTAATAGTCACAAGTTGTGAGGCCATGCAAGCATCGAGGTTCACAAACACAACCCGATTTCCCTTTGGCTCTGCCACTATGAATGCACGAGCCCTCAGCCTGAAATGAACCCCGGATGCAATCTGCTCCATGTTAGCATAACCCATCATATTTACATCAGCAGCAGGTCCAGTAATGTCATAGCTTCCCAATCCAATCAAATAATTGGAAGATGACAAACTGCCTCTAACATTCCCTAACAAGATCACCACAAACACCCACAAACAAACAGCTGCACACCGAAAACTTGAAGAAGCAAGCAACCCCATTATATAGCCTCACCCCAAATGAACTGAAGTAAAATTCAACCGATTCTTTCCATCCACCTTCAACGAAACAAAACAAAACTATACATCAACAAAGACATAGCATAATTACAATTTATAATACAGGATATTAGGAAAACATAATCTAAAACAAAACCTAGAAATGGGAGAAAACAACATCTAGAGACAATACAAGAATGGAATACATAAAGAATATAATAAAATTTCCCAATTAAGTTCTTTCCTTGATATTTAATAAATGAAACAAACATTTCAGAAGCTCACGTACTATAACAAAATCCAACTCCACCTATGAGAACCCGCATCAAACATAGGGAAAAAAAAAAAAAAAAAAAGAAAGAAAGAGTAAAGCTTCATAGTATAATAGTAAGCATGCTATTAAGAGCAAAAATTTTAAAATAAAAGCTTTACTTGATTAAACAAAGCTATTCAAAACCAAGCAAATAACCAAAACAAACAGAACCTACATCAACAAGATCTTTTATTTCACCAAATCAACTACTATGCTACTAATCTCTAACACCAGAGATAATAATCAAGCTAAGAATTTGACTTGGAACAGACAAAAATCTATCAAAAACAAAATGAACCCACATCATAGATTAACCAAACGATATCAAATACTTAATCAAAACATCCAAACACACCATGGACATCAGTGAACAGAGCTTTTTCAGCTGAAAACTCAACAAATTTGAAAGCGAGAAATGGAAATAATTAAAATAAAACAAAATAAAATAAAATAAAATAAGTAAGAAAAAAAAGTAAGACTTGAATTAGTACCTGTTTAGCAATGCAAAACGAGTGAGAATGGTTAATCAGTTGGCATCAATAAAGGAGATTGTTTGTGGAAGTTGCCGCAAATTTCAATTTATTGTTTTCTGGAATGGAAGTTGCGTCAGGTTGGATGTATGTAGTTTCTGTGCTACCTTCTGCATCAATGCCACGTATACAATTATATTATATTATATTATATTATATTATATTATATTATATTATATTATATTATATTATATTATATTATATTATATTATATTATATTATATTATATTATATTATATTATATTATATTATTATTATTATTATTACTACTATTATTATTTTGGAAAAAAAAAAAGACGATTTGGGTAATTCAATAATAATAGTAGTAATAAATATTTATTTAAATATTTAATTTTTAAATTTTTTTATATAAATATATAACATAATAATAATAAATATTTATTAAAAATAATAATATTTTAATCACAAATCATTTAATTACCTCCATAAAATATATTCAAATAAATTAATAAATTTTATTACCATAAAATTTAATTGTTTATTACAATATTCCATAAAATTTATTTTAAAATAATTTTTCTTTTTACGTATTTATAAAATAGATATTTATAATTTATTTGATAAATATATAAATTATATTATAATGCATAGGTTTTTATTTATTTAAATTTAAAAATTAGCCCACAATATTTATAAAAAATAATAAAATAAATAAATAAATCGATTGTTTGCCGTGTTTATACAAAAAATTCTTTTTCCCATGTACTCAATAGGTTCCAATGAACAATCAACAAGATTGGTCGACATTTTCACAAATTACATTTCCATAAGCAATTAAACACTCCAAAATTGTTCTGGGAAGAGAAATTTCGCAGAAGCTGTAATGGGCCCTTTTACTATGTTTCGAAAGTTCGTTATGCTTAAGTAACTGCAGTGTACAGTGGATGATGATTTTTAAAGATATTTTTTATTTTTTTATTTGATAAATCAATTATGTAGAATTTTATTTAAATATTTAAAAAATTAAACCGTTGAAATAATTTATATATAGTTTTTATATTCAGAATTTTGTTTTTAATATTCTCTGCTCATATAATTTTATCGGATTGGAGGAATAGGGAAAAGAAAGGTCGTGTCATGTTATTTTAAGCCAATATTAGACATGGCATAGCTTCAAAGCAAAGTTGCATGGATGGGATATATTTAAGGATAAAAAAATAAATAAATAAATAAAATAGGTTGATTCTTGTTTAAGCTGTTTAATACACAAAATAGCAATCAAACAAGATTCCGAGCAATTGGTTTTATTGAATATGTTACTGCATTAGATGCGTGAAAGCAAAACAAATATAAAATGAAAATAACACATTCTTATTTTGAATCCCATGTGATCATAGCCAGCGTTAATGATTATAATACACTAATCTCAGACACAACCACACAACATCAAAATTGCATTATAAAGTCCCCTAATTTGCTCAAAGAGTCAAACAGGAACCACCTTTCTCAACCAAAAGTCTGGATAAACTTTTCCCACAATTTTGCAACTCTTTTCATAAGCTACCGCGGTGTTCAATGGGAATAATTTTCTTTTTAAAAAATAAAATAAAAAAATTGGTGTAGTAGTTGGAGTAAATATTAATAAATATAACTAAAATAATTAGTAATTAATATTTAATTATTTATTTTAAAGAGTAACTAGACAATTATTACCAACGAGGAAATAACTATTATTATCAACTATTTTACTCACTAGTTATTTGCATTTTAATCGTTAATGCTAACCGCAAATGTTGTAAAATAACTTTAATCTCCTTCATTTCCCTCTGTGTCGCTCTCTTTATAGCTTTCTCTATATTACTTCGTTTAAACTAATTTTCCAATTTAACTCTAATCCTCCATATACAGTCAAACCTCTCTATAATTGTTATTCCCTATAACAGCAATTCACTATAACGGTTGAATTTCTTTCAGAGCCGACTTTTTCAATGTTATTTTAATCATCTATAACAACAATTTACATATAATAGCAATAACCGTAATTTGAACAGAACACTCTGTATAAAACTCATCCTCTATAATGGCCTATTCAAATATAATACTTTTTTAAAAAATAAAATGATATAAAAATTAAAGATTTAAATAATTATTATAATTAACTTTAACAAATAAAATAATTTTTTAATGTTTAATAACTAAAAATATGAAGAAAAAGATTGCATAAGCAATGATAATGAATACGATTGAATTTAAAAGTCTTTATAATTATAAATAATTAATGAAAATAATTTGAAATATTATAACTTAGATCATCCGCAACGTTAATCTCTGAGGGAGTCTCTCATCTGACAAAAGAGACTCTATATGGTCTCTCCGTATTGGATTGCCTTCGAAGGAAGACAATTGACTACCTTTTATTGAAAGTTTGGACCAAAATCTTCGTTAATTTAAGCATTATATTATTGGTAAGAGATTAAAATCTTCGTTAATTTAAGCGTTATATTACTAGTAAGAGATTGGAATCTTCAAAACAAACTACCATCGTAGACTTTTTCCATCATATTTGAATAAATTTAATTTTAAAAATGTTCTAAATTGTCCATATTTTATCTGGTGTTTATTTTTTTTTTTAAAAAAAATTACTATAAATTGATAACAGTCAAGTGAGATCTATGAACTTCATATGACCGTTATATGTGAATAACAGTCGTTCACTATAACCACAAAAAAATTATCAGACAAACGATGCTGTCATAGAGGGGTTTTACCGTATATATATAATTCACATTTCTATACACGTTTATGTTGTTCAATGAAATTTATAAATACATAATCTATTAATATCATTTAGATTTCACCCGACAAATATTAACTCGTTTATGAACACCCAAAAGGAAAAAATATAGTAAGTAAATTTGTCCACTCTCAACCCAACAACATGCCAATTTTACCGAGTCATTCTTATATATGAGTGCTAAACTTCCTAAACTCACCTATGATATCCTCTTTATATTTTAAATATATGACTTAGGTGTTATTTTATCCGTTATAATTAAATTTGAAAAATTAAGGTGGTGACGTTGAACTAAGGTTGGTTGTTCAATTCCATATGACTCACTAAAATAAAAATCCTACTTCTTAGAATAGTTTTAATGTATTTAGAAATTATTAGAAATAATATAATAGTATAACATTATATTAGAAATAATTATAAAAAATGTATACAGTGCCTTTTAAAATTGATATTACCCTATTTATAAATGAAGATATTAAATTCAAACTAAAATATAGATAAATATTATTATCTAGTCAAATCCACTAGACATTCAATTTTATATTCAAGTTTAATAATTAAACTCAAGTTCAATCATTTACATGGGCGAACATGGGCGAATATTCGATTAGGTCTTTCACTATATTCCGAATTTAATATAAAATTAGACCGGAAGAATAGTAAATTACCTTCACTTAACAAACATTTTATAGATAACTCATTTAGAATTATTTTAAAAAAATGAATTTTCCATCTACCTTAACAATAAAACGACATTTAGAAGTCTCACACCAACTCGATTATGTAAACAACTCCAATACCCGATTCATTTCTAATAATCTAAACTCTTTTGGTGATTGTCTAAGACATAATAAAAAAATAAACTATTTTTATTTTTATTGTTTTTACTTTTATTATTATTTTTTACTTATTCTTCAGCGGCGATATCTACGACGAACATCATATTATTATTTTGTAGGATCTTGTATTTAAACTGTCTCCCAATACTCACATGCGGTCCAACCGATTTGAGGTTAAATGCGGGCCTCCATGATATAAGTCACAAATCAGATCAAGTTTTAAGACAGTCCAACAAAAACAGGCCCAATAGTAATCTGGTCCAATCAAACATGGCTTTATACTTCATCGACATGAACGATGATGTCAAGTCCCAAAACATTTTTTAACTAGTGTAGAACCCGCGCGTTGCGCAGAGTTAAATATCTATTACTAATTTTCAAAGCATCTATAATAATAATAATGCAAAATTTCTCTTTAAAATTAACTTTAACACTAATAATTACAATTTAAAATTTCTCACATCTTAATTAAGGTCTAGATTCGTATATTAGAAATGAGGGGGTAATTGGGGCATATTATATATATATATAATCTATATTTAGAGTACAGTTAAAATTTAAAATTTCTTTATTAAAAAAATATTTCAAATACCTTGTGATGAAGATAAAATAAATTTTTATAAAATTATGAATGCTATGATAATGTTGACATTTAAAATTAAAAATAAGGGGTGATTGTTGGTAGAATTTAATATAATATAATCTATCATTTAAAAGAAGTTGATTATTTATTTAATATATTTGAAATTGATATTAAATAAAAGTAAACATTTATAAAAGAAAAATAAAAATAAAACAATTATAGACATAAAATTATTATTATTATTATCATTTATTTTATTCTAATTTTTAATTTTATAGAAAA
Organism: Cardiospermum halicacabum; assembly: GCA_031304145.1. NCBI lineage: Eukaryota > Viridiplantae > Streptophyta > Magnoliopsida > Sapindales > Sapindaceae > Cardiospermum > Cardiospermum halicacabum. The sequence goes on along the minus strand of CM062390.1, from coordinate 11,072,773 downwards.
ATAAATATATGGTATTATTTTTTTTTTAAGTTTATTATGTTATGACTTTTTAAAATATTATATTATTTTAAAGTATGACTTTCACCATTTTTTTACTTTAAAGACACAACTTATTATACTTCAACAATATAAGACCATTAACTCACTTTAAATGTGATTAACTTATAATTTTATAACGGTAATAAAATTATAGTAATTGTATTTTTATTAGTTTAAATATAATAACATGAAAATTTAATATTAAAGTAATTGATAATAACATCTGAAGTTTTATTATGTAATACCTTCCTAAAAACTTTCAATGAATGTTAATCAATTCATCATTAACTCTAATTATTTTAATACTATTGATTATTAACATTTATGTGAAAGAATATTAAATAGTGAAAATAATAATAATAACATGATTTGATTAATGCTAGTGTGAATATTTTAATTATAGTATTTTTAAATAGATAAAATATTAAATTTAGATACAATATTTTTAAATAATAATAATAATAAAACTAAATTGACAAAAATGGAAGAATACTATCTATGGTAATTTGATTTTAATAAATTAAATATAAATAGAAATATTTTATTTTATATCTCAACTAAATTTTCTTAGTTCCCTTCAAATATAATAATAGTTTTTATAACTAATATAAACATAAAGAAATTTAATCTTTTATAAATTCCAACTGTTCTTTTCATTATTTATTCACTCTTATCATATCCCTGGATAAAAATAAATAGCTCAAGTAAGAAGAAAAATAAAAATTAAAAAACAAAATTAATGTAATAATTCATTATGTACATGTAGATAAGGAAAATAAATTTAAGTAAATTTGAATTAACAAAACACTATAAAGAAAAAATAAATAATAACACTAATAATAATAATAATAATAATAATAATAATAATAAATTGATACATTTGAATTTTTTTTTATTTAATTCGAGATGCATATTTCCATCATTGTTTTATATATATATATATATATAGTCTTCAGACAGATTTATGTCTTATTTCCTACCCAAAAGAAAGATGATTGTGAATTAAAAATTTTTGTTATTGAATTTTTATGCAAGTAATTGCTTGAAAAATAGACACCTTAAATGCTTGAATTTGATGAGATATACATTATCAATCACTCGATTAAGTTGATTCTCCCGGCTAGAATAATTGATGGACATTTTGTGCTTTGTATATTTCACCTGCGAAAAATCAAGATAAATAAGTAAAAAAAAATGAAAAAAAACATACATATATAATAGAATATACCAAAATTTTATGCCCATCTCGCCTATTAAAAAATAATAAAAAAATCAATTAATCATATTTTAACACAATAATACAAATTGACACAATATGAAAATTTCTAATACAACTAAAAGTAGTTAAAATATAATAATAAAAAAAATAGAGAAAATAATCTAAAATGGTAAAGTAATGATGGAGAAGTGAAAGAATGGTATGATTGAAACAAAATGGGAAGACATGGTATATATAGAAAAAAAAGACTATTGGAGTTACAAAACCTTTTATATTTCATATTATTTTTTAAGGATATCAATTCAAAATTAATGTAGGAGAAATCAATTGTAATAATTTTCTATGGTAAAATTATAATTAATAGATGAATATTCTTAAGAATATGTTCCATACACTTTTTTCCAAAGAATATGTTCCATACACTTTTTTCCAAACAAACGTTAAATTCCACATCACATAAGATTTTTAAGAATTTTGTTAAATGCCACATGTAATCTCTTTATTGGCAAAATATGAAGAGAAAGAAAAATATTCAAATAAAAAACCTTATTAATTGACATTGATGAACGAATAGCAAGAGAAAAAGTCATCGAGAAGAAAAGAGGTTGAATGAGAAAACCAAAACACGTGTCATTTTATAATTCGTTAAATACGTTGGATTTTCAAAACTTGTTATTTTTGATAATTTTCAACTCAAGCGTGAACTCTCAGCCCGCCACGTCAATTTCGTGGGTCCACTGAGAGTTCCGCTTTATATAGATATATAGATTAATATAAAATTAATTAGATTTAAATTAAAATCTTAAAATTCATTACCAGTATCTAAAAAATCAAATGAAAAATAGAAAATTATCAAATGAAAAATAGAAAATTATGGCAAAAATCATTTGTATTTATATTTATTTAATATGATTATTATATAATTAGCTTATTAAACTAGTGTAATTCTTTTATTAAATAATATAAATAACCTAAAAAAAAGCATGAAATATACAAAAAGTAAGAAAAACGTTAGTAACCGCCGTCAAATTCCTTGATATTGAACTAACGCCGTCACCGTTATTTTTTTTCTTAATAAACATTTCTATTTTCTTTCTATTTACATGTAAGTAAATAGCGTATTATTATTTTCACGTATTTATGCACATTCCACATAAAAGCCTCACACTGTCTCTCTACTTTCTCTCTCTAGAAACCAGGTGCTTCCAAAGCACTTCATATCGGACGGTTAGATTCTCCGATACGAGATTGTCTGGTCGTTATTTTAGTCAAATGCGGTAAAAGTTTCGATTTTGATGTTCTATTCGGCTAATATGGGTTCGAAACCCTAAGCGGCATTGAGTTTCTTCAATTGTTTTTCGAGATTTCAGGTCTGTTTGATTGCGATCAGAGCAAGTTGTTGAATTTTGAGAGCGGCGGAGAAAGAATTGAGGTGATGAAGTGTTCTGTGTGCGAGTTATTTTGGTTTTGTTTTGGCTGGGATAATTAGTAAATAGAAATTTGTGAACTTGGAGGGTTTTTGTACTTGGTTTGCATGGTTGATGTGTTTATTGTTTGAGATGTGGATTGTTGAGTTGTGTGCATGATGTTTTTGGTTGTGTGAGAGGGGGTATATGGTGGTGGAGATTGATAAGCAAATTTGTGATTTTGAATGTGATTGTATAGAATGTATTAGCTTTTAGCCTCATTGTTCTGTGTGATTATTGCATGTATGTTATTTAGTGTTGGTTGCAGGTTTGAGATGGTGTAGTTTGTTGACGGTGCTTAGTCTGCCTGATATGTTGTGTTTCTTGTTTGGTCAGGGTTAAAGGTTTAGCTGTAGTAAGTTTGCAGGATAGGACATCATGGGGTTTGATAATGAGTGCGTATTGAACATTCAGTCTCTGCCTGGAGAGTATTTCTGTCCTGTATGTCGACTGCTGGTCTATCCAAATGAAGCTTTGCAATCTCAGTGCACTCATCTGTACTGCAAACCGTGTCTGACATATGTGGTGAGCACTACACAAGCTTGCCCATATGATGGTTACCTGGTCACCGAAGCTGATTCGAAGGTTTGATCTGTGATATGACTATGGCCTTTGTTGTTGTGTTACAATAACCTAATTTTTGATGAGTTTCACTGCTGCTGCAGCCTCTGATGGAATCTAATAAAGTTCTGGCAGAAGCTATTAGCAAGGTAGTTGTACATTGTCTATTCCACAGGAGTGGATGTGCTTGGCAGGGCCCTCTGGCGGAGTGCACGACCCACTGTGGAGGATGCACATTTGGAAATTCACCTGTTGTTTGCAACAGGTGCGGAGTCCAGATTATTCATCGAGAAGTGCAGGAGCATGCACAACATTGTCCTGTAAGTTGAAGGAAACAGTCACGACATGTATATATTGATGCACTTGGTTGTCTCATGCTTATTTTTCAATATATAGGGTGTGCAGCCTCAAGCACAACAACAAACGGAGGGTGCAAAGGATGGGGCTGCCTCTCAGGCAGGAGGATCTACCTTGCAGGTCCAGTCTCAAACTACTGCTGCCCTTACAGCTGGGAAGGATGCAGCTCAACAAGTGCCATCTAATCCTCTGACTCAGGCCACTACTCAGGCTGCAGTTCCCTCTGCAGAGCTATGGTATCAACAACAGCAACAATATCAGCAATACTACCAGCATTATCCTGGCTACAATCAATATCAGCAATATTATCCTTATCAACTGCAAGCAGTTGCACAATATCAGCAACCGGTGCAGGCTCAATCTCAAGGATATGTGCAACCACAGCCCCAAACTCAGTTGCAGGGGCAACTGCAAACCCAGGGTCAACCCCAAAGTCAGCCACAACCACAAATGCAGCCTGCACATCCACCAGCTCCGGCACCTGTGGCTGCTCAACCTCCCAACCAGGTTCAAGTGAACCCACAGCTCCAGCCTCAGTCCTATTCCCAAACTCATGGTCAAGCTCAACCTTTTTCTCAACCCATGCAAGTGCCTCAGAATCAGCAACCTCAAATTCAGCAAGCCATGCCCCAGCCCCAGCCTCTTCCACAAACTCAACTGCAAACACAGTCTCAACATCATCTCCAGCCTCAATCCCAGTCTAGTCATCAACCCCATCCTCCACCGCAGAATATACAGAGTCAAACTCAGCACACTGCTGCCAATGCAGTGACAGGTCATCAATCATATCCGCAGTCTCAGCCTCTTCAGCAAAATCAATTGGTGAATGCATCAGCTCAAATGCAGGTGCCTCCACATGTTGGCACTAACTTGTTGCCACAGAATCAATTTACTCAACACAATTCTCAGATGCGTCCATCTCAATCTCTGTCTTCAATTCAAAATCAGCATCAGCCTACTATGTTGCCTCCACAAGGTCAACCACAGCAGCCACTGGTTCACTCTAGTGCTCAGCAAACTGTTATACCTCCATTCCAAAGGCCTGGTATGCAGCCAGTGCAACAACCCACGAATCAACACTATCCGCAGCACTCTGTTGGAGCACCATATCAACCCAGTCCACTTGCATCTCAGCAGACCCTTGTGTCTCATCAGCTACGTTCACAAGCTCCACAGTTCCAGCAACATTCTCATGCCTATGTACAGTCTCATCAGTCTCATCAGAATGTTACATTAATGCCTGGCATGCAACCCCAAGTACCTCATGGCCAAGTGGGACGGCCTGTGACACCTATTCATGGGCTACAATCCCAATCATATCCACAGCCTACCACTGGTCAGCAGGTTAGGCCATCGCAGCTTGGTGCAAACCAGCCTTCTGCAGATCATGGTAGTTTGCTGTGGAATAACAACCAAATGCAGTTGTCTTCTGAATTACAGTCTGGAGTGACTACTAAACCTGTATTGACTGACAAGCAAGAGATGGCTGAGAGAAATGTAGATGGACGAGAAGGTGGAAGTTCTCCTAACGATTCAAAGAAGGCTGTGAACAATTTGGAAGCATTGTTCATTTCTCAGTCTGATGCTGTTGGGTCAAGAATCCAAAAAAATGAATCTGATAAAAAATTGGTTGATTCTTCTAAGAAGGAATTTGTTACAAATTTTGAGAATGCAGAGGTGGCGGCTAAACTTAATATGAGAGAAGAAACCAGAGAAAAAGTAGATGGCCCGAAAGATTTTGCCAATATTGGTGAAAAACCTCAAATAGAAAGCAATGAAGTACAGGATGGTGGTGGGGATAAAAGTAAACCTCAAGCTCCAGGGATTCCTGATGGTCCTGGAGTTGTTCAATCCTCGCCAAATAATTATGGATCATCTACCCAACAGAAAAGTTCCACTGGAACATCAGTATTCCATGCCCCACATCCAGGATTGCCACATCCCACGAATGCATCAGGATCTACCCAGTTTGGAACACTTGCATCTAGTAATGCACATCCAGGAGACAGTTTCCAGTCAGCTGTGTTCAAGCCTCACAGTCCTGAGCAATCATCTGGTGTTATTCCCAGCGCAGTGTCTGCAGCCTATGGAAGGGGTCCAGGTTATCCCCCACATGGCTTCGAACCTCCATCAGTTCCACATCAAGGGCCTTATAACCAGGGTCCTATGCCCCCTTCTCATATTGCTCCTCCAAAATTATCACCAGCTGATCCTGCTGTAGGAGGACCCCTTCTGTGCCCTCTCGCACCTGGTGCATTTGACTCACAGGGTCGAGCGATAGCTGGAGGCACACCATATGGCCTTGAAAACCATATGGCTCAGCAGCATCGCATCAATCCGCAGGACGCAGAAATGCTCTTGAATCAGAGGCCTGGCTATGTGGATGGTCGACAACCCAAGTCCCTTCCACCAGGGTCATTGGAACGAGGCCCTCTTGGGCAGCCTTCTGCTATACAGGCAAATATGATGAGGATGAATGGTGCTCCAGGCCCTGAGTTGCAGAATGAAAGATTGAAACCTTTTCCTGGTGAGAGTCTAAATCCATTCTGGCTGGACCCATCTCGTCCTGTTGGAAGAGGAGATTTTGAGGAAGATCTCAAGCAATTTCCTCGGTCTTCTCGTCTAGACCCTGACCCTATGCTCAAACTTGGAAGCAAGTTTCCTTCATCAAGGCCTCTAGATAGAGGTTCTCATGGTTTTGGGATGGATATGGGACCAAGATTTTATGATAGGGAACTCAGTGATTCTGCTGCAGGCTCTGCTCCATCTAGATATTTCTCTCTCAGTGCTGGTGACAGATCTATTGGAATCCACGACGGTACAGCAAGGAGATCTGAATCTGCTCGCGCTCAACTGGAGTATCATGGACAAGGTCCTGGATATGGTCGGCGTCATATGGATGGTTTAAGTCCTAGAAGTCCAATTTCCTCAGGTGGGTTTGGAGGCCTTCATGGTAGTGTGGGAAGTAATCACTCTAGCCAGGGCTATACATATAAAGAGAGTAGGCTTGCTCTCTTCCAAAGCCAATTGCGTGGGGGTGAATTTGATGGGCCTGGCAGGAGTAGTGATTTTGTGGGTCCAGAATTTCTTCCTAGCCATCTCGAACGGGGAGGACGATTAGGCCCACATAGTTTACGATTTGGGGAGGTGGGGAGTGGTTTTGGGCGGTTTCCTGGCCCTGATATTGCTGGGTCTCGAAACTTCCCTCGGCCACAACTTGGTGAACCTGGATTTAGAAGCAGCTTTACTCATCAGGGTTTTCCAAATGATGGTGGAATATTTACAGTTAAGAACTTATTTTTGCTGCTTGCTGTTTTATTTCTCTTATTCGAAATATCTTTATGTCCTTATGTAGGTTGTATATCTTTATTATGATGTCAATTTATGCAAAAGTTGACAAATGTTACATCTTCCTTTCTGTGGGTAACATCAGGGTGACATGGAGTCTTTGGAAAATATTAGAAAGAGAAAGCCACCAAGCATGGGATGGTGCCGCATCTGTAAGGTTGACTGTGAAACAGTTGATGGGTTGGATCAGCACTCGCAAACGAGGGAACACCAAAAGATGTGTATGGATTTAGTAGTACAGATCAAGCAGAATGCTAAGAAACAGAAATTGTACATTCCTTCAATGTCTTGATGTGTTGCAGAATTTCCAAACTTTGTTTTATGTATGTCTTAGAAAGAAACTTCGTGACTTGTTTTCTTTTTTGCGGTTAGGAATTCGAGTGATACTGCCTCAAATGACGACGCAAAAAAATCTAAGAATGGCAGTTCTGAGGGTCGTGGGAAGAAGCATTAATAAATGGGGGCACACTGCTACATTGACTGCATTGGTTTTGGTTGCTTTGCTGTCTGGAGTTCATTTTGTTGTCTTGGTATTTTGCATATAGCAGAATAGTGATGCGCCATTCCATGCCTCTTTTCTGCTTGCGGGTGGTTTATGCTACCGTTGTTATTTCAGGTTGCTGCCATGTTAAGGAGATGGTTTTTGGAACCCAAGTTCAATGGCAGTTAAGTCTGTTGGTTTTTTATTTTGATTACCTCATCTAAACTTGGTTTAGTATTACAACTTGAAAATTTTTTCAGCTAGTGCTCTCATTCTATCTGCTTTGCATATGATGCTTGCCTGTAACTGTTGAGATGGCATTTGATGTGCTTTTCTTAGATATCTTTAATGCTTGAAGATAATATGATTGCTCTAAAATGGTTTTTGGCATTTTAAATTATTATATCCAGCATAGTTCTTCTTTCTCTGCCTACGGGTATAACTTAATCCTTTGTCAAAACTGTGATGGGTTATTCTGACTAGAGTATTATTTGTATTTAGGACATGTATTTAAGATATTCTCAATCCTTGAATTGTTAGAGGGAGTTAAAATATTGACTAAGAATGCTATACTGTTAGGTTCAGCTTCAGGCAATTATAATAGAATCTTCTTTATAGGTAGCTTCCAACTCAGGGTTATGAATTACAAAGGTTGAAGACAAATTTGAGAAAGCCTCATTTTCCTAGCCTTTGGCTCACTAGGATTCTCTCACAATAATGACTTTTCATCTGCGGCCATCATTGTTGAAACTCACTGATAGCCAGCCAAGCTAGTTAATACTCACACAACAGAAATATTCCATCCCCGTACGAAAGCAAAACAACTAACAAACTACTCAGCCCAAAACCCTTTATAGGTTACTCTTTTACCTTTCTCAATTTCTTCCAATATTCAACTTAGAAATATCAAGTCTGACATATGAACTTTCAGATGTATTTGGGTGTCAATTCTATCTCAAGGTTAGATGTGATTTAGTGTCAATTCTTTGAAAGGTTGCTGCTAAATCAGGTCCTAACATCTACAGTCTCTGCCCCCTTTCCTATCTAAGGTCAGACGGGTTTTGGTGTCAATTCTATTTCAGATCACTCTAACTGCCTATTTTTCTGTGAACATTGGACACTTTTGGCCAGCTTTTGGTGATTTATATTCCTTTCACACTATAACCTATCATAAATATACCAACAGAAAACCAAGATCAGGTTGTTTTCTAATCATAGAATTGTTGTACCCTTGAGCATCTGACTGGTAATGAGAACATTCTTAATTTATATAACTTTATTTCTCCTCTAGGCTCTTTTTGTGAATTGGAAATGGCAATTTGTTTTTATTACTATGAAGTAAATTTCTTGATGACATTAACATTGTGAAGAATAATTGAAAATACCTCATATTCGGGTGCTTTTAGTGAAGAAGTGCAAGGTATAGCCTTGGTGATGATTGAACAAGTAGGCTTATGAGTGTTCAGACATATAATGGATGTTAATTCCTTATTGTCTCTTTTTTCAGTGAGTCAATGATAAATTACACATTTTAGTGATTCCAGATCCTAAAACTTCATTAAATTTAGAAAATTCATATATAAATTTGTCTGCTTTGAAGTACCACTGGTGACAAATTTCAAGTTATTTGATGGCAGGAACCACTGTCTTTATTGGTACCTCCATGTATTGAGAACTTAATTTTTTGTTATATTGTCTTCCATCTGCCATGGTGCTAATATGCTTTATAATCATCAATGAGGTAGAAACTGATTAAAATTGAACATCTTGCAAACCTTTGTGTGTAGGTTAGTACTGAGAGACCCTTGTTTTATATTTTCGCACCAAATGCCATAGATGTTAAAAATGGGCTATTTGATTTACTACATTTTAGGGGCTTAAAAAAAATTGCTTTTTTAACCAGAAAGTGCCAGGTTAAGTATTCGGATGATTGTCCAGCACATTAGTAGTGATAATTTTTGAAGTGCTGTTATTCTTTACACTTTCTGGAAAAGATTTGAACGAGACATGACTACATCATGTTCTCTGGTATAATTTTTAGACACTGTACAAAAGACAATAGATGCTGACACTTGTGAGAGCTCCAATAAACTTCTTCCTTTGGACAACTTCATATCAATAAAACTTCTTTGTTATAACTTGTACAGATTCCCCTTTTGTTTCTTATTGACCTTAAACAGTTCATAGTACAGCCCTTTAACTTAGAATGAAATATTTCACAAGTGTTCTATTATTTATATTCTTTTGCTTTCTACAGAAACTTAGAAACTTTGGATTATGAAGTAGTTTCCTGAAAAGGCTGTACACTGATATTAGCTAGTACGTAAACATTTTGCGGGACTCTTTTTTCAATATAAAAATAACAAATCTTTAATCATTTGAGAATTTTTTTTTAATAAATTGTAGGATGATATCATAGAATATTGACATCTAGCAACAAGGAATGTTTTGAGTTATATGATTCTTTGCGGATACTTGGAAATGAATTAGAGTGAGATTAACTTCCCTCTTTCACTAGGATAGGAGCTTTTCCTTCATAGCAGTTGATTGATGTTTGCGTGTATATACCCTTACCTTAAGACGACATCTAATAAGGAAGCTTTCTCCAAAATCATCACACTTCGAGGTTCTTACTTCCTGAGAATTTTTGCCTTATGAACTAACTACACGTGAAATGAACTAGCACGTGACATCTTTTACTAATTCTGTTTGTTAAGCTCTGACCTTTGAACTATGATGATGACCTATTTCATAAGATATGCTATTGGAGGATAGGTTCTAGCCTGTTCATAGCCTAAGGAAGTTTGAATTAAGTAGTGTGTTGTAAAGAGACAAACATTAGAAGAAACAAGCAAGTGATAACATAGGTTTACAGATTCTGTAGGTTATGAAATACTGTGAGGAAATCAATTTTAGTCAGATTATACTAGTGCTGGGTCTGTGAAAATCTTGCTTGGCAGTTTCACTGACTGAAGTCGTATTTGCTTACTGATATTATATGCTGAATCTTAGGCCTCATGCATCGCACTATTCACAGATTTATCTTTAACCCATTTAAAGTTGATTTTTTTCTTTTTCTTTTTGGTGAAAATTTTTTCCTATTAGATTTTTTCACTTCGACCTGTCTTATTACGGGAAAGCAGACAACATAAAGGCTGAAAGTTCAGTGGAAAGGTTTACACGACCCTCTTTTTTAGATGTGGTAAGAATGTTAATTGTAAGGATTTGTTTCATTGTTTAATTTTGGTAAGTTCCTCATTTTTTTTGTTCATTATCACCTTTTCGTAATTAGTCAGATAGAGCCAAGTGAAGATATGTAGTACTAGTAGCTATATAACCTTTCGGATTTGCAGCCATGAAACTCAATCTTTCATAATAGGGTAACATAGTTTGCTGAAAGCTTATATTACTAGATTAACAATAATCTTTACCAGTTAGATGAACAAGCTGTTTTGCAACACTTATAATTTCATAGTTGAACACATATGCCAGTTGTTTAGATGCTTTTCTACCGAATTGAAAGTAGCCTATCCATTTGCGGAAGGAATTGCTAGTGGAGTACATCAAGCTCTTAGGTAATTAAAGTTATAACATATTCTTTTTGTGGAAGGAATTCTTGGGTAGAATAGATGGGCATAATTTCACTCTTGTTTTCTTAGTTAACTGCAGAGATGAGCTTGTGTCGTGCTAATTTACTAACTTGTAACATCCTTTGTGCCTGCTTTCTAATTATTTTGAATCGTTAATAATTCCTAGGCTTCTATGAAGTGTAATTTTGAGTAGATAGTCTTGTGTAATTATTACTAAGTTTCTTATATGCAAAATTTATGTCGTGCTAATTACCTAACTTGTGCTAATTACCAAACTTGTATACGGTTTCTGTGCCTACTTTCTACTTATTTTGAACCATTAATAATTGCTAGGCTTCTCTGCAATGTAATTTTTAGCAGATAGTCTGATGTAACTATTTCAAATTTCTTATGTGCAAAATTTGATCATTCAAATCTAAGTCTTTAAGAAATGTACCATGGCAGTGTTGCACCCTCTAGAAGCAGTCCTACCTTACCCCTACACTCAGACACTATGTTAGATATCTTTGAACTGTGAATTCCTTTTGATGATATCTCAAGATGTACCTGAATAGTTCTTCCATAAGTATTCACAAATTTTACTGGAATAACAATAATTCTGAACTTTTTTACTTGGTGTAGGATAGAACAGATTAGAGCTGAAGAATTTATTTCTACACTATGTGAGGCTTAGGAACTAGTTCAGAGTATAATTGGTTATTTCTTCAGATTCCTTTAGGTTCTTCACTTGTCAATTAACAACCTGCTGTTGATTTCCTCGTAGAACTATGCTTGTATATACGTATATCTTGATACTGCTTACAGGTTTGCGCCCGCGAATAGGTTTTTGCATATTATGTCGGTATACCACTAACCTTGTGTTTCTAGTGTCTGCATGTTTGCAAGGTATGATAAGACTCTGAAGACTTGATCACAGATTCCTTGTTTCTTTTATGTAAAAATTGAGGAAGCCTTGTTTGTACTTCTGTTCTTGTACCATTTCTATTGCTTGTATGATCTCCATGACCTTGCTTCTGTGTACATGTATATATACTTTGATTGATTGTTAATAGATGATTTTACCGTTTTGGACCCCCTGGTTTATGAACATTCATTTCTCTCATGTTTAGATAAATGAGTTATATACTAACTTATATGCTTCCTAATTGCATCTACATACAGTAATAAGGTTTTAGTAGTGTATTAATGTAAACATGTTCTCAGCTCTTATCAAAACTTTCATCAATTAGAGGAACAATATTTTTTACCTATGAAAACTTTGGAGTCTATAACACAACCTTTAAAGTAAAAACGGAGAGTAAAAACTGAAATTGAATTCCCATTTATTTATATATTATATACGATTAAATTCAATCTTCACCCTGAAATGTGAGCATTATGGAATATATGTATCATATTTATGGTTGATTTGAAAACATTTATGATTGATTTTTAAAATATCGGTTTTGGAAAAAAATTAATCACTTTGATTGGTTCTAGATCTAATTCAAATTTCCCCATTAATGTTTGTTTATTGCTTGCAACCTCCAAAGCGTTACTTGACAGCAAAATTTTAGCTTGCCTAAACATAATTTCGCTGGAAATCACTTCACATGCGCCGCACGTGCCATCACGTTTGCTTCACAAACGACACCGTTCAACCTGAAAAACCGCACAAACAAACTCCCCGCCTAGTTGCATCCAGCGGTGCTTCCCCAAAAGTACATTTGAAATTCAAACAAATCTCACTTTTTGACCGTTACTCCAATCTGAACCGTCAATTAATAAAAGAGAGATCGCCATTCTAATCTAAACCGTCCATTCATAAAAAATATATTTAAAAAATTGAATCTGTCTATAAAAGCCAAGTCCCTCTGTATTCTCTTCGTGCTTATTCAAAATTTCAAAAATTGTCTTAAAAAAACACTCATTTCCTCTATCTCTAAATTTTCTCTCTCTAAAAATGCGTGAGATCCTTCACATTCAAGGAGGCCAATGCGGCAACCAGATCGGAGCAAAGTTCTGGGAGGTCGTGTGTGCGGAGCACGGGATAGATTCCACGGGACGGTACGGTGGTGACACGGAGCTGCAACTTGAGAGGATTAATGTTTACTACAATGAAGCTAGCTGTGGGAGATTTGTTCCACGCGCTGTTCTTATGGACCTTGAGCCTGGTACGATGGACAGTGTTAGATCTGGACCGTATGGACAGATTTTCCGTCCTGATAACTTCGTGTTTGGACAGTCTGGAGCAGGGAATAATTGGGCTAAAGGTCATTATACGGAAGGTGCTGAGTTGATTGACTCTGTTCTTGATGTTGTGAGGAAGGAAGCTGAGAATTGTGACTGCTTGCAAGGTTGGTTGAGATAGAGCTAGTGAGAAGGTTTTAATTAATTAATTAATTTTTTAATTTTGACTGATTTTTGTGTGTTTTGACAGGGTTTCAAGTGTGTCACTCGTTGGGAGGAGGTACTGGATCGGGAATGGGGACATTGTTGATATCTAAAATCAGAGAGGAGTATCCTGACAGGATGATGTTGACGTTCTCTGTTTTTCCGTCGCCTAAGGTTTCTGATACTGTAGTTGAGCCTTATAATGCTACTCTCTCTGTTCATCAGCTTGTTGAGAACGCTGATGAGTGCATGGTTCTTGATAATGAAGCTCTTTATGATATCTGCTTCCGTACTCTTAAGCTCACCACTCCCAGCTGTAAGTTCTCTTTCGTTTTGGTTAATGATCTGATGGAACAGTTTTAGTTTTTAGAATAGTAAAGTTGGTTGCTGTGGTATGGTTTATTTGCTTGTGGTTTGACTTGATGATTGCTGATTTGACTATCCTGTTAATTCATTTGATTTCATGATTGTTTGATGATTAACTATGATTTAGATATATTTTCATAATCAATTTTTGTACAATATCATGTCGAATGATGATGGTGGGTCCTGATCATGGTGTGTTCTTTTCAGTTGGTGACTTGAATCATCTGATCTCTGCAACCATGTCTGGTGTCACTTGCTGTTTGAGATTCCCTGGACAGCTAAACTCTGACTTGCGAAAACTTGCTGTGAATCTCATCCCATTCCCACGTCTTCACTTCTTTATGGTTGGCTTTGCTCCACTCACATCCCGTGGGTCACAGCAATACCGTGCATTGACAGTTCCTGAACTCACACAGCAAATGTGGGATGCAAAGAACATGATGTGCGCAGCTGACCCACGACACGGTCGATACCTAACAGCATCAGCTATGTTCCGTGGCAAGATGAGCACAAAGGAAGTAGACGAGCAAATGCTGAATGTCCAGAACAAGAACTCTTCCTACTTCGTTGAATGGATCCCTAACAATGTGAAATCAACTGTCTGTGACATCCCACCAACCGGCCTGAAAATGGCGTCAACCTTCATTGGCAACTCCACCTCTATTCAAGAAATGTTTAGGCGTGTGAGTGAACAATTCACAGCCATGTTTAGGCGAAAAGCTTTCTTGCATTGGTATACAGGTGAAGGAATGGATGAGATGGAGTTCACTGAAGCTGAGAGTAATATGAATGATTTGGTCTCTGAATACCAACAATATCAAGACGCTACAGCTGATGAAGAGGAGGATTATGAAGATGATGAAGAGCAGTATCAGGATGAGGTGTAATTTGATGATGCAACAGCTCTTGTGAAACAAAAAGCCTCAACTTCTAGTTGCTGGTTTTTTCTAGCCTTGTGAGTGACTCGTAGAAGTATCGTGTTAAATTGTGAACCTCTTATTTTCTTGTGCAAGTCTTTAGTAATAGTAGTAGTGATAACAAATTCTCTTTTTCTTCGTATCAATTATGGTCTTCTTTTCCTCTGTTTCTCAGTCGATGCATATAATTTGCAATTTAGTCGATTAATGGATAACAATATAATGCAGCCTGTAAATGAAATTCTGAATTCCATGGGAAAATTTCCTTCTAATCCTCAAATTACTCCAGAATACTTCAAAAAGGTCCTAGGTCATCAATTGTTTCTGTTTAGAAATTAACGGCCGTCAATACAAAGGGTAAAATTGTCATTTAATGGGATTGATTTTGCGCATAATACGACAGCTGGATCTATTTTTAGTTTATAAAGCATGTGTAATTACATATAGACAACACGTGTCTCTAAATCGACAGAGAAAATGAAATGTTCTCGATCCTTCAAAACTCAAAAGCTCGTCTCGCGCCAAACGTAACCGCTCTCGTCTCGAGCACCACCGAATCTCGGTACATCGCCGATCGACTAGATTATTGGCCGTTGCTCTGTCCGCGGATGCGATAATGTTGTTACAATCAGATCAAGTGTTGTGAAATTGTCCTCGTTAGGTTAATTGTGTAAGTTTTCGTCTTCCATTTGATTGTTCTTTTATGTGATCGACTGGTTCGTCAAAGCATATTAGGTTTGATTGTGAGAGGCGTTTTGTTGATTTCGATATGACGGTTACGACTTAGACCGATCGTTTCTTCTGTATTAGGTTTTGGTTTTGCGACGATTTTATTTTTTTATTTTTTATTTTTTATTTTTTGGTTGTATTTCGATGTATTGTTTTATTTAGGTTTGTGGATGAATCTATTCACTGTCTCAATTCCTCCATGTAAACCCAAAATATGATCAATTGGAGAGAGATGAATGTGGCTTGAATACTTGTATTCTTATTTGTGTTTGATTTGATTTCTTATTGCTTTTGGTGTCTTTTATCTGTTACGAGTAAATCTCTACCTCCCGACTTTTACATTAAATTACCGAACCTGTTTAACCATGTCGTTACGAGCTTCTTATATTCTAAAAAGACCTAATTAATGAGATTGGGAGTTATGGTTGTGTATGTAAACGTGTGTTGTATATGTTAGTTATTCATAGTAGAATCATGGATTTCTCTGTTAGGCTTTGTTTTAATTGAATGATTTTCTCCGTTTGGTGTGATTTTAATTGAATGTTTTATCTAATGTGATTCTGAGATGGTAAGAGGATATTAGGTGTAGTTTATATATTTTGTTATTTATTACAGGGGTATTGTCTCATAGGAGCGTGAGAATGTTGTCAATGGAAAAACTATGGGAACTGTATATCGTGTTTACTGAGTAAAGGTTTAGTTGCTTGTTTAGATCATATGCTATAATAGAAATTCAGTTTCACGCACAAAATGTTGTGTTTATTTCTAATGAATACTTGAACTTTGCTTTCAAAGCCCTATCAATTGTATTAAAAAACTTTAACATTGGTTTGCAGTTCATGATTCATTAGCTTGGGTGATGATAGAGTGACAACTTTGAGTATATTTGAAGAAGGTAAATCATAATTGCCAAAATGAAAAGGTGATAATTTGATGATGCTGAGAAGTTAGTGTCACTATTCGCTATACTACTGCTTTCTTTGTTGGCATGGTAGCACTAGCTTAGAATGCAGCATTTTAATTTGAAGTAAGTGTACATTTTTTGTACCCTAACCCTGATCCTTTTTATATTCTTGGCTGTTAGAAATAATCTTATCAAAACAAATAAGTTTTTGCTCTAAATTGTTGTTAGATCATAGATATGATGTGTGCATTTGCTATGTTTGTGAAAAACTTGTTATTTGGATAGGGATAAAAATATGTTACGGAGCTAGATGGTGCTGTTATGTTGGTGGTTTGGTTGAATGTAAATGGGCTATGTTGTGATGGTGGTGGTTTGGTTAAATGGAAATAGATCGTGTTGCTTTTAGATGTATGCATACTGGTGGTGTATGCACTCCTGTTTGAATGTGTACATATTGAAATGGTGTTGCGTTCATTGCAGTGAAATGAATTGAACCGAAGACATGTCATTCCAGTCATTTACTCTGAGCATATCCGAAACTGTATATTTGAGGAGGAAAATTGCCTTTTGATTTCAGAAGGAACTGGTATTTAGAGACTATTTCTACAAGAAGGGGTGAGATGTAACTAGTTTTAAAATCAAGGGCTTTTAATATGCTACCAGAAGAAGCTCATCAGAAAGGTCTCAATGGACGGATTGTAACTATTTATAAAAAATTTACAAAAACTATATGGATACATAAATGATGTGGTATGGATTCTATTGATTTTTCTATCCTTTAATACCCCTAATAATTATTATTTTTGTTCTTGTTTGACTATAGATTGTTTCATCATTTTGAGATTTGTTGTCTCCCACCTGTCTTTACTTCTCCTAGGTGGCTGGGCCCAAGAACCCAGGAAAATAACTCTGTACTGGATGTGGTATACTCGTGGAGCCATTGGCTTGTCCCTTCTTTTTGTGGCTGGCATGGCTTGTTAGTCTCATGGCTAGTTATGATCTTGATAATTGGATTTGTGAAGCAAGGACTCAACAATCAGCTTCTTCAGTGGAGCAACTGGTGTGTTTGTATTTAATTTGATTATTCACTTTAATGCTTTCCCCCCATCGCTAGTTCATTATATTATACTATGTTTTAGTATGTAGGTTTGTACATCTATATATGATTTGAGCTTGGAGAACTTTGGGTATGGGTAGCTTCTCTAGTATTAGCCACTAAGCAGTTCTGTTTATTGATAGGGCTAATAATATTAGGTGTTCTATTTAACACACAATGCTGTATTACCTCCTCCTCTTCTCTCTTATCTTGTCTTTTATATGTTATTCTCTAAGGGTGTTCTATTTTTTATTTTGCTTAAATTTGCTTAATCTGAATTGTATCCTAATCTACTTAAGATGAGCTTGCTTTTCAGTTGTTTGAAGAGAGTTTGGTTTGATGATATGTACCTCATGTCCAACCCAATTATCAGCTATCTTGTCTATGATGAAGTGATGCAGCTCAAAATGACCTGTCCTAGAGGGGGACAGGGGGTTCAAAACGGGTGCTTGAGTTCCTTGATTGTCACACCAAACTATTGGTTTCCCAATTTCGTCATGCAGGTATGTGATCCATGTGATTTTGGTCACTATTAAGTTTAGCGCTTTATATCAAGCCTTTTTTATTTGATTTCGCTAAAACTGATTTTTTGATGTCCAGAGCACTAGGTTTCCATTCAAGTAGACATCCTCCACTGTGTCAGATTTCTTGTCTTTGACTGACTCTGTACAATCAGAGTCGTTGAAGTTTTAAAGAACCAGCGGAGTTCCTTGACAGACTGTTGAAATGCAGCCTTCAGCCCAGGATCCCTTCAGGTATTTGTAAGATCCTTTTGCATGCTGTCTAATGTTTGTCTATAAGATATAGAGAAGTCGACTCATTTTATCTGCCACAAAACTTATGTGTAGATGTATATGATAGGTTTTGAGAGAGAATCAGAGATCTCCCACCACCTCCCTGCCTAGGGCTAAACAACTCACCAAATTTCCTATGTCTACCGACCTCACTCAGCTTATTTACATACGAAGTAGGGTCCACTTGCTGCCAACTATTAACAAAAACAGATAAAATAGCTATTCATGAAGCAAACCGTCAAAATATTCTCCTCAATTACCCCCTCTAGAATTACTTTACTGTCATGTGTGGTAAGTTTGATGCTGGTACATGCAGTAGTGTGTGCATATCAGCAGGTATCCATCTCTGCCAGACACGTAGAAACTTCAAATATTAGAAATCGTAGAAACTTCAAATATTAGAAATCGTAGAAACTGAATGATTTCTCGTATCATCTCGTTAGAATTGTGAAACCCGAGTTGTAGGAGTTTGTTTGAGTCTATAGTGTGTCTTCTTTATTGTGCGAAACGTGGTTGTAGGAGTTTCCTCGAGTATATAGAGTCTTCTTTAGTTTATACAGGAGTATGGTAGGGTTTCTTAGATCCTCAAAACCTTCTCGTTGGGCTGCAAATACTGCTTCCTTTAGTTCTCCACTTAGGAAGTCATTACTGATGTCAGCATGCCTAATTTTCCAGTCCAATGAGGTGAAGCCTTGACTACAGGACTTGGCGTATCTGTGTAGTTAACAAGATTTGGGTGGTACCCAACACTGAATTTGGTTTTGAATATTACTTTGTTTCCCGTATATTAGCTTTGTCTTCTTGTAGTTGGTTCTTAGGTGTGATTCTTCTTTAATGCTTCCAGTTCCTAACCATCATCTTGAGCCATATTTTATCAGCTAAAGCTTCTTTTATCTGTCTGGACTTGGCGTATCTGTGTAGTTATGTATTGATCCATCAACACGGAATCGGTTTTGAATATCTACTTTGTTTCCTGTATATTAGCTTTGTCTTCTTGTAGTTGGTTCTTAGGTGTGATTCTTCTTTATTTTCCAATTCCTAACCATCATCTTGAGCCATATTTTATTAGCTAAAGCTTCTTTTACCTGTCTTAGCTTTATTTTTTTATTTGTGTAATATATCTACAAAATGTCAATATTCTTGTGCTCTGTTTCATACATCGGTTATGTGTAATATTGTTAAATATGATTTCAAATCTGTCTTGTATTAGTTAGCTAGATTTACTTCTCTTTATCAGTCTTTAGTTTTTGTAAAGATGATCTTGGCATAAAATATCCCCCAAAGAATGTTGAAATTCATCATTCCCCTAAACCACTCGATTCTTTTTCATTGCCAAATTAGTTTGTAAACCGCATTGTTAGTTTGTATACTGTATTGAGACATACAAATTGCAGTTTCCTTATTCAGTGAATGTGAAAGTTAATTTTGCTGATTGTCTGTTTTTAATTGGAGTTAATTTGCTGATTGTCTGTTTTTAATTGGTCAACAGCTCAGTTAAAGTTATATTGTTGATTACTAGGTCGGCGGCGGGTGGGCCGGCGGATCACCTGGATATGTTTGCATCAATGGGACAATAAAGTTGTGTGTATGCAGCGAGCACGGGTCACCTCTGCCCGCCGAAAAGGTAGTTTAATCCGTTCTTTCTTTTTGGGCCGTATGGGTTTTGTCATTTGGGCCAATGAAGTTGGGGCAAAATATTTCCGAAATTTGATCCAAGAAAAGAGCAAGTAAAATTCGGTTTGGGTCTCAATCTATCGATCTATATGTAACTATCTTAAGCAGGAGTCGTCTAAACCCACGAAAATGATTCGAACGGTTAAATTGGACTGTGCACGTGGAGGGAACTATGCAACTAGAATCATTGGGCTCCTCATCTAATATAAAGAACCCACGAAAATTGAGGAGCCTAACTCTTTGACTCGTGAAAGTTATGACATCGGTAAAAAAATCACCACATTTTAAAAGTTCCGATGGCGGCGGCGCACCACTCTCATAAATTTCTAAACACACCCCACTACATTAATGAATGCACTTCGCTCCGCAAATTCTAAAGACGCCCGAAATGAATTCTCGGAACCCACCGTGTCTCTTCATTTCCAGTTTTTTCATCATTTTTAAATACACCTCCTGAGTACTAAACGCACCCGATCACCCGCTAATCACATTCTAAAGACGCACCAAAATAATTCTAAACACACCCCGACTGTTCGACTTCCACATATCCATTATTTCTAAGTGTACCCCACCGCTTTATTAAACGCACACCGCAAAATTCTAAATACGCCCCATCACATTTCTGAATTTACCCCGCTACTGACGTTCTAAACACACCTCAATAATTTCTAAGAACACCCCAGCGACTGTTCGACTTCCTCATCTCCATCATATCTAATTACACCCCACCGCTTTACGGAACGCACCCCAAAGTTCTAAATACACCCGCGTCTGTTCGTCTTCTTGCTTTCAATTATTTCTGAATGCACCCCCACAAAATTTTAATGCACCCCAAATATTTCTAAGTACACCCCGTGACTGTTCGACTTCCACATATCCAGTTGCACCCCATAACGCAACCCACAAATTCTAAATACACCCGCGATTATTCATCTCCTGCTATCAATCATTTCTAAATGCACCCCAAATATTTCAAAGTACACCCCGCGACTGTTCGACTTCTACATATCCAATTGCACCCCATCGCTTTACTGAAGCACCCCAGTAAATTCTAAATACACCCGCATCGATTCGTCTCCTGCAATCAATCATTTCCAAATTTTCCCAAATATTTCAAAGTATATCCTGCGACTGTTCGACTTCCACATATCCAATTGCACCCCATCGCTTTACTGAACACACCCACAAATTGTAAATACACCCGCGTCTATTCGTCTCCTGTTATCAACTATTTCTAAATGCACCCCATCACATTACTAAATGCACATTCTAGAAACACCCCAAATAATTTCTAATCACCCCCCACGACTGCTCGTCTTCCTGCTATCAATCATTTCTAAATGAACCCCTTTACAGTACTAAACACACCCTGCTACTCATATTCTAGGAACACCCCAAATAATTTCTAAGTAACCCCATGACTGCTCAACTTCCACATATTGATCATATCTAAATGCACCTCACCTTACTAAACGCACCCCACATAAATTCTAAATACCTCCGTCCGTCGGATTCCTGCTATCCATAATTTCCAAATACACCCCACCACATTACTAAACACACCCACTACTAACATCATAAACACCTCATTTAATTTCTAAGTACACCCCGGGACTGTTTCTATTCATCATTTCTAAATGCACCCAACGACGTTACTAAAAGCACCCCGCTCCTCCCATTCTAAACATGCCCCGTATAAGTTGTAAATACATCCGGTGTCGGTTTGTCTTCCAGCTCTCCATTTGTAAATACACCCACCGAACCACTAAATTCACCCCGCGTCTATTCGAATTCCAGTTATGTATCATTTCTAAATGCACCCCATTTCGTTACTAGAAGCAACTTTCATCTCACATTCTAAAGACACCCCGGTGAAAATTCTAACTACACCCCTTTTCTGTTTTACTTTCATCTATCCATCGTTTCTAAATTCACCCTCCCCACCAGATTACTAAACCCACTCCTCCCAGTTTATTAGGTTACCGTAGTTGTATTAGACTTTTAGATTGATAATTAGTTTGGCATTTTCAGGTTTCTTACTTTTGGACCCAATTCGAAAGGGCCCTGACTTACTGGTACCTACCCGGCCGGGTCGGACCATCCCCTTCCCTGTTGTTATTACTCTTATTAACGTAAACCACTATCATCTTCTCGTGTATTCAAGCTTACAGCAATTGAATCAGAATTTTCTCTACAAAAAGCATTCGTGGTTCTCAACTAATAATAGAAATCCCGGAGGTAACATCCTTACCTCAGCCTTCTTCTGGACCCTGTAAAATTATGAACAAAAATATTTGCCATCTATTATCATCGTTGTTGTGGAGTTCCTACGAGGATAAGTCATAATACCATTGCTAACTTTGCCTTTACCTGTAATGGATGAATATGAGTCTCAATTATTGTCAATGGACTTGTTGATCGCAGCTGTTGAATCAGCTTTGGGAATGGATTTCAATCCCTGAGAGGAACCTATTGAAAAATGAGTATAAATGTCTTGAGTCTCTGAGAACCAGCCATGGCTGTATCTTCTGAACTGTCGTCGACATATGATTCTCCAATACAGTTGATTCCTCTGATGGTACTGATGTTGCTAAGTCTTGAAGGTTGAGCTCAAACCCTGTAGAACGGAGGCAACAGGCAGTCAATTCTAAGTATATAATATGATTCGTAACCATTCAAGCACTTAGGAAACTGTGTCGGTGTGCATGGACTGTTGACATTGAAAGAAATATTCAAGTACATAAGAAGAAATTCATAAGAGGAGTTTAACTTCCATAATTAGATCAGTTGTATATAACACACTTAATGAATTGTTACACAGGATTAAATAGGAACAGATAAAATTTCTAGTAAGAAGAATTGAGAATTTATTTAAAATGGTATAGGAAAGAGGCTAGTAGAGTTTTATCCCACTCTCAGGAGGATACAAAAGAGGAGGTGGTATATAGATGCCTAATTAACTCCATCCCTAGGATCATGTTCCCAATTCTTCATTCCAAAAGGCTGGTTCCCAAATTGGTTAGATAGGAAACCCAAATCCGTTCAAAGAAACTAAGGATCCAGTTATATTAAGAAATCAACTGAACTTGATAGATTAAGAATACTGAGAAACACCAAAAAATCCAAAAAATATATATAAAATAAAACAAATTAGAAGTATCTTTGAGAGACCAAAAGAAATTATATAAACTAAAAACTAGTGAATATTTTCTCTTTAAAGACCATAGTCTAGTCTCTATCTCTTGCAAATTAAAAGCTTTGACAAAACAAAAGGCACCGAATATGCACATTGGAATGAGCTTTTGTTAAGAACATTATGATATTTCAAATTAAAATGTTTAGTTAATTGAACAAGTCTTAAGTATATTAATAATTTCAATTAAAATTATTATTAAATTACGATCCTAAATATAGGATCATATAGGTATACTCCACCATATTGGAATCACCACCAAGCGGCGTTCCACAATCCCGAATTAGTTTCACATACTGCTCATTTCCCCAATCCAGGTAACTACGAGTATTCCTTGTGATCATCTATTCTATACCAAGGAAGCACTACTCATCAAAGAAGTGGGTGCTTCATGCATTTCCAATCTCAATAATTTCAGATCATGACCAAGTTTTCGTAAGTCTTTGGGAAAGATCTGTTTAAATCTCATGCAACCTCTCTTACATAAAGCTCAGCCATCAACCAAGGTGGTAAATAGTTTATTGAAACCTATTTAAAGTGCTACGCAGGAGAGTGCCCGATGCAGTGAGTAAAATGATTGATGTGGGCGGAGTATTGTTACAAAACCAGCTACCATGGAGCTTTGTGAACCTCATCCTTTCAGTGGATCAATGATTAAAGAAAGAGATATTTACTTGAAGATTAGGCAAAAATTGATGAGAGCTCAAACTATAAAGAAGTCACTATCAAATACGAGAAGTGTGGAATTTGCTGTTGTTGTTGAGTTGGTGGCTCCGAAATACTATGGGTCATTTCGAATCATCTAGAGAATAGGCTTGTAGCTTACCAATTGCAACTCCACCCAATGTTTCATGTCTCTAGGCTCAAAGTCGCAGTTGGAGAACATCTATAAGAGCAGGATATTCCAGAGTAAGGACAATTAATAAAGAAGGTAATTACAGAAGAGATTAAAAGCTGTGATTAATGAGCAAGCTAGTACCGAGGTACTCATCAAATGGAAGGACTTGGATGATTCAGTAGCAACATGGGAGAAATTGGAAGAATTGAAGATGCAGTTTCTAGAACTCCACCATCAGGACAAGGTGAAATAAATGAGGAAAAGCATAATAGACCTCTGATTGTTAATGTTTAGGAATTTGAGGTAAACATCACCAGCAAGGAGAGAGTAAGGAAGTCGATTGAGGTAACAGCAGGATGTGTGGGGTATGTGCGTGTTGGACGAGGAAGTTTCGATGAGGAAAAGGTTGATATTACTTTTTTTAGTACTGTTTTAAAAGAGAACAGAAGTATATAAGGGGTGTGTTTTGTTAGCAGTAGGCCATCAGTCATTTTGTCTACCACTTGATGAGCCATAGGCTCAAGCCTGAGGGCTCAAGTACCTCTAATGGCTGCAACTAGTTTCCTGTTTTTAATACAGGTTAATTCACATTTTCATAATTTCCAGTAGATCAGTAGTTTAGCTTCTAATTCTAATATACCAGAATAGCAACACCAGTACCAAAAATATGAAGGTTAGTATATGCATACCATAGGAACTCTCGGATGTTAGAAAAGTTGCCTGAAATCTTTTGAAGACAGAGTGAGAATATTTGGAGGCCTTTTCCCTTTAAGACATTTACACAAGGTCCATCTACAAAAAGATGAGATTTTATATTAGTGTTAAATCTCAAAGTGAGGTAAAAGCAAAATACAAGAAATATCATAAATCTTAATACCAAAACTGTCATAAATCTTAATTACTTTCTAGTCTGCATGTGACAATCTGATGTAGGACAATGACTCCTACTCCTATTTGCTATAGGTTTTATTTCCTTATTTGATTTAGGCTATATTTCCTATTTTATTTTTACTTGTTTTTGATTTAGGCTATATTTCCTATTTTATTTTTACTTGTTTTCCTAGTTTGTTTTCTAGTTGCTTTTAGTTTTCCTAAGTTATTAGATTTCTTAATTGTTTAGGATTAGACTTCTAAATTGTTTAGGATTAGTTCAACTCTATATAAAGAGTTGTCATTCTCAATTATTATTCAGTTCAGTTATCAATCAATTTTATTCAGTCAAGAATATTCAGGTTTTATATCTAGTTATCTTTAGTTTTTCTATCTTTCGCCTTAGCTGCGAACTATTTCCGCTGTGCTTCATCAATTGGTATCAGAGCAAGGTCTTCCCTTATCCGATGGCCAAAGATGGTTCAAGTGGTTCCAGCACTTCTGGCAACGAACGGAAGTTTGCACAAATCGATGAGCGGTTCACCGACATTGACAAGAGACTTAATTCCATGGAAATCAATTTTGACAAGAGATTAAACACCATGGAAGTCAACATTGACAAGAGATTCGAGCGCATAGAGACAAGCATTCAAACCATGCAGCGATCAATCGCCTTACTAACTCTCAGATTAACATCCATCGTCCAACAAGGTACGTCTGTAACCGAGACAAATCCAAACTCTACTTCCTTACCAGACTCTACCTCTTTACCGCCTCATCATAACCCACAAATTCATATCTCTACACAACTACCCCATGATAACACTTTCTCCGGTCCATATCAAACCCCACAAATCGCACGTACCGCTACAACTAGCCACCACCAAAGTGGGCAAAATTCAAGGTTTAACACTCCTCAAAACCCTCGACTATCTCAAGGAGCATATGGTGATAGTAGAGATTTGGACGTCAATATTGGAGGTCGCCGAAATCTGAATGATAGTAATCGTGTCCGATTTGACGATTTTACAGAACCTGTTATCTCTAGATATCCCCAAACTTATCAACCAACTCCAGAACTAGTGTATGAAGAAATCGACGAGTTTTTGGTCAGTACGGCTCCGACGAGTCTTCTGATGATGAAGACATGATTAACCTGGTCAATACAACCCCTCCGTCATGCACACTACCAAGCCCACATCCCTGAACGCTATCCTCCACGCCAAGATCGACCCGACTTTAAGCTCAAGATGGATCTACCCACTTTTGATGCTCGAGTACACATCGAAGACTTTCTTGACTGGCTCTCGAATGTAGAAAACTTTTTCGACTACTTGGAAATTCCAGAGAATCGAAAGGTTAAATACGTAGCCTATAAGATGAAAGGAGGAGCATTAGCATGGTGGGATCAATTGCAATTAAACAGACAAAGAAGAGGGAAACAACCAATCAAAACTTGGGTAAAGATGAAACGATTACTGAAACGTTTCCTCCCTCCAGACTATGGACAAATATTGTTTCAGCAATTACAGAGGAGTTCCCAACTCGACCGGAAGGTAGCAGATTATACAGAGGAATTCTACCGACTGCTTGCTAGATGTGATTTGACGGAAACAGATGATCAACAAGTTTCCCGATATACCGGCGGGTTAAGAGAAGAAATTCAAGAAAAGATGGTTTACCAAACCGTATGGACATTGGGAGATGCAGTAAACCTAGCAATGAAGATAGAATCACAATTAGATCGACCCCAGCAACGAAATTCAACTAATTATAGGAGGTCGAACACTCCAGCTCTTCAGTAGCCAACCAGTGACGCAACACCCACTCCACAAGAAAAGACCCCAAATTCATCTTCAACTACTCCCCAACCGTAAAGGCGAACCAACTCTAACCCTTATGCTAGACCAAATTTGGGTAAGTGTTTCCGTTGTAATCAGCCAGGACATCTCTCAAGTAGCTGTCCCAACCGAAAAACAATAAACCTTTTGGGAAGAAGAAACGGAGGGATATGGGGCAGAAGATCAACATCATGACAATGAAGCCTTCTATGAAGGTGTTGAATTCGTAGAAGCAGATGAAGGAGAGCCTATTAATTGTGTCGTTCAACGCGTCTTGCTTGCGCCAAAAAAGCTTGATGACTCGCAACAACATAAGATCTTCAAGACCAAGTGCAAGATCAAGAATAAGGTTTGTAATGTTATTATTGATGGTGGAAGTAGTGAGAATATGGTATCCAAGGCACTAGTTAAGATGTTAAACTTGAAGACGAATCAACATCCTAGTTCTTATAAGATATCATGGATCAAGAAGGGACCCGAAGTACAAGTAACCGAGGCGTGTAAGGTACCTTTATCTATAGGTAAGTATTACAAAGATGAGATCAAATGCGACGTAGTCGAGATAGATGCATGTCATGTACTTCTTGGACGGCCATGGATGTATGATGTAGATATCAATCACAACGGACGTGACAACACCTACATGTTTTGGTGGTATGGAAAGAAAATTATTTTGACTCCACCTAAGGCAATAGAGTCATATGGGAAAGCCCAGAAAAGTTTGATTATGGAAGTACTTCCCTCCGGATGAGTCTTCACCACAAACAAAACTCGAGGACGAGTTTTCTCCAAGTGGAGGAGATTGATGTAGGACAAGGACTCCTACTCCTATTTGCTATAGGTTTTATTTCCTTATTTGATTTAGGCTATATTTCCTATTTTATTTTTACTTGTTTTCCTAGTTTGTTTTCTAGTTGCTTTTAGTTTTCCTAAGTTATTAGATTTCTTAATTGTTTAGGATTAGACTTCTAAATTGTTTAGGATTAGTTCAACTCTATATAAAGAGTTGTCATTCTCAATTATTATTCAGTTCAGTTATCAATCAATTTTATTCAGTCAAGAATATTCAGATTTTACCTAGTTATCTTTAGTTTTTCTATCTTTCGCCTTAGCTGTGAACTATCTTCGCCTTAGCTGCGAACTATTTCCGCTATGCTTCATCACAATCAAAGCCAAATTGTATTATTAGTTGTTTACATATTCAGAACATTAAAAGCGGGGGAAACGACAACGCCCACATATTATATCAATAAAGCCACTCTTCGACAATAACCCTTTGAGGCATTACTCCAACAATGCAGCCTTCCCATGATTTTCAATACTCAAATCCATCAGCCTATTCTATTGACTTGCCATCTTATCACATTGTACGTATGACCTATACTTGATAACTAAGAAAAATATTTTAGTTAAATTTGAAGATAACTCAAGATAGGAGTGCAACTTTGCTTACATAGACAAGATACTATCAAACAAAGTTAAAGTTATAATAATAAATGATTAATTAAAATTTTGATACTATCCGCCAACATAATAATTTTTTATAAGCAAAATGGATCTAAAAGGAAGTCCACAAATAAATAAATACTATTTTGTATGCTAAAGTGCATTCAAAGTAAACATTAAGCCACCTAACTATACAGTACGTTACTATAAAATTTAAATTTTAAAACTTTATTTCAAACTACCATAGTCATGTGAATCATTTAAAGAATTCAATAAAAGCCTTCACAGAAGACGAGATCAGTTTCTATCCCACACCTTATCCCATTTAAAAGGCAAATACAATCTCTAAGAGAAATCTCAACAAGTCAATTATTCTACCATGTAACTTCTCTACATTTGTACAAATAAGAGAAATGAGTTCAGAATGACATTGATCATTTACTAAAATGAGAAACATATATATCATGAGATATTAATACACTAGCCAGGTTTAACAAAAATGAAATTAAAGTTAATTAATATTCAATGATAATGATTCAAATTGAATAGATTGAATAACCTGATAATGGGGTGACATCAAGTATGTGTTGAATGAGTTGTCATTTAAGAGCTGAGATCAACAATTTTTCTCCACCACATCCATCAATGCAATCTGGTTGCATCTTATAATAGAAAACCTGCAATATAAAAGATGGTAAGTGTTTGATGAATCTAAACTGAGAAATCAGACTTCCATGTATTTTATTTAGTTGTGTTGAAGGTTTTTCTTCTTCTTTTTTTTTTTTTTTTTTTCTTATTAAAATAATAAATATCCATATAATTCCATCTATCGAATAAAAATTCTACATCAAAAGGATCTTACCTTCAAATTTTAAATTCTGCTTTGAACATTTTTTTCCCTTTATTTTTCAAAAACTCCTTTCGTCATCTTAGACACTAGCATCAGTAACCAAAGACACTGGTCTTTTATCCATAACTTCATCAATAATCCCAAATTCCTTCATAATTCTTTTGAAGCGCCTCTATAAGCTGCAAGTGTGCTTTGCATATAAAGCATCTAGTAGATCCCAAACCCTATCCCTCATGATCAGCTTCATGTGGATTGTCATATCTTGGCAGCCCACCATACCCTCCGGACGATTGATGAATCATAATTGTAGGCTTTCACCAAATACACCTCTTGCCAAAAGCAACGAGCCTGACCCAAACAATTGGTATTAATAATGTGTATTACAAAAGTACAATGAATTAATCCTTCCAACCACCAAACTGTGAACAAATCATACAAAAACTTCCATTAGCCCTCACCATCATCAATCAGAGTAGTGTATAACACTACAAATTAAGTGCATATTTGTTTTTCCAACAAAACACTTAATGCCGCCACTTAATCTAAGATATTTTATTCATAAATTTGATGATATTAAGTGGCATTAAGTGTTAAGGTGTGAAAAAAATACACAAGCACTAAGCTAAAATCATAAAAAACTTGATCCAAACCAATCAAACTTTTCTCAATAATATACCACAGATAGTAGGTGTTTAACCAATGTATAGCCAACCAGTCCAATCCCCATAAAATAAATGGTAAGCCATAAAAGCGATATAGAATACAATCTCAATCAAGAATCAAACAAAAATGGTTTACGTACAAACTTATAACAAAACGAAGCCTAATTATTACTTACTACCATTAATCATCATCCAATGTATCATGTATAATTACTATAACAGTTATAACATGTAAAGAAAACCTAAAATTCTAAATGCGGTAAAAAATTTACACATGCAGGAACGCGGTCACCACTGAGATGGAAGGTATAAGTTGATGAAAATAAACTAATAAATGATTTGTACCTCTTGTATCTTTTATGTAATGAATTTAAGGCATTTAAAGTATAGTTAATGTCCATACCTGATGAGTCCAAACCACCATGTTGATAAAATTATGTCCACCAGCATCAATGATGTACTTGGCCACATTGTTTAGAGTGACGATTTACTTTGACCATTTTCTTTTTTCCCAAACCTGAATACTCAGCATCTGAGACATTCTTGTTGTTTCCAATCATTTCTGCAATCACGACACTCATTACAGGCTCACTACATTAAACCTGTTGAAGATCTATTTAGTTGTTCGACCTGCAAAACCACAGAATACACAATATTAAGGCTAGGAAATGGTCATACTTGACTAATAAACACATCAGGAACTGAATCTGACAACAGAATCTCAATCACTTCCTTAGCAGGTGCCACAGCCTCTTCAATTTCGTGGAGTAAGTAGCTACAGACTGAGTTCCCTAAGAAATAGAACCAATCTCTTTACAACTATAACCACAACTCCATAGCCGATCCAGCAAACAAAAAACCTTCAACAATCTCTTTTGAGATTTGAGTTCAACAACCAAAAAGTCACTATATAATCAACCTTCCTCCATTGGCTCTAATCTTCTAAACCAATTCTAGTACACAAGTTCTGTCTACTAAATTCTAAACCAATTCTAGGTTTTACACAAGTTTACCAAACCTAATTTCGACTAAGATCCTCTAGCAATTCTATTCGATCGACTCCACAATATGTAATTCAATCAGATTAATCGAGCTGTGACCAGTGACATACCTGTATGCTCAGAATTTTGCAAGAACAATGGATTCAGCACTCTTACCTCAGATTGTTGATGTTTACATGAGGAAAGGTAAAATGGTTTTTAGAAATTTGAGGTAAACATTACCAGCAAGGAGATAGTAAGGAAGTCGATTGAGGTAACAGAAGGATGTGTGGGGTATGAGCGTGTTGGATGAAGAAGTTTCGGTCAGGAAATGGTTGATATTATTTTTTGTTAGTACTGTTTTAAAAGAGAACATAAGTATATAAGGGGTGTGTTCTGTTAGTAGCAGGCCATCAGTCATTTTGTCTACCACTTGATGAGCCATAGGCTCAAGCCTGAGGGCTCAAGTACCTCTAATGGCTGCAACTGGTTTCCTGTTTTCAGAAAAAGTCAATTCACATTTTCCTAATTTCCAGTAGATCAGTAGTTAAGCTTCTAATTCTAACATACCAGAGTAGCAACACCAGTACAAAAGTATAAAGGTTAGTATATGCATACCATAGGAGCTCTCAGAAAGTTACCTGAAATCTTTTGAAGACAGTGAGAATATTTGGAGGCCTTTTCCCTTTAAGACATTTACACAAGGTGCATCTACAAAAAATAAGATTTTATATTAGTATTAAATCTGAAAGTGAGGTCAAAAGCACAAAATCCAAGAAATATCATCAATCTTAATTACTTTCTAGTCTCCATATGAATATATGACAATCAAAACCAAGTTGTATTATTAGTTGTTTACATATTCAGAACATTAAAAGCAGGAGGAGATGACCACACCCATAAAATTTATACATATTATATCAATAAAGCCACTCTTTGACAGTAAACTTTTTGAGAAACTACTCCAACAATGCAGTATTCCCATGATTTTCAATACTCAAATCCATCATCCTGTAGTATTGACTTGACACCTTATCCCATCAAACAATTTTAAATTTGTAACAATAATTAATTAATTAAGTTTTTGATACTATCCGCCAACGTAATATTTTTTTATAAGCAAAATGGATCCCAAAGGAAGTCTACAAATAAATATTTTGAAAGTGCATCCAAAGTAAACGTTGAGCCATCCAACTACAGAATCAGTTACTATAAAATTTAAATTTTAAAACTTTATTTTGAACTACCACAGTCAAGTGAATCATTTAATGAATTCAATAAAAGCTTTCATACAAGATGACATCAGTTTCTATCCCACACCTTATCCTATTTAAAAGGCAGATACAATCTCTGAGATCAGTCAATTATTCAACATGTAATCAACAATTAACTTCTCTACATTTGTAGAAATAAGAGAAATAAGTGATCCTTTACTAAAATGAGAAGAGGAAAGAAAAAAAAAACAAGAAGAAGAAGAATGTTTGAGATATTGATGCACAAGCAAGGTTTTACAAAAATGAAATTAAAGTTAATTAATATTACTCATTTTTCTAATGATTCAAATTGAATAGATCGAATAACCTGAGAACGGAGGTGACTGTCAAGTATGTGTTGAATCAGTTGTCATTTGAGAGCTGAGATCAACTACTTTTTCTCCACCACATTCATCAATGCAAGCAGGTTGCATCATATAATAGAAAACCTGCAATAAAAAGATGGTAAGTGTTTGATGAATCTGAACTGGGAAACCAGACTTCCAAGTATTTTCTTATTTTAGTTGTATCAAAGTTTTTTTAGGGTTTTTCTTTCCTTATTAGAATAATAAATATCCATATAATTCTTTCTATCGAATAAAAATTCTAAGGATCGTACCTTCAAACTTTAAATTATGCTATGAACACTCTTTTTTTTCCCTTTATTTTACAAAAACCTCCTTTATTCATCTTAGGCTCTAGCGTCCATAACCGAAGACATTGGTCTTTTATCTATCACCTCGTTAATAATCCCAAATTCCTTCATAATTCTTTTGAATCGCCTCTATAAACTGCAAGTGTGCTTTCACATAAAGCATCTAGTAGATCCCAAAACCTTGTAATCTGCTTCATGTGGATTGTCATATCCTGGCAGCCCACTATACCCTTCGGATGATTGATGAATCATAATTGTAGTGCTTGCCTCCCACTAAACGCACCTTCTGCCAAAAGCAACGAGCCTGACCCAAACAATTGGTATTAATAAAAAAAAAGGACATCGGATGTATTACTTTGTACCGTAATTTGCAGGACCTGTATTACAAAAGTAAGCTGAATTAATCCTTCCAACACCCAACCATGAACAAATCATACACAAACTTCCATTAGCCCTCACCATTATCAACCAGAATAGTGTATAACACTGCAAACTAAGCTAAAATCATAAAAGTCTGGATCCAAACCAATCAAACTTTTCTCAATAATATACCACAGATTATAGGTATTTAATCGATGTATAGCCAACAAGTCCAATCCCCATAAAATCTATGGTAAAGCCAAGAAAGTGAAATAGAATACAGTCTAGAGTATCAAATAAAATGGTTTACGTACAGACTACACATCCTATATAAAGCCCCTCCCCAACTACTTGACAAAACAAAACATAATTATTCCTTACTACCATTAATCATCTTGCAACGTATCATGTATCAATTACTATAACATTTATAACATGTAAAAAAAAAAAACCTAAAATTCCAAATGCGGTAACAAAATTTACACATGCAGCGATGACTATCGCTAAGATAGGAAGGTATAAGTAGATGAAAATAAAGTAATAAATGACTGTAGCTCTTGTATGTAATGAATTTAAGGCATTCAAAGCACAGTTAATGTCAATACCTGATGAGTCTAAACCACATGTTGATAAAGTTATGTCCACCAGCAACATTGATGTACTTGGCCACACGGGTGAGAGTGGCGATTTACTTTGACCGATCGGTACTTTTCTTTCCATATTCAAATCAACTACACTGACCACTGATTTTTCACTCTTCTTGGGTTTTCTCTTTTTCTTTTTTCCAAAAACTGAATACTGACCATCTGAGACAGTCTTAATGCTTCCAAACGTTTTTGCAACCATACCGATCATTACAGGCTCACTACATTAAACTTGTTGAACATCTATTACTTGTTCTACCGGCAAGATCATTACAGGCTCACTACATTAAACTTGTTGAACATCTATTACTTGTTCTACCGGCAAAACCAAAGAGTACGCCGCATTAAAGCTAGGAAATGGTTCCTAAGAAAACCTAATTTCTAACATGCTCATACTTGACCAATAAACACATCAAGAACTGAATTGACAACAGAATCTCACTCACTTCCTTAGCAAGTGCCACAGCTTCTTCAATATCGTGCAGTGACTAGCTAAAGACTGAGTTCCCTAAGAAACAGAACCAATCTCTTCACAAGTATAACCACAACTACATAGCAGATCAAGGGAACAAAAAACTTCAACAATCTCTTTCCAGATTTGAGTTCAACAACCAAAATGTCACGATATAATCAAACCTCATCCGTTGACTCTAATATTCTAAAACCAAATCTAGGTTTTACACAAGTTCCGTCTACGAAATTCTAAACCAATTTTAGGCTTTACACAAGTTCTACCAAACCTAATTTCCACTTAGATCCTCTAGCAATTCTACTCGATCGACTCCCCAGTATTTAATTCAATCAGATTAATGGAGCTGTGACCAGTGACATACCTGTATGCTTAGAATTTTGCAAGAACAATGGATCGCCGCTCCTGTACGTCTCCGATCCCGTCGATTCCTCCATTTCAATCTCTGTAATTTGGCTGAGCTCTTTTTAATCGAGTAATTTATAGTATCCCTGTCATGTATACAACACAGCCCCTCAATTATGATCAAATTACATAAATAAAAGAATTATTGCAATATTACTGTAATAGGGTCTTCTTTTACTTTTAATTTTCTTATGATAAAAATAAATCTGGTAAAAATAAATCACAAAGTCTAGAACCAATTTCAAACCCGAAATATATTTTCAGATTATTAAAAAATTTTCATATAAATTTGTTTTAGTATAAATTTTTAAATTCATTTTTATTACTTCTAAGGATTAAATAATCACTTTTAACGTAATGATATGTCAATTATATACCTTCTCCATCTTTAATTTACATGTCAATTTAGTGTCAACTTACTACGAAAACGAAAATAAAATGAAAATTCTACTTCTTTATAAATGAATATTTTGTAATAATAAGAAACTCAAACATATACCGTATTTATTTACTATCCTATTTACATAATTCTCAATTAGATTACCATTCTTAATTATAGCATGTTATATTAATTTAGTAATATTACTATTTATTATTTTTAATTGATAATAAAATATTTAATTTTTTAAAATATTATTATATTTATCCATAATTTATTAAATTAAATATTAAATCCGTCTGAGCGCGTCTGGCCTGAGCGCCTCAATTCCGATTCCCGCCTTACTGATTATGGTTACGCAATGAAAATAGACTATAAGGATGTGTTATATAAATTGCATAACATTACTCTTATTTTTAATAAACCACATTAATTAATGCATTAATTTGAAATTTTAATCTTTTTAAATAAAATAAAATTATATACACCGAATAGATTATAACTCATATCAAAAACTCAATATCATGATGACAAAACAAGCATCACATTTTAAGACTTAACCGGTGATATATATATTTAATGATACATCCCAACAAATCCAATACAAAGTCTATCAT
The DNA here is from genome assembly GCA_031304145.1 of Cardiospermum halicacabum. Classification (NCBI taxonomy): domain Eukaryota; kingdom Viridiplantae; phylum Streptophyta; class Magnoliopsida; order Sapindales; family Sapindaceae; genus Cardiospermum; species Cardiospermum halicacabum. The sequence goes on along the minus strand of CM062390.1, from coordinate 11,037,397 downwards.
CAAGCCATGCAAATTATAAAATAGTTTATAAGATGAAAATGCCAACCAAAATAGTTCACCTGTATACTAAAACACCCTATATAAAACCCCTTCCTGCCATCAACTCCATCACAAGCCAGTTAAGAAGATGTATCTGAACCACTTATGATAGAAGGATCACCCAACAACATCAAATTAAGATCTTCAACCTTCAAACTCTGAAGAAACAACTCCAAATCAGACCGGTCTGGAAGTATGTCTGCAAAACCTTGCTTGAAATGAGCAATCTGACTATGGACAGAAGTCCCCAGCTGCTCTTTGATAAGCAGCTTGACATAACGCTCACGATTCTCAATGTTCACAGCAATGTTTGCACCATTGCTGCAAAGCTCCACTGCATCTTCGCCAGTGCCTAGTACAAATGTCAAGTCCAGTTCATCAATATCGGCTGCATCCATCTGTAACACTTCCTTGCAGTACTGGTACATGTTAGGATCCGCATCTTTGATGTCCTCCAAAGTTATTTCATTTCCGGCTAGTTGTGTGAAAAATGAGCGTTCAAGACCAACGCCTACCTGAATTCCGTGCATTAAAGCTAATGCAATTACTCGACCTGTAAAAATAGAGATATTAATACTTTACTTATGAGAGGGTCATATATTTAAAAAGGGATCAAGGAATCATTTAATCATCTCACCTGCAAAGGAGAAATATTCGAGATGCAGAGGATCCACCTTAGATGCAGGGTTAGGAAAGAACTTGGTCTCATCATTAGAACATGCCGCGAAAAGGGCATTTTGTGGTTTGAAAATCTCTTCACAAACCAACAGAAACCACTCTTTCAAAACATCAGGACCAGTAGCTTCTTCATATTTGAAATCCACTGATAAACCAGCCCGTAGAGACTTAGGATCTGCATAACTTATGTACTCGAATGACTCGAGTAATAGTCGAGATCTCCTTACCAATATCTTATACTGATCCTTATCTTCCTTAACATGAGGTAGCAACATCAGTACCAAATTCCTGCTGGCTTCAGAATTAGCCACACCTTTATGCTCAAGAAGCCACCTATTATCAACAAACCGGTTCGCATACCTTACAATCAATGCAGACACAGCTGCCCTTCTAATGCTCATAATCCTCTTAAAAAGCTCCTCACCACCCTTATAAAGTTTTGATATACGGTTAAGATGCTTCAAAGTAGGAAGAAAAAGCAACCAGTGTGGACAAGTATCAAAACTACTAAACTCCAATCTTCGATCTATGTCCTCAAGACATGTATCCATAGCGACCAACAGCTCATAAAACAAATAATAAAGACAGTCAATTTCATCAACCATGGAGCGAATGTTATCATATCCACTCTCTGGAAAAGGAACTGATAGCGGAAGATAATGTCCAGGAACTTTATCTACAATAGCCTTATGCAAAGGGATTATAAACACAAAAAAGGTGCGAACATCAGTATCCAATGACTCCACTGACATCCGAGTACTTTTTTCCAAATTCGCACATAAATTCTTTCCCAACTCCTTAGCAAATGGAACCATGTCCGAGACTGATATCACACTCCCGATATCAGTCCCGGACAAACCTATGTCCTCTAACAGGCCGGCCAACAAACCACGACACATAGTATACAAAGTATTCTCATCAGAACTAAATTTCCTAAGCAAATCGCAAAACTGGTAGACTAAACAAGCACACGGTTGTGATACAGACTTATAAGTCACACTCTTGATAACTTCTAATAAATGCACAATTGAACTCTCGGCAATTTCTTTGTTACCTGCCTTATCGGAAACGTACAGCGTCACCAAAGCGGACGGAACCGGAGAGGAAGTGAATATCTCAATATGACGAGCATCAGTCACAACAGCTGTAGCAAGGAACTGACTGATCAGACCGTTTATGACGCTTTTCGCCGACTGGACCTGTTCGCCTCTACAGAGCCGGCAGATAGTTGACAGCATGTCGTCAATAACCTGACAGGCTAGTGGATACTCCGTGCTCCTCATCTTGCCAACCATCTGCAAACTAACGTCCTTTTCAACACCATAATCCGCCAGAGTCCGGTCCCGATCCAGCTGCTTTCCGCGGTAGATCAATCGTTGTTCGATCACCGGAATTCCAGTCATAAAGTTGATCCTGTCATGAATCGACATGACCGTATCACTCAGTTTGGCTTGGATCACCATTGTCTTCCCATCCGACATCGTCCTGATAAAGAACTGCACCTTGGAATTCTCATCAGCTTTAAGTTTCAGGACCTCCATCTTCCGATCGAGTTCTTCGACCTTGTTGATAAGGTCGCTGGTAGCCGCTCCGGATACTGCAGAGTCGTCTTCGTTGGTCTGTGACGGCTTGAGCAAATGTTGAACGATAACTGATTTTTTGTCAGGGTTGTTGTTGATACGGTTAGAATCAACAGTCTGGTTGTTGTCGGACGAGAAATCCACGGAAGACATTGTTGCTATCAGTAAAATCTCCCCTACCGCTCACAGAGAAATGCTGGGTTTACTAGGAGTCTCATTTCTACAACACTGAATCAGGTCATGAGGTTTTATAACTGGTTTGGTTTTTTCCTTTTGATTTTAATTATTATAATAATTATTATTATATTATTATTTTTATTTTTTATAATTGCAATAAATCCATAGTATTTATTTTAATTTTATATTTTGAGGGTTATAATTATGGTATTTATTTCTGGTAATAAAAATATTATTCGGCAGGTGTGAAAAAGGTTGATATGATTTTTTTTATATTTAAATTAGTTTTAATAACATTTTTAATGGAACGTGAATTTATAAAATAAAATCGGTGAATGATGATATAATAAAATTTTAAGTGGTAGTGTAGTTTAAAAATAGTCATATAAATATAAATAATAAAAATACATTAATATTTTAATAAAATAAATAAAGAAGTTAAATCAACATATTTACTTGACCATTTAAAATAAAAAGAATGATATCTACTTTAAAATTTATCACGCTAGTTGAACATTCAAAATAAAAAAATACTATTGAAACTCTATTCTTTTAAAATATTATCAATATTATGACGTGAACGTGTAAAAATTATATATATACATACAAGATGAGATGCTCGAATAAAATTATGATAGAATTTCTAATAGAATTTCGGCGTACAAATTCGACACTATACTAAGTATTAAGTTTATATTTAAATCAGAACCGAATTTACTTAGTATTAAATTTATATTTAAATCAGAACCGAATTTATAGGCAATACGTAATAATACTATTGTTAAGCTAGTTATGTAGTAATTAATATTATTGTAAAATTCCGGTATGTTTTATGAATGTTTAAACCTAAATTTTAAACCGAATTTACAATAGGTTTTACAGATTCAGTGGTTTTTATACATCGGTAGATTTCACAATTTTTAGGGTGAATTCACTAATTATTAGAAAAATAAATAAAATATTGATTTATATAAATAAAATTAATTAAATTAACTACAAAAGGAAGGTTTATAATTTGTTTGGTTTTTTCCTTTTATTTTCTGTTGTTACTATCATTATTATTAGGTTTAACGGTGAAGAAATACTTATTTTTAATTTTAATCGGATATTTTGAGAGTTATAAACATGTAATTTATTTTCTATTTGTAAAAATATAATTCGGCAGGTATAATGTAAGTGTATAATAAATTTAAAACTTAATTTATTCACGATTAAACAAAAAGTAGCGAATATACATATTTAATTACTCCAATACAAAAAACCAAAGATAATTCTCTTTGTTAAAAGAGAAACTCCTTAAAAGATCCTACTGGTTTTCATAGTTTTGAATTTATTTTTAGATGAATCCATTAATTATTTAAAAATTATATTTATTAATAAAATTAATTAAATTATTAATATATATATATATATAGAAAGTTATAAGGTTTATAATTTGTTTGGTTGTTTCCTTTTCATTTTTGTTTTTATTATCATTATGAGTTAATTGCAGTCATATCTCTCAATGATGGTAAATTATATGTAAATGAACATTTTGGTATAATACACATTCACACTTCTTTACACAATAATAAAACATTCATTCACACTTCTTTACACAATAATAAAACATTCTTTAATTAATAAATTTATTAATATAATAATTAAATTTATAGTTCTGAATACATCTGTATGATGTAATGTTCATATAAAGTTAATTGTAACTTATATTTTTTCATTAATTTTTATGGATAAAAGGGGTGTGATTGTATATTAATATCAAAATGTTCATATATATATATATATATATATAATTTGTCATCGTTCAGAAAATGTGAGTGGAATTAACTCTATCATAATTATTAGGTCTAATTGCAAAAAGATACTGATTTTTAAGTTTAATATTATATTTTGAGAGTTATAATTGTTTATTTATTTTCTATTAATAAAAATATTATTCGCCAGGTGTAATATAAATGTATAATAAAATTAAAACTTAATTTATTCATATGATTAAACATAAAGTGTCATAAACAAATATACATATTTAGACTATAAAAAACTAATTAATAGAAAAAGACCAACAAATGAATACGTGAAGAGAGACTGCTTAAGATGATCTAACGAATTTTGTAGTGTCGGCAGGATTTCATACTTTTGAATTCATTTATGGATGAATCCATTAATTATTAAAAAAAATATATATTTTCATAAAAATAAAATTAATTAAATTATTAATGTGTATATGTATGTAGAAGATTATAAGGTTTATAATTTGTTTGTTTTTTTCTTAAATTTGTGTTTTTATGGTAATTATTGTCTAGTCTAAACAGTCCTGATTTTTCTTTTTAATTTTATATTCAGAGAGTTGTAATTATATTATTTATTCTATTTATAAAAGTATTATTCCCTGCAATACAATGTAAGACTTAATTCATGATTAAACATAAAGTCATTTAGAGAATATACATATCTATATAAATTAATCCACGGACCTAAGAGCATCATCAACAATAATAAGGACAATTTAAGTCTCATTTGCCTTATGTGTTAGTAAAAAAATACTTTAATAATTTTAAAAGAATTAAAAAAATTAAAAATTAAAAGATTAAAACGTATAAAAGAGAATTTATTAAAAAGAGATGGGTGGAGATCAAAATTTATTAAAGGTGATTGGTGGAGTTCAAGTTATCTCACATCCTTTATAAACACGACTCAACTATAATTAAAAGAGATAAATGATTTGATGTAATTAAAGATTATTGTTTTTTGAGTTTTATATGAATTGGGACTCAACCTGGGACGTTATTGTAGTTATGTTTATAAGTACACTGTATTTTAAAATAATAATAAGTTCATTTGACTCACAGCACAATAAATATATTAAAATGATATAATATTAACATGTCATATGTTAAATATTTAATTAATTATTAAAATATAATAAATTTATACAACCGTCTATTTTATAGACACGAAGTAATATAATAAGATGGAAAGTTCTATTTATTTTATATTTGACTCTATATTGGATATGTAGGAAATAAACTATGATTACTATTGTGAAAATTAAATCAAAAGTAGTAAGAGTAATGATTGATAGTCTTCTTTTGTCGTAATTTTATAATTTACCTTACGTATCAAAAAATGATTAAATAAAAAAAAATTATAATGAATTCTTTTACCTAATCATATATTGACATATGTAAATGACTATGATAATTCCTGCTTACCACATCATTTGTAGTTATAACCAATCAAATTATTCTATTTTACATGTATTAAATATTGATGGATAAAAGTTGGGTCTACGTGTTGGTAGACCGAAATTATAGTACTCTTTTTCTTTCTTGACATATATGTTAAATACAGTAGAATCTCGATAAATGAATATTCGGTAAATGAATAATCTCGTCTAATGAATAAATTTCTTCGGTCCCGACTTGGGTTAATGAGTTTAATGAATAATCTCGGTTAATGCATTAACGAATAAATATAAATGAAGTATATATAGTCCCTATGTAAATATAAATGAATAATTACTATATTTCAAACAATATATTTTTATTTATATATTATATCATGTGTACATTTCATCCATTGAATAATTTTCAAGCACATTAATAAGTCATATTTTTTTTTAAAAATGCATCCAAAGTTGATTGCTTTTTTCCTCCCCCAAATTGTATCTTATCATTGATTTTGTGTAAAGCATGCACCACTTCTAGAATATTTTGATCATGTTGCACCAAGTAATTTTTGTTACTGGCTTTGCTTGCTCTTTGGAAGCCATATGATTGTGTTATGAAGATATAATGAGAATATAGAATTATATATATTATAGCTTTATATGAGGTATTGAGTAGACATCATAACTTTAACTATCATGCATGTACGTAATAGCTTCAATACATGGTATTTTACATTTTATCTAATCTCACTACATTCATGTACGTGATACTTTGCACTTAAACTTTAAATACATTCATGTTTTTAAAATTCTACATTCATGTACGTGATACTTTGCACTTATTCTACTCGATGCATACATGTACAACTAATTAATTTAGAATTCTAAAAACATGCATGTAATTAAAGTTTAAGTTCTAAATACATTTGAATTTAATACAAAATTATGTAATAAGAAAACTAAAATTATTATATAAATGAATTATTATTCATTTTTTGATAAATAAATATTTTATTCATTAATCGATAAATAAATAATCTCGCTAAACGAATATTTTTTTTTAGTTCCAAAGGTATTCATTTATCGAGGTTCTAGTGTAATGAAAGTAGTCAAGAGAGCATTATTCAAAATAGTTGTTCATAAGCTATTTAGAGTTTAAACCATGATTTTGTAGTTCTAATAGGTATTATAATTTCGACCAGATACCATATTTCCCAACTTTAAAAGCATTTATGGGTGAATTCATTAATTATTAAAAAATTAAATAAAATATTTAATCATAAAATATAATCAATTAAATTGTGACAAACTACAATAAAATAATATGAGGTCAATAAATGATTATGATATGTATATTTAAATGGCTTTGCCCTAAAATGATAATTTTGTATAAGGTAGTGGATATTTCTTCACAAATTGCGATCCATATTTCAATATGTATAAGTTTAGGGGCTAAGATATAAAATACGAAATCAAATTGGTTCATTTTGAATTTCAAACAAATCTGGGTCGTTTTGAGAATAAATCAAAAACCAAAAAACCTCAAAAACCCACGGCGAAGCAGCACACTGTAGTGAAGGAAAATCAATGGCGACGAGTCTGGCAACCAGAGCTGTTTCGAGTCAGACAAACCCAGGGGCTCTTTTCAGACTCCCTTTCAGCTTATTCAGAAGCTTCAGCGCCGCTTCTGTTTCATCTTCTTCTTCTTCGACTTCTACAGCTTCTGCTTCTTCTGATGAGAAGAAGAAGAAGCGAAGAAAGAAGAAGAATCTATTCGAGGTGGCTCAGTTTCTACCCAATTGGGGAATCGGGTACCATATGGCGAAAACCCATTGGACCAATGTGTCGTATGAGATCACAAAAATCAATCTTTACAAGGTTTGTTTCTATCAATCTTTAGTTTTTTGAGATACAGAATCAGGTTACTGGTTTTTATTTGAAAATGAGCTTCTTTTGTTTGTTTAAATGTAGTTTCTTATGTGCCCATTTGATGTTCATTTGAGATTTTGATGGTCTATGGTTGTTAGGGTTTTAATGGTCTAGGGTTTTGTTGTTTTGTGCAGGATGGCAGACATGGAAAAGCTTGGGGAATTGCTCACAAAGATGGTCAGTATTTACTAATTCAGAGAAAAATTAATGTTGAGTTTGATAAAGATGTTTTAAGTAGTTGTTTGATGTTTGAGTCTAGTAATTTAGTTTGTGAAGCTTAGGAACAACTCAAGTCAAAAGACTTGATTGAATTGTGGCTTGATAAGCTGTGTAATTTTGTTATGTAGGTTAAGATGAGAAATGAAAAAAATTTGTTTCTACTGCTGACAATTTTAGGCTTGGTTATGTGTTTCTAACTTTAGTCCCTCTAATAAATGTGAATTGGTGGCTTGTGTAATGAGTTACTTTGTGATATTCATCTGTTGGTCATTTCCAGTAGCTTAGGAGTTTCGTTTGTGAAGCATGTGAGTCGCTATATTCTTATATGGGTCAATTAGGTTTGGGGGTTTAATATCTGAAGATTGTTGAATTTAGAAATGGTAAAAGATCTTGAAGATGTTTAAGCTAATGGACTTGTTTCAATTAGAAGTGAGGGTTGATGACACATCTGATGTGTAACCTTTCCTTTCGTTTGACATAAGAATTAGTGAGTTTTCAATGGAATGGTGGTTTTTTCGCATGTGAACTGTGTGTTAAAATTATGTGGCTATGAACTAGATGGTCATATCTTCTCCATAGCTTAAACTTTTATCTGTTGTATTGCTGAAGAGTTGGAAGATTCAAGTGCTTTCTTGTGATACTGGTTTTCATCTGCGTGTGTTTTAATACCCGTTCTATCTACTCATCCTGAAAAAAAAGGCTTCTTATCCTAGATTGATGCATAACAATGTGCATTCTTACCATACTTGAAACTGTACCCTATCATCATCAGATTTATTTTGTCTTATCAATTTCGATATTTTCAATTCCTTCAACTTAATGATTGATGTTGTTACTATCTGTTACAGGCTTGCCAGCTGATGCGCCTAAGAAAATTAGCGGAGTTCACAAACGATGTTGGAGGTACCTTCCCAACTCAGCCAAATCCGCTGGAGGAAGCACACTACCAAGCCCAGAGAAGCCATTAGAAGGTACCCCAACTCCAGAAGTTCAAGCTGCTTGATATAGTCATTGAAGTTCCAAGTGTTGCCTAACTATCCTCCCACATCCTGCAATTTTGAGGTTTTGCTTTAAGCTTCAGATACAGTAGTTGTAGTTGGCGCCTGTGCATCGGAAGCTAGAAGATATTATACAAATGGAGGTCCTGTAGTGTCAGCAATGTCAAGCTTTAAAATTGATTTTTTGAACCTTTTCTTATGTAGTGAGTTGTGATTGCAAAAGAAGAAAAGAACCCAATAATTTTGGAGTTAAGATTATAAAGTAGCCCCATGTTCTTGTTTGTTAAGATATGAAACTGTTACGTTGAGATCACTTTGATGCAGAAGTATAAATAAAGTTGATAGATGATAGGCCTATTTGAAACCTAACACATGAAGATGGGGCTCCCGAAAGGTCCAAGACATCAAAATCAGAACAATTTAGACATCAGAAGTCTTTGAACAGTGGACCATTTTTTACATCAGGGTCAGCTTCGAACATCTGGACAAAACACAGTATCGCTTCAATGAATCAACTCAATTTTGTCCATTTTAGATGACCTCTTATTAAAATGTTACAACGTGGAAACTATTCCAATCCATTGTCGATTTATTTAATAAACAAACAAATATAATAAACACTCTCCTCCAAAACAATCATCAACTACAAAACCAACAGACACATGTGCAGAAACAAAACAATAACACAACATTACATCAGATGTCATCAACAGTAAATGTAAAATAACAGCAAATGTGCAGAAAAATCTAACCTAAGTTTGATATTCTTTGTACCCATCTGCCTCATATGTCTCCTTATCTAATGTTTTGTTTTCAGTTAGGATAAACTGACTTTTTAACTTCTTGGATTACTACCATCAGAGTTTTTAAAGCAAGTTCAGATATCAGTTTTTGAAAAAATATATATATTTTTTATTTTTTATCATTAGAAGAAGTTGAGGTAATACTAATCAGATAGATAAAATATAAAATAATTTTAAACAGAATACCTTACAAGTGACCTCTACAAAATCCCTCCAAATTTGAAGTCATGATTCTAACTCCAATTCTGTTCCCTCACTATCTCTCACCCTATATAAACCACCACATCAAACCCATCAAAACAACAAAAACACATTCAACAATGGCATTAGCTCTCATATTCACTCTCTCATTCTTCCTCCAAGGAGCTCTAGGTACATACACCAATCAACCCCCCACTAACCCTCCTTTAATCCAAATCAACTCAATAAACTAACCATTAACATTTTCATGTTTTTTTCAAATCACCAGGTGGGATCATATGCGAGAATTTGCCTGCAGAACTCTGTGCTTTTTCGGTCTCATCTTCAGGTAAGAGATGTTTACTGGAAAACTATGCGAGAAAAGATGGAACCGTTGCTTACCAATGCAAGACTTCTAGAGTGAATGTCAACAAAATGAGCAATTGGGTTGAGACTGAAGACTGCATCAAAGCTTGTGGTATTGATTGGAAATCTATGGGGATTTCTTCAGATACACTTCTCCAACCTCGGTTTCTGGCGAATCTTTGCTCGGATTCTTGCTACCAGTCCTGTCCCAATGTTGTTGATCTCTACTTCAATTTAGCACTTGGAGAAGGTAACTAACACATTTTCTGATTAAGTATTCTGCATAACTTGCCATGCAAGTAAGTTTAGCAAACCATTTTCTCATTGGTAACTTCCCGTGCAAGTAAGGTTAAAAAACAAGGACACGTAACCGAAGTAATAAAGTAGAACTCTTTAGAATCAGTCTCGTTTTCGGTATTCAATTTGGTTTTACTTGAACATTGATAGGCCGTTTAAACTCGGTTATTGAGTTTTCATAGTTTGAATAAATCCTAATTCAACTGAATAGGAATACGGAATTCCATTTGGAAGAAAATCATGATATTATAGCTGGAAAATATTCAGAAAATTTTAATATATTTTTATGGTGTAAAAAAATCTAAAATTAGAGAAATTTTATTTAGAAAACTGAATTTATCCCTGAATAATGAACTGTGGGCCTTGAAACTGTATAAAAGATTTTCGACCGTTGAGTTTTAAAATAATAGCTGATACATATCTCAAACTAACTTCAAACGGATGTTTGAGGTGATTATCAAGCATTTAGTCTAAAGTAATCTGATCCGCAAAAACTTATCTGATAGTGATGAATCAAGCTAGAGTCAGCAACTATTTGTGGGATATGAATTGAGCTTGAATGGTAACTTATAGCACAAGAAATCTAACTATGTGTTAATTCTGTAATATTGCAGGAATGTATTTGCCAAGTCTGTGCAAGGAACAAAGAAGCAAATCCAGGAGATTGTTTGAGAACAGAGAAGGTGGTGTATACTCGTTTCCACTTTCTTCTGCTGGACCAGCTTCCATTGAATCTATTGCTCCTATCTCTGGTGAAGATGCTTGTCCTCCCTCTTCCGTGTGAGTCAAGACATTGCTTATTGTACAATATTATATACAGGAGTTCAGATGTTATGTACTATTATGGGGATATTATATCTCACAGTTTCGGGATCTAATATCCTTATAGTAATTACATTAGGTTTGTGAGCATATGTTGTATAATTTCAGCTATACATATTAGTCATTTGTAATATTTCCAGTTGAGATTTGATTATAATGTTTGGGTCGTGGAAATGGTAACTTTTATATATATAAATTCAAAGTAAAACCTTGTACTATTGACATCAATCATTTGATGATAAAATTTCACTCAAGGGATAGAGAATTGTGACCCGCTGGTATATTTAAGTTGATCTGTGTTGGAGGGCAATCCGACCTCCGAATTAATATATAAGTGATTTAAATATTTTAATTAATTAAATATATTAAATAAAATATTAATTTCATATTATTATATTATAAAAATTATAAATATAGTGAATAGACTTGATTGTAAATTTTGGAGTATTTTAATTTAGTGATTTAGAGTCTGTTTAGAATAGTTTGTACTTTTGATTTTTGACAAAGAAAGAAGAGAAGTAGAAATACTTTGACAGAAGCACCAACTGAAGTGCTTTCAGCCTATAAGTATTTCTGGATTTCTAATTAAACAGTACCGAAATGTGTTTTTAAATTCAAAATCCGTAAAAATGCTTATATAAACTATACCAAACAAGCTCTTAGTTTTTTAAATTTAAATTTGAATTCAAATTGAATTTCAAACTATTTAAACGGAGCAATTTGTGAACCGATTGGAATTCTTGATTTTAAAATTTTGATATTTTTAATTTTTTAAAAATATTATTAGAAGGTCATTGAAAGCTACAACCCTAAATCTAAAAATTTATAAACGAAATGAATCATGATCATGGTGTGTAACTTTTACCATATCCTACTAAAAGCATTATTAGCAAAATGCTTTTAATTATAATAAGCAAGAAAGTGAAATGACATGACAACCCATAGAAAAACCTGTAACACACATAAACACATTAGTAGTAGAACCCATCACATCACTTTTGTTTTTTCAGATAAGAGATCTACACACTACAACTCTTCTTTCCTTTCAATAATTTTCTTAAATTGAAATTGCATTGATTTCCTTTAATAGAATATTGTATAAGAAATATTACTTGTTCACATCAGTTTCATGATTCACTTACAGATCAGAGTCTGTCTTCAGTATTTATCCAAATTTAGCTTTCGCTATCATGTATCATATGACACCAATTTTGTCCACACAAGAAACTGATTTCTGAAGAATTCAGACCACCATTTTTCAAGCAGATTTCAATTTTTATTTGGCTTTTGTGACCTGTCAAACGTAAGAGAATGACTTGGAGATGATCACATTGGACTTGTCAATGTAATAGTGTTTTGAATGATTATTGATTATAATTTGTAAGTATAAGAAATATGTAAATAGAGTTTCATAGTTAATCCATGCATTTTAGGGTGACTAACATTCGAGCCATATATGCAAATTGAGTAGCGTTTGAGCAGATTAAATAATTGGAGTAATATTTTGTAAAAATAGGGGTTGGATATTAAGATTTGAAATTATCATTTAGTGATTTAAATAACAGTTTAAAAATATTTTATTTAAAGTAGATTATTTTAGAACGTAAATTATTATTTTTAAATTATTAAAATATTATTATATTTAATATTAATAAATACTAATTAAATAATTATTTTAAATTTTATGTAAATTAACCATTAGTTGAACTCTGCTTTTATTATTGAATAATTATTACCACCACTATTTTTTTAATTTTCAACCATTAACTAATTTAATTATTCAAATAATTATTTCAATCACTAATTTTACTCAATAGCGTCAAACATAAAATACTGATTTTTAAAAATAAATTACTATTTTGATTTTAACTTTTAATTTTTCGAATATAAATACCAGCCCAATATCCTTTAGAAATAATATTTTGGTTATTTAAACCATCCTCAAATGACCTTCAACCCATAATAAATACCCATAAATAAATATTAAATTATTAATAAATAGTAATTAATATTTTATACTAAGTTAAACTTATAATTTCATTTCTCTATCAACTTTTTACTATACTGATTTTTTTTAATAACCGGATCATTTATCTAATAATTTTTAAAATATTATTGTAAAAATATTATTATAAAAAATAAATTTTATATGTAAACATTCATTTGTAGCTTAAAATAAAATATAAATTATGATAAAAAAGAGTGGTTGCAGAGAGCAAAATATATTTTATAATTTAACAAATATATGATTTTTATAATAAAATACTATGTTATTGAGATATCAAAGTATGTAATATTTTCACAACAATGTAAAATCAGTGATGAATAAATGCTCAAAAAACTGTTATCTTAAATTATTAATTAAGAAACTGATCATAAATGAAAAATTTGGCTGAGTTCCAAATTGTATTGGGGATTCCAAGCCAAGCGAACAAGTGGTGTCAAAATCCAGACCTAATTAAATAACACATCTGTACATCAATCCATCAGTTACAGACCCACCACAGAGTCTTTCTTTTTGGTGTAGTAGCAGCCACCACACCACCAATGTGTAGGCCTCATAAAACCATCTTCTGTCTGAATTTGGATTTTACTTGCACGTTAATGCAAATCACACACCATTCAACTCTCCCATTGGTCAGTCCATTCAACACTTCTCTTAAACAGTCTCTCTGCTCTATAAATGACAAATTTCACCAAAAAGAAATGTCACCCTTCTTTTTTATTGGCCTCACTCACTCACTCTTCCTCTCAATAAATAAATACATAAATAATATATATATATATATATAATCTTAAAGTGTTAGAATTTTTATGTTACTTTAATTTAATTTTTAAAATTTTAAATATAGAATTAATCAAGTGTACTATTGGTGAGAAACTAAGCTGATTACTGGGGAAGTTAAAGAGTTAATTTAAAAAATATAATTAAATTCGAAATCTTGAAATTATTATGTTATGCTATAATAATTCTTTAGATTTATTGTGCTTTCTGGATTAACCTTTTAATTATAAAGTTTAGTTTTTCAATTTATTACACTACCAATAATTTTATCTCTCAATTTTTAGATTGTGGGACAATCAAACTATTTTCGTTGATAAAAAATTAATTTAAAAATAAAAAGAATCAATTTAAAATATCAATTAAATTATTCATATTCTTAAAATGAATTTATTGAATTAAAATTTGAAAATTAAGTAAATTCGGAAATGAAATATACATATATATATATATATATATATATATATTTCATTTCTCTATTATTCTTTCTTGATGTTCTCTTCTTCTCTCATTCATTCACTCAAAAACTGTAGTTTCATTGCCCTGTGATTTGTCCTCTTCACCAACTCTGCAAACAATCTGACATAAGTACACTCCAAACACACGTGTGCGGAATATATAATTTATGTGTGTGGATATAAATATATAGGAAGAGAGAAAGATGGGTTAGTTTTTCTTTTTGTGTGTACTACTATTTCCTTTTGATATACAAAAGGAGGAAGCAAACAAACACCTTTTTGTGCTAAACTCAACATTTTGCTGGTTTATTTTGATGATGTTGGTTGTGGTGGTGGTAGAGGAAAAAGAAGACATTTTTACATTGGATTAGCTCATAGATCAATTGAAAGGTCAAGTGGGTATTTGTATCTCTTACAATTTGATGATATTTTGTCATTCTTGGGAGTTTTTGATTAATCATGTCTTCTGGTTTTGAGTCCATTGTTATTGGTGATGAGGAGGAGGATGAGGAGTCAAGTGAGTTTTCTGTGGAAATTGGGGCTCACAAGGACTCAGATTCTTCATCTGAAGTGGATTTGGAAAGTGGGGTGTCTTCAATTAGCCTGCATTTGAGTGAAAAAGTTGAGAGAGAGTGCAGGATTTGTCAGTTGGGTATGGAGACTACATCTCAGGAGTTGCAGACTGTTATTCAGCTTGGTTGTTATTGTAAAGGTGATCTGGGCTCTGCTCATAAGAAATGTGCTGAGACTTGGTTCAAGATCAAGGGTAACATGTGTGTGAGAAGCTTGAATAAAGATCTTTTAGTCCTTTTTGTGTTTTCTGTTTTGCTGTTGATGTTGAAGATTTGAAGATTTATGTGTAGTCATATATGGTGTTTGGTTTTTGATTTCCCTGCTGTGATGCTTGAAATTCCATGTTCTGCTGTTTTGTTTATGCATGACTTTTGGTTACTAATTCTCTCTATTTGATGACCAAAGACTTGAATTAGCATTCTTTTTGGTTATTCATGATCTCTGTACCTTGAATTGGCCTTGTTTTGTGACAGCATAGTCATGGATGCACACTTGGTTCCATCAGATTCAGATCTTTGAAGCATGTCACTACATTGATTTTAACTTATGTTTTAGTGTGTCTCATGATGTGTTTGCTTAGAAGCATTACCAATGTAATGATTTCAAGCATATGTTATAGCTCTCTCAATGCAGTTTTGATCTCTTTTGAACCATTTTCAATTCTTATCTCATTGTGATTAATCATCTTCTAATATGTTTGGTTAATGTTATCTGACTATTTTCTCAGGAGTTGTGAGATATGTGGCGCCACTGCAGTTAATGTCACTGGTTCTCAAACAGCCCAGTCAGTTGCGGCTTCTGCTGCAGCCTCAACCGTTTCACCAGGAACACAGTTTATCCTTCCCCCAGATCAAAGATTCTGGACTGCTCGCCGTGCTATGAACTTCCTCCTCGCCGGCATGATTTTCGCCTTTGTCATTTCATGGTTGTTTCACTTCAAGATCCTGCAATGAATCCTTTTGAGTCATTTCATGGTATATTCGAAGCAAATGGCTTCTAGTCAGCAACTTGTATGCTCTGATGTCTAGCAGTTGAGGTAGAATTTGATACCCTAATATGAGATCTTTGTATCACAATCTGTTCTGTGAAGATGATTCAAAGGAAATCTTCAACAGTTCCACCGTCTGGGAAATCTTAATTTCGAAATAAAATGCGACAACCATGTTCCATACTCAAAATTTGCTGACAAAAATGAAACTCAAGATTACAATAGTACTCGGTGACTTGAGTTAAATATTTATATTCTTGATCGTTTGAAGCTACATTCAATACATGAGAAACTTATATCAAAACAGCTAATGTTTATCAGTATCTCAATCACTATTCGAATCAATATTCATGGCTTTAAGACCAGCATTGGATCTAAACTCAGCAACAGCTTTCTCCATAGTGCTTCTCACATGCTGACACCTTAGCATTAGATCTTGACATGCATCTTTTAATACCTCTCTAGCTGGATCACCTGCAGCATATTCCCAGCAGGAAATGAATTCAAAGTTGACGTAGCAGTAAACAGAGGAACAAAATCAAAATCATGCGAGCATAAACCATGAAAAGTGTCTCAAAAAAGGCCTGCTAGATAGCTGTGGATCATAAGTTGTAGTAGTTTCAGCTATTAACTTTGAATTACTAAAATGATAAGGTCCTGCTATATATTTCCAAGTATGAATATGGAAATTCCAAAAGCTAATAAGAAAACCAAATGTTGATTTAAAAGCTATATTCTAAAAGTTAATGAAAACATACACTTGGAAAGAAGAAGTTAATAAGCAGAAGAATGAATACATACTAACATGAATACAAATACATTGCTAAGGCTTAAGCTTTATAAAGGAACAATCTTACCTGTTGTCTGAACACGAATATTAACTCGAGCATCTGAAGGATGAGGAATGCTGTACCCACAGAAAGTTACTCTTGGACTGCATAATGAAGACCATTTAGAATAAATACACCATTGTTGTATTCAGAATCACAAAGAAAAACACTATAACAACTGTCTAAGTTCAATCGAATTTCCGCCAACTGAATAACATTCATACATAAAAATAATTAAATGTATCATAACTGATAAAGTATACAATACCATTTAGCAGAAGATTCATCATTCACATACAAAGAATACCAAAAGACATTTAAGTTTCGAAATCGAGCAAAAGTGACACAAATATACTAACTCTTGATTTAAGGTGAATCTGACTGAATTGGCAAGAGTATGATCCTCATTATTCAAAGAAAACGTAGCATTACTCTGATCTCCAAATGCACCGTGCTCCATCACTACCAATACTCACAAAGTTCACTCAAGAAAATCAAATTCTGCAACCAAAGAAACAATCCATAGCGATAAAACAATGAAACAAATTCACATTTGTACATAATAGAATTCAAAATTCACTCCTCTCTCTCTGCTATCTCTATCAACATTCTTGCTGGAAACAGAATCTAACAAAGCACGACAATTCTACACCCAAAATTTCGTATCTCAAAAAACCAGCACCTGGGGTTCTGGTATATTTTAGTTTCACATACAACAATAATTCCAGAGAATCAACCTGATATTTAAAGATCAAAACTTCGGTCTCTGCTATGAAGCTTAAAAGATCATTAAAATTATATATATACACATATAAGTACCTATAATCCAGACAAAACTTCTAACCCAGAATACAATATGATTATTTGAAAAATTATTGAAAACAAAAATAGAGAAGGAAGATGGTGTTTACCTTATTGTATGAGAGACTGATAAACCCTAAATCCTTTGAACAAGAGAATTTCAATTCAATTCATAACTTGTATACAAAATTACATTTAAGTCCCGAAGAAGTGAGGGTGAAAATGTAATTTAAATTACAAATAGCCACGTGTCATTATCTAAGTCGTTGTTAATAGCTCCCAAACCCCTATATTTTTTTTCACACATATAAATTGCAAATTTAGGGTTTATGAAAAAATAAATTTGCAACAGCTCCGTGATTCAGATTCTTTGACCATAATTGACGATCTTCTCTATTGATTAATTTTTTTGCTGGTAACTGCTTTGTGCCTTCTCGTCTTTAATAGTGTGAAAAAACCGGTAAAGATTGGATGTTTATATGAAATTTAGTTCATTTTGAAGTTTATGTTGTTTTTGTTTTCAGGTTCCAATGGCTG
This sequence comes from Cardiospermum halicacabum, assembly GCA_031304145.1. Taxonomy (NCBI): domain Eukaryota; kingdom Viridiplantae; phylum Streptophyta; class Magnoliopsida; order Sapindales; family Sapindaceae; genus Cardiospermum; species Cardiospermum halicacabum. The sequence continues at coordinate 11,019,171 of CM062390.1, read as the reverse complement.
CTAACAACAATCCAGTGGGTCTTGACAAAGAGCAGGTAAGTATTTTTCTTATTGTTTTGTTCACTGTATAGTTGCTGTTGGGTCACTAGACACGTGTGCACCTAATGCGGGTTGAAATTTGGGTAGGTTAGGTGTGTTCTGATATGTAAATGTGTTTGGTGCTTGATTGCTGATAATATAAAGTGCTGTGTTAGTTTTTATATGGTGGAACTATGTGATGGTAATAGTGTTACTTGATCTTTGTTTGATGGGTTTGTGATTTGGCTTGAGTGGTTTCTGATTTGAGAGTTAGTACTATGGCTGGTGTTTTGAATGGTTTGATTTGATCTAATGCAGGTGTTCGGCATGGCAGAAACAGAAATGGAGTATAGAGTAGAATTGTTCAACAGGTAGGTGATGTTCTGTTAAAATAATCTGATGTTAATAATAGATGCTAAGTTCTTTACTTGAATTCAGTCCCTTAAGATCATAGCAAACTGACCCGCGGAGTAGCTCTTGTTGTATTAATGCTTAAACTGTGAGAAGTAAATCCTGATTACAAAAGGGTCCTTATAGAGATTCACAAGATTTTCCATTATCCATTAGTTGATAAGCCCTGCAATTTTTGAAATCTATAGATTTTTCATTTTATCCTTTGTTGAATTCCATGGTCACTCTTCTAGGTTAGAGCTTAACAGCTTCATTCCATGATCTATTTAGAACCTTGTATTGTTGTCTATCAATTCTGTTTGATATTCATGTACTAGTTTAGATTGCAGGTTTTGCTTATGTTCTTATTCTTTTCTATTGAATCAGGCTTGCACAGACTTGCTTCAATAAATGTGTTGACAAGAGGTATTTATGTTATACAATATATCAGTTTTTCTACTTTGTTGACTTTTTTGGTATTGAAAGAAAGGGGTTTGATGTTGCCAATCCTTTCCCTTACCAGATACAAGGAGTCAGAGCTAAATATGGGTGAAAACAGTTGCATTGATCGCTGTGTTGCAAAGTATTGGCAGGTAAGGTTGAAGTAGCTCTTTCGAATCCGAACTACAACATATACTCAATGTTTCGAATATGTAAATTCCTTTTCTTCTGAAGGGTGAAACTCCTTTGATGGTTACATGATATTGTTGATATTTTGCAGGTCAATAGTATGATCGGCCAGCTGCTCAGCACTGGTGGTGGCGGTGGCCGGCCTCCTATGTAAGACTTCAGCATATACCCGCAAGATTAAGTCCTAACTTCAATATGCCAAGATTAAGGCAGAATTGATTTTTGAATCTATATTTTTGTTCTCTATTTGAAGTTAAATCTTGTTGTTTGGAAAGGAATTTGTCAGCTTAATAAGAAGATTGTGTATCATCATTTCTTGAAATAGCAGTTGTCAAGGAAAAGAAATTGACATGAGGATATGAACACTTTGCATTTTAGTCTCTTAGGTGAATTAGGCTAGTTCCCACTAGCTTTCCAAATGACTTTCGAAGTGCATTCAATAACTTATTTTGTTTCTGATTCATCAAATATCATTAAAAGGACAATAGTACTATTTATGTATCTAAGACATTCAATGCAAAAGACATTAATAACTATTTGGTCATGCATTGAATGCAATATGATTCTTATTAACTACTTTCAAAAATAAATATAAATTGCATAGATTATAGAAATGAATGAAATCTTCAATTTCTGGTTACAGGGAATTTTGAGATGGAAACTCAATAAAAAAAAAATCCATTCACTTTCACTATCAAAAGGCACATGAGAAGTGAAGATCACTTTGGTTCAGATCGAGACAATAATAAAAATGAAATCATTACATCAGCATAAACATATATAAATGTTATCAGCAACTCTGTGATGCCTGAGAAAGAAAGAAAAACTCAAAATGCCAAGTTGAGAGAGAGAAAGAGGGGGTAGATACAAGGGAATATTCAAAATGAAAGTAAACTATGAAGAGAGATGAATCTATGTACTTCCTTTTCAGTTTCTATGCTTTTTGGCTTCCAAGTTTGTCCCATCTTTCAGAGTTTCTTCTGCATCATTGTTCATTCCAAGGCTGAAAAGAGCAGCGGCTTGAAGATAGAAGGCGGTAGGCCAATCAGGCGATACTACTTGTGCTTGCATAGCATCTCCGAGAGCTTGTTGAGGCATGTCGCTTAGCAAATAGCATAAGCAACGTCTGGCAAACACTGTTGGAGATACCATGGTACCACCATCAATGAACTGCAGAAACCAGAACTACCAATAGATAAAAGTGTCCATGTAACTGTTCTAGTAGGTCTTTTGTGTTAAAAGTGGTATGTAGTTACTTACATGTGTGTAACAGTCGATTGCAGTGACAAAATCTTTAGCTCTGAAAGCAGCATCGCCACGCTTCTTAGAGTTCAATGTTTCTTGAATTTGATCAGTCCACATTTGGAAAGAAAGCTGCAAAGCCAATAGCATTGATTTACATAGTAAGCTATTAAGATCAAGCCAAGTAGTTATGGAAGATGACCGATTTCTTGCAAAGTATTGATCAAGGTAAGAACCAGGAATAAGGAGACTACAAGTTTGGATTGATAAAATATTACTGACCTCGTTTGCAATCCCTTCATCATCTTTATAGCCAACCTTCTCTAATATTTCATGTATTGCAGTAAGGTCGAGTCTTGAGCATGCTTCGCCTAGAGGTGTTAGTGTCACCATTTCTGTGGCTAATGGAGGTTCATGAGAAATGCCCATCAAAGTGTACGACGGAATCTATTTGAAACAACATTTGGTTGTATTTTTTAGATGGAGGACAAACTTGAAAACACAGATAACAGCAACTAAACATAGGTCAAAGAAGATGTGAACTGCAGACTTACTAACATAGAATTAGTAGAGGGTTTCATATTGTCCAAACACTAAACCAAATTGCAATAGCAAGATTTATATGCTTCTAGTTTATTGCTAGTGCCATTAGGATAGGACGTTGATAAGACCATACAACATGCATTAGTTTTTCCATGTTACATTGCACATTGAAGGGGGTCTAATTGTGGAATAAATACAAAATATATCAAAATATCAATGTACCTCAGTTTCCTTCTGAAGAAGAGTAAGAGCGGAAACTAGAGACTTGGCATTCGGCCTTTCACGAGGTTCATACTGTAAACAACGCGAAGCTAACCTCACTAATTCAGTTCCATCATCATTTGAGAAATGGCCCTCCAAGCAAGAGTCCATCAGCATAAGAAAATTTTTCCCACGAATGAGGTCAAGAGCCTGTAGAGGAAGAAGATTGAATACATAGCTAGCTAATTAGAAATCTCAAGAAATTAATATAATATTTCCTGCAACCAATTTGAAAGCAGATGTTAATTTGTAATCCCTATGTAAGTGAAATAAAAAGATGTTTACATGACTAGGCGGGATGTGTTTGCCACTGAGAAGGTCCAGCAACAGGGTACCGAAACTATATACCACGCTCTCTGGAGTCACTCTTCCTGTCATGTGAAAACATTCAAGATAACGGCAGTACAGTTATAAGTACTTAAACAACAACATATAAAGATGAAAAGGTTGAAGATAGGTAGTAATATGAGAACAAGAACATATACAAAAATCAAGCAACTAGATCTTCAATGTTTAGGCCAAGATGAGACATTAACATTTTAACATACAACACTTATTAGCAACAAGCTATTTACCTGTTCTCAAGTATTCCGGAGGGGTAAAAGCCAAGTTGGTACTATAGCTTTTGCCATCTCTACTATTCTTCATAAGGCCAAAGCAAGAGAGCCTCGGATTTCCATCCTATTGAGCACTAACTTCCCATCAGAAACAACAAACAAATTTTCAAAACAACCACAAACCATAGGAATGTTTTGTCAAAGGTACCTGATCAAACAGAATTCTATAAGCATTAAGGTCATGATATAGCGCCCTCCCTTTACTGCTGCAATATTCCAAAGCTTGAGCTAGATACAAAGCTACTCTCAATCGCATCGCCCATCTCATAGGTTGGTTCTCCCCTGTAACATTTCAACAGAAAAAATAACTAGCATTACTCCAAAAGTCAATGAGAACACGCAATACTGAAGATAAGTTGTAACTGAAACAACCAAAAACCTTACTGTGTAAATATAGTAAACTCAACCACACATTCTAAACACAGGAAATGACAATTTGATTTGTTCATTTAAGTCCATAAGCATTTAAAGGGTGACAAATCTACTAAATGATCTATTTTTGGAAGTGTTTACCTTGTATTACTTATAGAAACATTTTAGTTAATCTCTATAATCAACTTACTAAAATTAGTTTTCTACTCCATGAATACAAATTGTCCAAAACCAGATACAAGACAAAGTCTCTAATCTTTGTAACCTCATTCACTTAGCTAAATTCAAGCAACATAACAATATAAACATACCATTATTCACTCAACTCAACACCAGCAAACAACTAAAACTAAATCACAACACTATAAGATTATAAACATAACAAAATCCGAAAAAGGAAATTACAGTGAAATAGATGCTTGGAGAGTGTCTCATTCGGCATAAACTCGGCCACCAGCAACCTCTCTTCTCCTTCACAGCAACACCCTATCAAATTTGCCAACCTCTCACTCCTCAACTGCCCGACCGCCCGTGCCTCCTCCTGTAACCAAATCAAACAACAAAATCAGAACGTACATATCGCCAATTCACAAAATGCAAAGTACCCTTTAAAGATTCATTAACACTAATCAATAGCAAATCAAACAAGCTAACAACAACAACAGTGTTAAACTAAACAATGATCTACATTTCGTTTAGCATTGACAAAAATAGAAACAAGTCAGAGAACAAACAAGGAATTGTCTTGAATCCGGCCAAGCCATTCGATTAAAACGTTTGACAGCAATAAAACGGTCCCCATCAACAAGCTTTCCTCTGTAAACCACATTAGGAGCTTTCTCACCATGCTCGGAAACAATGTTGTCTGTACTGAAACCTGACGTGGCAGCTCTTAATTGGTCCAAGCTAAACTCAGTGAAACCAGGTAAAATATCACCACTTCCATTCTCTACAACAACAAATAAATAAATAAATAAATAAAGCAAAGCCACATTAATAAAAACACCAAAGCTTCAACCTTTAAAGCTTAAAACCCTAAAGAAAAGAACTTTCTCGAGAAAATAAAGGACGGGACTTTCTCGGGAAAGTGACAGAAAAGTTTCAATCTTTTAGCATATTGACACTAACCCAGATCAGAAATGGAGTCATGGAGGTTTGACTTGAGATTTGACGGCCACCAACACAAAGACAACTTGGAGCAGCGAGCTCCCATTGGTTACTTACTTCAAAGCTTTGCTTTTAATTGAAAAAAAAAATTAAAAATTAAATTTTTTCCTGTTGAACTTTTTTTCCTTTCACTTTCTACTCAACTTTCTAGTAGCATAGCTGAGTACTAAGAACAACACTGACTACTGAGCTTGAGTGGCAAAGCAAGTCAGGAAAATATAAGGAGGCATTTTGTTTGGAAACCGAGAAAGTGAGAGAAAATTTTTATTTTTATTTTTTGAAAAAATAAATAAATCTGAAACCTTTTGGATCCATCCAAAGGTATTTTATTTATTTATTTTAAAATTATTATAATCATTATTATATTGCCACCACCTCATCATTCTTGATTTGTTTTTCCTTTCTATTGGTTGAAATAAAATACTATTTAAAGAATTATAATTTTTTTTAACTTTTTCTAATAAATATTGATAATTTAGTTAATTTATGTATGTAATATGTATTGATAGTTGAATAGAAGTGTTAATAAGGAAAATAAAGTCGTTTTCAAAATGGGTCAAAGAGTGACATGGAAGTCAAATTAAAAATGTGACACTATTGTTGTGAGGCATGGATATGTGTATTTGAATTGACTGTATGGTCCACACATGTATTGTTGGGTTTAGTCATGTGGAGTCGTTTTCCTAACATCCTGCTTACTAACAATCTTAAACTATAATTGATTCCATACCTATAAAAATTATTGTATCAACCAATAAATATATATAATTTATTGGAATAAATGAGAAGGTTTTGAATTTGGATCCATAAACTAGTGAATGAAGAAATGTAGTCAAAAACCCTAAACATATACAAAAATAAGGGGAAAATTAATACCCCACACAATATGCACATTGAAATGGAAGAGGGAGCAAAGTTGACAGCACAAGATGATTAACAATGGCACACACTTTTGGAAAGCAAATGTGATTAAAGTAGAAGAGACTTCTAATTAGGACCAAACATGTCCAAAGCAAAGCAAGCATTGGTTATGTTTATAGTATCTTAGAAGATACTTTGGTGCCCCAAACATGTTGCAATCTGGACCTGAAAAAAATCTTATAAGTGAAGAATATCGCTTAAAATATGTATACATGTATGTTGAATAATTGAGGTCTTTTAGATAGACATGCCTCAAATGATGTTTAACATGAAAAGGAGAAGAAGAATAAACAAACAAAACACAGATTGATTCCTTCTCTCCTTTGTAGCTTTTCCAGCTAAATTTACACTACAATGGAGTTGTTTTTGATCAAAAGGTATTTGACTCAATCATATTGCTGTGTTGTGTATATTTAACAATATCTTGTTGAACTAGATTACTATAAAGTACAAGAATAAGGTCTACTAATTGTATTTTCAATAGCATTTGGTAAATGGAATGAACCTGACTCTGGTCGAGGTATACTTGAGATTTCACCTTTCAAGATCTGAATCTGAAATATACTTTAGATTTCACCATTCATCAGCGTGAGATTTCACCAATCCTATATACTGACATGAATCACATTCAATCATCCTATATACTGACATGAATCACATTCAATCATGATACTACAGAAAAGATTCATGGACAAAACCAATGGAACTGTAGAAGATCTTATTAATGAAGTAAATGCATCAAAGCTTTATCTTTTTACCTTGTTCTACATTATATATAACAACCATGTAGTCTTTGTCCATGGACCACTATTACTTAATTACCATGATAAGAAATCATGATCCTCCCACACATACTACAATCATTCTCTTCTAGCTAATACATCTCTCTTTTAACTAAAGAGAATCAATGGATTACACTCGAATCCCTCAGTGACTCGATCTTACGAGCTAACCAATAGTTGGATTGTAATCAATAGAGCTAACCAAAGAATATGTGAACTAATCATTCACTCATTTCATCATGGAGTGTAATATATAGTTTCTATTTGACAAAGATGGACAAGAAACAAGAAGATGTTGTAATACATTCCAACAAGACATTAATTTTTCAACACAAGCAGCAAAATGTTCAGATGATGGTGAAGATGAGTCAATCAATTCAGAAAAACCAGTGCTGTACAAGCAGGAAACAATGATAGAACTCTAAATTGACAATGGTAGGGCAAGAAGAGAGTAGATTAGATAGCTATGTTAGTACAAAAGATAAGAATAGCAAAAAGGTTCAGAGGTTGAAAAGCAAAAAAAGAAAAGAAAAACTAAGGCATGTGATGTAACAAATGATGTCTCCAATTGTGCACAAGAATGACTTGAATGAAATCAATCAGTGAACATAAAAAGTTAAGTTTGTGGTGGGGTAAATAGACAAGGAAGCATTATTAAATTGCATCATTGACTCATATGCCAGCTTCATCTCAGACTTCATTTCCCTAAAGAAAACAACCATGTGGTTTCTTTTTCAATATAAAGTACCATGTCCCTGTCATGTGTCACCTTTTATGCTCTCTACTGTGATAGTTTATCATTGAGCAACTAGAGGGACCAACTTTCAGAATCAATCTCCAGTCACATAAGAAACAACACCACTATACGCTGTCTAAGAATGTAAAGAACAATGGACATGACAAGAACTAAAAAGAGAGAAGTTGAGTTAATTTACTCAAATATAAAAGAGAGGAGAGGAACTAAACTAAATATTTCATTCAACTTTTAAGGAGAACATTAACGAGTAGCGAAAATGCATTGGTTTAAACTAAAATTTTCAGGATAAGCATACTAGTACTACAGCAAAGCTATCTTCAGCCTGTGCTGCTATCTGAGTAATATTTATGCTGACTATATTATCCTAATTTGCAATCTGCTATTTGATTGTGTTCTAACTCTATAGAGACGGTTTCCGAAGACCAACCAATGTAAAAGCATGCATCCAGAAGAGCAGAGACAGATGGAGATAGGGAGTATTTACTAATTATTCATATTCCATTTGTGTTCCCTGTGTTTCCGTTAAGTAAATTGTGTTGCTCATCTTTGCTCTTTCCATCTTTGTCTTTAGAGCTCAAGGGTAGTACAGGTTGAGATGTCCGGTCAGGCAATTCTGCAATGGAATATAAAGCATAAAGTTGATTAGCATACTCAGGTCAATGGTATCTGGATTTCCTTTACATGTGCTGATAAGTGGAAAACACACGATCATTTGATTTCATAGGGTATACTGATAAAGAAGTAATCATGAATAATTACCAGGCAATTTCTTGTCAACGAAAAACACTACTAAATTTACTGTGTACCTGCACCCAATCAAACAAGGACAATCAGTAGCAGAGGATGTGTTATAACTGGTCTTTGATCAGAGAATGATTGGTTCTCATTTTTACCATGCAACGACGATGTCAACTGTATAATGCTTGCGAGATGCTATAATCAGGAAACTTTGAATCACGGCAAGCAACCAAGCAAAATGCTTGATGAACCTGCAAGTATATGCCATCATAACATGAGATTTACTGCAAATATTCAATTTCTCACTGACCTTTAAATTAAGAAAAGCAAAGAAATAATGTTAGCAAGTGAGACCCAAGTCCGCTTGTAGTAAAGATGATATATTACCTTCTTGAGCCATATTGTTGATAGGTGCGAACAAAAACAATGGTAAAAATCATATGAGAAGAAAAAATCAAATCACCACAGCCATAGATCATGCCTTTGGGAACTGCCATTGATAAAAAAATTAAATGAGCATAGTGTTATATCCGATAAAATGAATCAAGGGATGATAAAATAATTCATAGATATTGAGGACTGACAATTGATTAACAGCACTTCAATTACACTCTCTGGCATTGGCAATCTGGCCTCGCTTGATCCCTGAAACAGACAGTTAAATCCAATTGTGACAAGAAGCTAATTATAATAATAAATAATAAAGCAATCTCCAAATCTGAGAAACAACAAGAATAAAAAATGCATAAACCTAATACACAACAATCAGGGAAAATAACTTCACAATCTCACCTCACGACAATGATAATTTGGACCAGGGAGCTGTGTTGAATAGAATGTGAATATCCGAAGTGTCTGTGAAACCTACATACAAAAGTTACCTAAAGAAATTGTTAGACGAACATGGCAGAACATTAAAGAAATTATAGCACTTTTAAGACCTTAATCATAGATGCAAAATTAACATATTTGATGAGTGATAAATGACAAATTTTTCAAAAGATGCCAAAATTTGGTAACTTTCTTCAGTTTCAAAAGGAGATATTAGCCCTAAAGCGCCAAAACCGATAAAACAAGTTGTATGATAAGTAGACCAAAACCAATCACAAGGGAAACTGAAATTTAAAGATAAGAAAATCTTTGAAGCGGACTTATTGTCAGGTCTTGCCTCTGTGAAAATGTTTCAGATCAATTGAAGGCGTATCAAATATAAAAATCCATGTCAGAAATCTCAAAATAAACTTCACAACATAGAAGTATATCTTGTGCTGTCAGGAATAGTAAAGTTTAGAAAGGGAAGAGTCATCAAAGATTAATAAGTTATAACCTACAAAGATATCTCTATAATCCTCTAAGAATATTTCCAACAAGTTCTTCCTAATCACAAGTAGCATAGAAGATTGTCGCTCCAAGAAATGTAGAAGAAAGCATTGATTCTTCTCAATAAATAGCAATCCCAAACTCTCACAATAAAAAAACAACTGCATAATACCCATAATCAGTGCTTACAACTAGATAAGCCAGAACTCTGCACCATATCAGAACTGTATATATTCTTTTACTCTGGAGAACAAATGGGTGAAGACTCCACTGCAAACAGAACAAGAATGAAATATAAGTACTCAGTGAACCTAACGAAAGCTCGCACATTTTCTAGTAGTTAGCTCAGTAGAAAAGAAACAGCTAACTAACTTACCAAAACGAAGGAAGCAAAAATGAAGGTGAATAAAGTCTCACTAACAAATGCTTTATCTTTTCCAAGTTCCTATAACACAAAAGAGCTGAACATAAATACATAAATAGTATCACTTCAAAGACTACAAAGCAAAACGCAATCCAGAAGTGGTGGTACCCACAGGAAGAAAATGGTATCCAGTATCCTGAAGAGTTGGACCAGGCCGATGTATATAGTGTACTCCATGAGCTGCCAATCCATGAATATACTGAAAATCCCAAAATAAACATATAATCAAAGCATCAAACTTAAAGAACAAAAACCATATCATAAATCTCCATCAGTGAAAACCTAACACGTAATACACATAAGTATTCACACTTCCAAACAATTTGGATCAATAAAAACATAAATCTATCTTCTTAATACTCCATCCACATAACAAATCACTTCAAGACCGAATCAATCATGACAAAATAGTTCCAAATCTGAGAAGTAATCCTCATCTCAGAAAACTTTAGATTTCTACTTCTAACTAAAACAAACATGTATGTATATACAACAGATCACTCCTAACACAATCTCACAAATTACAACAACGAACAAAGTATAATCATATAACTCGCAAAAACGCCAATAAAATTTCTTTTAAAACGAACAAAATACCTGAAAAAAAATCCCGGCACACAAATACTTCCAATTCTCTGCAAGAAGCGAAACCTCTACAATAATCTCCGAGCAAAATTTCCTCCATAGCTACAATAATCACCACACAAAATCAAAATCGAAGCCAATTCATAAAGCCAAAAGAGAAAAAAGAAACTATACCTTGGAACATTCACGATGCATTTCAATAAAAATCAATCGGAACCAAAACTTGTGGAGGAAAATGTCAGCATTTAAGACGAATCAAAAGCACAGAAAAAACCGCGATCGTTACGTGAACCGCTCATTAAAGAATTCGAAATTTGAATCAAGAATGTGAGTTCGATTTCAAAATCACGAAGATAAGGTTAGCTTCGAGAGGTTGTTTTGTTTGTTTTATGATTTTTTTTTTTAATTAAAATTTTAATTTGGATTCTGCAGGTCGTGATGGTGGTGTTGTTGGAAGAGGCAGTTGTTGAGCGGAAGATTATGGTGTTTTAAAACTTGATTAATTAATTTCTAGATTCGATTTAGTGAGATTAATTAATTACTCATTAAGGTTACTATTTATGGTTAAGGAAGGAGGAGTGATTGTGTAGGAGTGGGAGTATGATAAGCTCCTATTGAGTGATGGAAGCCGTTGGATTAGTGATTGCTGCTTTTGGTACAGTTGCTTGTTAGTTAGGCGAGATTTTGTTTATTTTGCATATTGTTCTAAAGTGTGGGATTTGACCATACTTGCACCTTACTTCACGAAAATACCAAATATCACAATCGTGATCCGTTGAGAAATATTATGGAACTCTATTCCATTGGTACCTAAAATACTCTCCATTTGTAACTTTTACATAACTTTTGCTCTAATTTATATTATAATTTTTTCCATAATTTCTTCCAACTTAGTTAGAGTTGGTTTGATTCGACTGACACAAATATTCTTTTAAATTTTTGTTTTAATAATTTTATTTTATTTCTACAGTAAAAAGTAAAAAAATATAGTTAAAGTTGTATTTTTATAAAAATAATTTTATTTATTTATTTTTAGTTTTTCTATCAAAGCCAAACAAATATACTCACTAATAGAATTTGATTTAAAATACTTTTTTATTTTATAAGCATTTTTGAATTTCTATCGAAAAAATATTAGAAAGTGATTTTTTTAATATAGAAAATTATACACTTATATAAGCCATTTGTGCTTATAGTTTAATGAATTGAACTTTCAAGCAGTGAATAAAAACATTCATGGCAAAAACTAATAAAGCATCATCTCTGAAACTATACTTATGAACACTTGCATTGCATTGATTAAAGACAGTTCGTAGCAAAACACAAAGTATTATATCAACTACTGTCAAAACCCAGTACAAAACATATGAATCTAAAACTTTCTTTAAACTATCTTCTTCCATAACTATAGCAGGCTTGCTTATCTGAATCAGAAGATATCCACAGCACTGATAATTTTAGCAAACCGGATACTGGAAATATGGTATCTGTATTTCCTGTTTATCCTTTAATTACATGATCATGATTACTACTATACTACTTATAAGTTAAAACTGACTAGACTCGACCGGCCGGAGAGACAGGTGGATACGGAACATATTTAGCTAGAACCTCTCCATCTAATTGGCCAGGCATTGATATGGTTTCTTTTAGAGTTTTCTCTTCGCGACTATCTAAAACGGCTATACAGATGGAGAATGCTTGTAAAAGTGAGAGTGAGGAGTGAAACTCAACTGAATAGATACCGTCCTTAAATGGAGCAATGGTGAAGAAAGGTTGGGTTTCTTGTACTCCTTCCTGAAGATGTTAAACAAAAATTTGAGATGTTAATTAGGCAATGTTTGGTAGGACTGGAGATTGGTATAGAATGGAATTTACCTGAGGGAATAGCTCGAATTTGTTTGATTTGGACGGACCAGCTGTTTTGCTCAGCTGATTTTGGTTGGCGAGTATCTGGAGTTTGCAGCCTAAGTCCCAACCTCCACAGTCACATGAGCCACCTGATTTCCATCGTTGGATTAGTGAAGATGGTTCTCCTTTACGGGGTACAGTGTGTACACCACTAGGAAGTATGACTGTGGCGCTAATGTCTTGAGTGCTGATGGAAGTTAGATTCTGCAATTTTTCCATAACTTCAGGCAAAGAATCTTTCTCAATGTGACCTGGATACTCTTCTAAGAGAGTTCTGGTGTGATTCTTCAATGGGAACTTGATGACCATGGCCGCGAGCTCATCGTTTGGTTGGTAATCTGAGGTTTGTTGGTCTGATTGTCTGAGGTTTACGGAGAAGAGTACAAACTCTCTCATGCTAAATCGACCAACCAAGTTCTCTGTACTCAAATTGGGATTACATGAACCGAAAACCTTCATCTGAGCAACAACATTGGGTATGTAGTCGTGACGATGGCCTTTGCTCCACATACCGTTCTTTTTCTTCACTTCCTGAATGGCGAAGAATGTATAAAGGCAGCTGTAGTCCTCCTTTCTTGAAGTAGTTGATATCTTCATGGTAGCTGCAAGAACGTTTTTTTCATTGTCAACTGCAAATGTAAACAAAGGTTGACCATTCTTGACTGCGACTCTCAGCAGCGCTTGAACTGCTGCGGATCCATGTTTCTTTTCTTGAAAAGAATGGTTGATGTTGATTGTTTTACAGCCCGACACATCCACTCTTGATCTTCCAGGTTGTCCAGCTACATTTGAAGTATACAGCTGCCTGTCAGATTGTTTACAAGTCTCATCTTTTGAGATTGAATCCCTTGGCAATGGCTCAATAGTATTTCGATTTACTGGTTTTGGCTTGAGTATTGGATCCAGCAGCCTTCTTAAAGGGCTTGACCTGGCTCTGCTGGTGCTACTGGACCTATCACTGGCTGATGCATCAAGGCCTGAAGAAGACACAGGATACTCTGAACTGGAATGGCCAGGAGCATATGTCGAGCTCGGCTTTGAGAAAATGGGAATCTCCTTTGGGTTGGAACTTCTGCCCATCTTGCCCATACTGAAGCTCAACCGACGAAAAGGTGAAGTGCTTCTCCCTTTATCCACTGCTACTTTGCTCACTTTTTGATCTGATCCCACGAGAGGACCATTGACATTTGGTTTGTTAATCGCCACAGTTGATTTTCTATCTTCTACATTACAATCTCTAGATGGAGAAGCGCCAAATCTTGCAGCACGTGGTACAGAATGAGACCTTACTGGCGATTCACCACTCTTTATCCGGGTGGAACAGTTGTGTCTTCCTTGTAAGTTCTTAGAGCTATCTTCCTCGTGAAGCAGAGGACATGACTGAGGTACATGAGAGTCGAGCGCTGCATCATTAGTCCCTACTGAAATGCTCCTTCGACTAGTTTCTGAGTGTTTTGCACCAGAGACTGCAGTTGAAACACAAGAGTTTGACTCCACCGAAGGATGGTTTTTTGGGAAATCTCTTGGCAAGAGGAGGACAACAGTGTTAGTTTTCGAATTAACATCTTGATCAGTGGCATTTGGATATCCTTGCCGTGGCATCTCTGTTTTCTTCATGAACTGTGCATCTTGAGTCTTCATTTTCCCCGTGGATGATGACTGTATCTCATATTTGACCCCATTCGACAAAGTTCCACTTTCTAGAGCAGTTTTTGCATCTAAACTACTTCTCCTGCACTCAAATGAGCTAATTTTCTGATTTATTTTATCAAAAGACTGATCCGTTCTCACAGTACTATCCTTATTTAGGGTACTATTTTGGGAATCTCCAAAATGAGGTAACTTTCGCACATATTCTCCGGTGGATTTGACAACTTGTGAACTGCCTTCAATGGGAGATGATTTAAGATGGGATTGCAATGAAGGACGGTGCATCCTTTGGCGATCAGGAGAAAATATAAATCTTCTGCTAGAGTTGGAAGATGATGCCTCCATTGAAGAAGCCGATGAAAAATCACTACTTGATATGGAAGACCTACCACTCACATGTGGCATCTGTTTCTGGCTACTTTGCCATCTCTCCAGTCGTCCCCAGTCTAGGACCCCAACATTTAACACTTTCTCTTGGGGATGTCTTCCCCTCTCAAGATAATATGGTAACTTTGACATGTACTTCACAAGCTCGTCTTCATCTTTACCTTTTCTACCAGCTGGTTGCTTATGATTCCCAGGGGATTTTGGTGCCACATCTTTCACCTTTTTCATAATTTCACGATGGAAATCAGCATATGACAAGCCTGGTTTTTCAACGTTGATCCTGTCCTGTGGTTTTACCCTTGGGCTTGCTTGCGCTGATTTAGTCTTTCCAAAAGTTCCAAACGAGTGTTGATCCCTCGAATTTCCATTGAGCTCTGAATCCATAGACTGGATAGATTCTGATACCAGCTAACCTCAGATTGTCCAATAAGAGATTATGATATGATGGCGACTAACCTGTCTCGTTTCCACAAAATCCACCAATTAGGCAAGTCCGAAAACTCCCCAGCTACACTTCCCAAGAATTCACAAAGACTCATTCAACCCTGGTGATGAAAAACAACAATAAGCATCACATTTCAGATCAATGAAAGATTTTACAATTAAGTTGAAGGATTGCATTCAGGGAAACTGAAATATTACATCCAACAACCAAATAAGTTTACAGCAACACGTTGCCAAGTTAACAGAAACTATTCCTCTTAACAAATTACCAAACCTTACATCACTGCAGCATTTTACTCAACCACCACAACACAAATTAACAACGCAAAAACATGACCCTCATTCACAAATCTAAAGAAAACTGTCACTCCCTAAATTTTTTTAATTGAGGAAGTAATGCCTATTACTATTCAAACACTACGCAAAAAAGATACCAGAATATGACACCGACAAAAAATATGAATCATTAGATTCACATAAAAGATAAGTAAAAGCAATACTCAAAATATCACTTAACTTTTCTCCTCTGATCGATTGTCTCTTATTTACTCTCCATGAAAAGGCAGATAATTCTCACCTACCACACAATCATTTCCACCGATTTTTCACTAATATAAAAAGAACTAGCACACCTTGCTACAGACAAACCTTAATGCTACCAAAAGAATGCATAAAGCCCAATCAATTTACATGGCACAAATTCAAACGCAGATACAGCAGAGAAGTCCAAACAGCCATCAAAACAATGAATAAAACCATTATTAAGAGTGGTCCATGTAAAAAAACGAAACAAGTAGAAAATATAGAAGAGATAAGGTAAAACAAGACTTGTCATATTCAACACCAAAAAGAGCCCCAGCTAATCAACCAAACCAGAGACGCAACACAACACAACACACACAAATACAACAACAATCATTTCTCATTTCAAAATTCAAACCTGGTTTAGCTCCATTCGAATTCCATCTCACCAATAAAAGCAAAAACAGAAAACCACAAAATCAGCTACATAAAGCAAAAACAAAAAAAAAAAAATAGCTCTTCTCTCTCTCGTTGTCAACAAACATTTGAATTTAATCCAAAGCAAGCAAAACTAAAGAAACTAATCTAAATCTAATCGTCTCAAATTACAAGAAAACAACTACAATTTCACTCACGTCGCCATATAGACTAAAATCTAACCAGATACAGACTTATTTGATCTCTATTTCCTCAAATTAACTCTCACAGAACCGAAAATCAACACAAACGAGAGCTGTCCGTGAAGATAAAAACATAAATAGAAGATTTACTCGAAATGTTGACCGTGTCGGTGCAGCATCAGTTCTTCAAAACAGCACTAGAGAGATCAATCAACACAGAGAAGCAAGCGAGTCAGTGAGTAAGTGATAAAGAAAACAAAAGGCAAATGAGATTTTTTATAATGCTCTTCTGCTATTACCTTTTCTTTTATTTTCCTTTCTTTTCATTCTTTTCTTTTCTTCCAAACAGAGACTTGTTTGCAGTAGAGATAGCGATATGTAAAGAGAGAGAAAATGTGCTCTCTTCTTCAGCTATTCTGTTTTGTTTAGCTGTGTGCTTCGTTTCTGTTTCTATTTTTTTTTTTTTTTTTCTTTTTACAGTGATGACAAAATGAATGAAAAGTGAGAGAGGACGACAGAGAGAAAAATCAGATGGCTGAGATTGAGGCAGTTATATCTAGGATAATAAATTTTGACACGTGTCATCATCCTGGACTAGTATGGTAATTTATCTTAATCAAATATTTAAAGAACGTTAATTTTTGTTTAATACTAGTAAGCAACGCAAATGGCGTGTGGGATCCACTGATATACATAACTGCTATAAATAAATAAATATATTTATTTATATCAGATTCGACGCAGTGGTCTGTATATATTTATCACGACTCATCAAAGCCGTAGAGATTCTGATCGGACGGTGGGGCCTGAATATACACAGACTGTGGGGTCTACCTTCTTATTCAGTACGACCCGAGAAGAACTGGTCTTTTTTGTCTTTTCACTTGTACATAATAATAATAACAATATTAAAAAAAACTATTTGTTTAAATTAAATAATTAATTAATTAATTATGGGTTAATTGGTTTTTTTTTTTTATTATTAGTTTTTTTCTTTTATTGCCGGATTTAGTGTTTCTCTGACATGTGTCATGTGGGTGACGTGGCATGATGGGACACGACGTAAATAAAAAATAGATAAAGAGAGGAGAAAAAGCTTAGATTGGGACACTTATGTTGACATTAAAATAGTTTAATGTAAAATATGAAATAGATTTTAATTCTGAATTTCAAGGAATTAATGAGATTTTGTGGTCACATACCCTTCTTTCTCAATTCTATTTTCTTGATATATTTTTGTAAAATTTTGTATTTAAAGAGCTGAATCTGCTATCTAATCCTGAACGTAAAGTAAAATTCAAATAAATTTATTATTAATAATAATAATTAAAAGGAATATACTATTATAAAATAGGAACAAATCATAAAGTCAAAAATAATTAAAAAAGAAACACAAGTCGTTTTCACTTTTGAAACCGCTCCTCATCAAAGAGATCAAAAGTGTTTCTTTTTATTGTTCAAAAAATAAATCAAAAGAGAAGAGAATAAAGAGATCAAAAGGTAACACAAAAAATAAAGAATATCCACCCAGGAACCAAAAAGAAGAACACTTATAATTGATACATAGAACTATAAAAAATTAAATCAATTCTAAAATTGTTTAACTTTAATTTTGGGATATCATTATAGTTAAAACATGCTTATATCAAATCGGTCCCAAAATAATGGACCTAAGTAGTTAAATATTGTTATATAATATTATACATAAAAATTAATTTTGGGGAAAATATTATTAATTTTATTATAAATAATTTTAAAAATTTTAAATGATATTTTTAGATAGAATGTATTGGTTTTTAATTAATATTTAAGTTTAACATTTACAAATTATTTTAACAATTTTTATAATAAAAATACAAATTAAATAGATATGATATATTTTCATATAATATTTATTTGAGCTGCTGCTAATACATAATTAGCATAAAATTATTACAATAGTCAATATAATATTTGGACACACGCGATATAATATAATATACAGTATTCATGTTTGGAGGTTTTTGAATTATTATGTAGATGTTAATGTGAAGAATAATTCTATAAGTTTTTATGTAAAATTGGCCATTTATCGTGTTGTGGCCGGTTTAATATATAAATAAAAATTAATAATTTATTTTAGAGAAAAATTAAAGTACTAATTTATAATTAATTGATTTTATATTTAAAAATATATGTGACATTTAAAAAAAAAAAATCAAGTTGAAACAATAATGTTATAAACGTAATGATTGTAGTGCATATTTAGGATAATCCAAATTGGGTCATATATGGTGGGCTTTCCTGTTGATTTATTTTATGGAAAAATAAATAATTATATGATATAATTGGACGTTGGAAAATGACTTCTTCAAAAGAAACGAACATAATAAATAATCTTTACAAGAAATCAATCACTTTTAGAATAATGTGATTTTGATTTGTCATGATGCTCTATAATATATCATGATAATTTTGGTCTTTATTTATTTTATTGGTTTTTAAAACTAAAAAAAAAAAATATATGATTAAAGTAAAATAATAGCAGTATTATAAATATTTAATAGCTACATTTTCTGATGAAATTCAGGGATGGGTCTATTTATGTTTCAAATATACCATACATATCATCTCATAATTAAATATGAGTATCTATTTATTCCTAACATCAATTATTTATCACAAAATAATCTATCCAACTAGAAAATGAATAAACAAAAATTATTTAATTATGAGGAAAATCAAGATATATTATGTACACCACTCAAAGTGGAGTTAACTATAACCAAAAATTGAACTCAAAAAAGGGAAATAATATGTGCATAGATTTGGTCATGATCTAACATGTTGAAGTCATGAAATCCATGAGTAAACAATAATAACATAAAAGCATAATGTAAATAGTGATCAAAATTATGATCATATATATATAATCATGTAGATTTTTCACCATTGAAATCGAATAAAAATCCACCGACTAAGGTCCCATATGTCTCTAATGCAAAAATATATATTTTGAAAATTATTTAAGCTTGTTTTTATAGATATATAGTATAAGGTATATGAAGTGATGTGGGGTTTAGTTTGTAGTTTATGGTACTAAAAGAACAGAACAGGTTAGTAGTGTTACAATAATTTAAGACATGATGGAGTTGTCAGAATCCAACGCGGTTTAAAAGTCACTGTGTTTTCACTGCAATTTAAGATTACTGTGGATTTTAATATGAACTGTACATGATTTTGACTTTTGAATCATGTATAGAACTGAAGGTCTGTATATGCTGACCAACAGTTTGGATTACGTGTTTTGTACTGTTTCTATTTGGATTTATCTATGTATCTATTGGGCTTAGTTTCGAACAAGTCCGGCCCAATGTTTAGGAAATCTCGACCCACCCTATCAATGTTTTTTATTTTTTATTTTAAATATAATTTTTTATAAGGGATTAACCCTATTTATAAATATCTGATACTTCATCGCCATTTTCCACTAAATATCTATTAAAAAAATCACCCACCTCTAAAATAAATTTAATCGGACCATAAACTTGGACTCAAACACAGGTCCGATAAGCCCATTAGAATTCGACCCATAACTTTTTATAAAGGTACATAATTGATCCGTTTAGTTCGTTTTAGAAAACAGTGGTAGTTGGGCCGGCCCATTTCGCTCAGAGCCCATCATGAAAAATCTACTATTATACTCCACCGTTTGAAATTAAATCACAATTCACCTTTTTTTTTTTTTTTTCCAAAATACAAATTCATATCAAATCAATTGGTAATTAACGCAGATGGGCCCTTATATTTAATACGTCAACCTATCAAAATTCAAAACGAAGAAAATGCCAGACGTGTAAATGCCAATATCCACATCACCATTCAATACATTTGTCTCCTCCTCCTCCTCCATTTTTAACATTTTTTACTCTCAAACCAAACTATACCTACCTGCACTTAACCAATCAGGTTTAAAGAAAACAAAAGGTAAAACTATATGAATGGCATAATTTAAATAATTTTTTAATATTTATTAAGGTTTAATTTTATTTTTTCATTTTACTCTCTTTTTTTTACTACTGTGAAAATAATAAAAAAAATTAAAATGTCTTAATATTAATTTTGAATTTAGTAAATCTCTATTAGGTCACTAAAAGAAATCAACAATTTTGTTTTAAAAAATATTTTCCATCCAAAAATGAAAATGAAACTAGAACACTAAAAAAAATCCAACTTTTTTAAAATTTATATTATCCCTAAAATAAGTGTAGATATAACAACATTGAGTCAAATTTAAGTACAATATCGTAAAAAAATATATTCACATAATTGTCAACATTGTCAACTTAACATTTAATTTTCTATTAATCATCCACTAATCAATTTGATAGCTACTCTTTATTTCATCAAACACATTAATTTTTTATAAAATTAAAAATAAAAATAAAAATAAAAATAAAAATAAAAATCTACCCACCATTTCACTATACTATTTCAATTTCCGATCCCGAACTAACACGTAGAAGAATTAGCAACATCAGAAGTCTTCCCATCACCACCAAAAACTCTACTACCAAAGACCAAAAACCCCAAAGCATGACCCAAAACAGCAGCTAAGAACACACCACCGTTAAACGACATAATCGCCAGCATAACCAAATAACTAATCCCCACTCTCAAACAATGCACCAAAGTCCGACCCAAACCCGACGCCACCCGGTTACCCGACCCGGAACTCATAGCGCGAGAAAGCAGTTCGATGAGAAAACAGAGGAAGAAGACGAAAAACAGAGCGAGTGCGTACATGCCTGAGCTTTTACCCGGCCAATATGAGAACAGAATCTGCGTGTCCTTCCCCCAGAAGAACGTCATGTGCATCGGTGTCATCGACATGTGGTGCGGTGGTGATTGCGTCATGGTCGACGGAGGAGATTCGTCGTGGTGGTGGTTCATGCTGTCCATTTTCTGTTTTTAGGGATTTCGATTTGGATTTGAGTGTGTGGTTTGTGATGGTGGTGTTGTTGTGTTGTGAGTATTTATTGTGGAGGTTGAGCAGAGAGAGAGATATTTTACACATTTACATGTTGATCATGCGTGTATGTGAATTTGTAAAATCTGTGTTGATTTTTTAATTATTTTTTTAATTATTGCAAATGATGTTGTATAATGTTATATATATTATTTTATTTTTATTATTTAATTTTGATATAGTTTTTCTTTTAAAAATAATTAGTATTAAAATATTTTTTTTTATATGATTGAGAAACTTTGTACCAATTTTGGATATATACGATATTAATATCGGGATGTGTAGATAGTTTTAAAAAGTAAATTATGTATTTTTTATAATAAATAATTTTTTTTTTAATTTTAAAATAAATATTATAAAATTTAATTTAAACTCATACGTCAATTTAAAAAAATAAAAATAATTTTTTATAAATTTTATTTTTAAAAATAAAAATATTTAAATAAATATATGAAATAAATTCAATTTTTTTTAAAAAAAAATCAGTTTTTAACTTTTTTAAAATTTGAATATATTTTTATAATTATTTTATAATTACCTTAAATCTTAAAAAAATATTATTTTATACTTAAATAATAATAATAATAATAATAATAATAATAATAATAATAATAATTTGGATGAGTTATTCTTAACACTTTCGTTTGTCTTTTCAGGTTAAAAAGCCAAATACTTTTCGAAATGGTCCATTTGAAACTATTATTCGTTATGGCAATTAATGCACATGTCATTTTAATGGTGTAAAAGAATCAAGTTCATGCAACTTGACACCAATCAATTACGAATTAGTCAAAAACGTATTCTAAATGACATTTCCAAAATATCTAAATTTCTTTTCAAACTCTTATTTGCAATATCATCTATATTGTGTGTTATGTAAACGCGTATAATTAAATATGTGAGTGTTATTTATCAATTTTTAAAAAAATTATTAATTCAAAAGTCATAATCTTATTCTCATATAAATCTAAAAATAACATAAAGTCTTCACTTCATCTAAAATGGCAAGAGTCATGCTGTATCATACACAGCTTGATAAAGTAAAAGGCACAAAACAGACATTTATAATCCCAATTACATAGTATATTTGTACTTCTTTTATAGATTAATTTGTTATGAAAAATTAAGTAAAGTTAAATATTTTTTAATTTAATTTTCAATTTTAATAAATTAAATCTATATTTTCTCTATGCGAAACTTAAATTTTATATTACCAACAAGTTTAAAAAATAAATCATAACCGATAATTTTTTTTAAAAGAAAATACTAACAGTAAATAATATTATTATTTAAAATAGTACATTGTACTTCTTTTATAAATTACTTTTTAATTAAAATTTTTAAAAATCAAATGTTTCTTTTTAATTTTTAAAATGCAGCTGATTTGATCATATCAAATCAAAAGTACATTTTCATAAAATTTAGATTCTCAATAAATTTTAAAAAAACGAATAATATAATCAATGATAATTTTATTTCTTTCTTACAAAATAAAAAATAAAAATTTTTTCTATATTAATTCAAGCAATTTTAATTAAAATAATTATATTCTTTACTTATCTAATTTTATCTTAAAATAAAATTAATACTTATAACATTTTTTTAAAATATAAATTTCTTTTATTTATTTTTGAACATATAATGTCAGTAAAATTAATATTGGAAACAATATTAAAACTCATTAATCAGAAATAGAAAATACGAAATTTTTTACCATTCATTTTTTTAAATAAAAAAACACAAAAATAGATCCAAGAAAATCCAAAACCAATAATCTAAACAACAAAAATCCCCACAATTAGCACACACTATTAAGTACACAACAAAAAACACCAATGTACTACAAATCAACATTTCTCAAAAACAAAAACATTTAAAATCCTCCCACCATCACCATCATCATCTTCAACCATCTTCATCAAAACCCTAATCTCCAAAATTCAAAATCCATTGATTTTTTTTTATTATTTTTTTTATTTCAATGAATCAAGAACAAAAAATGGATGGTTCTCCATCACCAATACAAGATCCTCAAAGGATGAATCAACATCCAATGATGATGCACATGACATTCTACTGGGGATCAGAAGCCATAGTTTTGTTCAAAGATTGGCCAGGAACAGATAGAAAAATGTACATAATTTCACTAGTATTGGTGTTTGTAATGGCTGCAACATCAGAAGGATTAGCAGGATCAAGATTGATTAAAAAGGGTATGAACAATTGTGTTGCTGGGTTAATACAAAGTTTATTGCATGTAATTAGGGTTTCACTTGCTTATTTGGTTATGCTTGCTGTTATGACATTTAATGTTGGCATTTTTTTGGCTGCTGTTGGTGGACATGGATTAGGGTTCTTGCTTTTTGGAAGTAGGGTTTTTAAGACTAAGAAATTGGATTATCAACAACCTCCTGATATTCCTCCTATGAGTTGTTGATCTTTTTGATTTTGAATTTTAGTTTTTTATTTATTTATTTATTATTTTTTAGGATTTGATTTAGTTAAATGCAAAATAATTGTGGTTTGATTTGTTTATAAGATGAGTTTGTTGGGAAAGGAATTGGTTTTGGTTGATTTGAGTTTTATTAGAATGGAATTTTACTTGTGTGGATTTGGTGGTTTAATTGGTTGTTGAATTGAAATTTAGATATAATTAGATTTTTTTTTTTTTGAAAGAAATGGTAAACAAAAATAATGTACTAATTATTTAGAAAAATAAAAGATTTAGTCCGATGAAGGTTTTTATTTAGGGTTAAATTTTAAATTAGTTTTAAGAAAAAAATTTGTGTAATGTAAATTTTAAGTTTAATCATTGGTTTTGTTAAATTTTCATTTATAATTAGCCACGTCATATTTCAATAATTTTATATTTAATAATTAATTTAAAAATTAAAATTTTTATAAAATATTTTATATAAATAATTAATTATGGTTAAAAAATACAATAATAGAATGAATATCATACTGTCTCCCGAGTTTATTTATTATATATATTTATTTAAGAATAAACGATAAAAAATAATATTAATATGAAAATAAAACGGAAACTAAAATTTATTTATGATGCAAAGTATCAAACGAATATGGTTAATTTAAAAACTTTCAATTTTTGAAACAATCTATATACCCAAACTTATACTCGTTTGAGTACTTTTATCATTTTAGATTGGCATGCCATATCTATAAGAGAAAACTCAATTTTAGTGTCATTTTTAAAATTTGTCATAAATTATTTTTGTTTTAAATTATTAACAATATTATATAAGTTGCATATTTTATAGTAGTTAATGTAATGCAAATATTTTATTCTTACTATAACTTTTTCAATATGAATAATTTTATATCTTTTTATTAAAAATTTATAACTTTTTATGTTGTAATTTATTTATTTAATTATCTAATTATAAATGATTATTATCATTATACATAGTATTTTGTTATCATAAATACATAATATTAATAGTTTAAATTATTTATTTTAATATTAAAAATGATTAAAAATTATTTTATTATATATAATTATAAATTAATGAATATATGGAATTAATAGAGAAATATAATATATATATATATATTATACTATATAATTTTTTAATATTTTAGAATTGATTTTGAAATATATTTTAATCAATTATTTTAAAATTTAATAATTTAAATTATATAATATAATAAATAATTAAAAATACAAAAATATATATATAAAAAATATTAGATGTAAACTAAAAATATAAAATATAATAATATTTTAAAATAAAGTGTTAATTTATTTATAATATGAAATTAAAAAATATAAAATATTGTTATATTTTAAATAAACAAATTAACATTTTAAAATATTAAGAAAAAAAATAATTTTATTTTATTTTATTTTTTAAAAATAAGAGAGGGGGTGCCCCTTGCTTTGGGCTTTATTACAAAATTAAAATTTTGATTTTGGAAAGTGAGTTAATGACTTGATGAGAATATTTTATTATAATAATACATAAATGTTTGAAATGAAAATGTGGAGAGAAGATTTTAAATTGAAAATGTTTATATAATTAGATAGAAAGAAGAAGTTGATAAGTGAGATTGAAAAGACGACCGACCATGAAAACGGAGGAAATTAGAGTGGGGATCGAAGATTGTGTTAATGAAAGTTGTGTAATAAAGATGATGTACAGTGGAGGTTTCGGCCTAAAAACGATATATCTTGTTAAAGATGATACGGTAGAAAAGGAGAAAAAAAATAGATAGGAATTTTTTTTTTTTTTTTATTAATGTTGGTATTTGATTTATATGATAACATTCTTAGCTTTCTTGATTGTAAAATCCACCCGCCTCAAACTGTAGTCTAATCTGGCACACAGTACTCAATTCCATGTTAAGTTTTTGAGTATTGATGGTGAAATGCACCTAACATAATTGAATTTTTATTTATTTATTAATGTTGATATTTGATTGATATGCTAACATTTATATATTTAAAAAATAATTTATATAACACGTGTCTATGCAATTTGCATTAATTTCATGTCAATCAATGAACTACGTTTTTATTTATAAGCCATTACATCATACATATAATTCGATTTTACCACTATTTTTTATCATTTAGCCAGATATTTATGGGCTTTGTAAACAAATTTGTAATAATATTATAATGGGCTTGAATAAAATATTGAAATGACCCAAAGCTCAAATCAGCTCACCTTATAATGAACCCACATTGAAGATTTTAATTCATAAAAATGAATATATATATATATATATATATATTATTAGTATAAAGTATGTGAAAGTAATTATTCAGTGCTTTAGAAACAATTTCGTCTAAATATGATTTACAAGGAGCTTAATTTAATTATATTATATTATATTACATATTAAGTTGTTTTTATTTTTATTATAGTTTCATCATCTATTTTTAAAATTAAAAATAGATAAAATTATTTCCATAAAAGAAAATATAAAAGTATTAATGTATTCATATAAAAATAATAATTTTAATATATTTTCTGAAATGAAATATGTTTTAATTTAATAAGAATAAGAAAATGTGAATATAAGTAAAAATAGCAATATTAGTAAAAACATATAAAAACTGAATATATTAAACTATATATTATATATTTAATGAGCATTCAAAGTTTGAGTTAAGTTTTTAAACAAAACTTTAAATTTTATAAAATGAGCCTTCACATTTTTCACATGTTATTATAAGTCATTCATATAGTGTGAAGAACATATGTGACGAACATTTATTTTTATGTGGTGAGGGTAAAAAAGTCATAAAGACTCATTTTGTGAAATTTAAAGTATGATTGGTTTAAAAACTTAATTCAAACTATGAAGGTTCGTTAACTTAATTAAAACTTTTAAAAGATTAAAAGTGAAACTACCCCTTTTTATATATATATATATATATATATATATATATATATGGATAAAAGTGAAATAGTTTAAAAAGTAGGTTGATGTTTCATATGAGTCATTAAATGGTATATTAGTGTTTCAAATAGTGATAGCAATTACTTGTTAGATTAACTTCAAATTAACTATAATGTTAATTGTTTGATTATTGATAATAATTTTATCTTTGAAATTAGTAGTTAGATGTAAAGTTACTACAAAATTTATTAAATATCATAAAAGAAAAATTACAATAAATAAATCATAAAAAGTTTAACTTTTAAAAATATATCCACTTTTAAATTCTTTCGAATCCAATTATTTTGAAAGTTTGTTTGCACTCTATTGGTTTGTACTAACATTTTCATTCTCAACTTGAAATCGTCTTTACAAATTCTAAATCTATTTGAACTCGCATCTGAAATAAACTTACTTTTTTGATAATTTTTCCACCGCAAGTTATGGTCGCAAAATACAAACTTCTAACTGGGGATCACAAATTTTGTGAGCAATTTTTGAAAAACTTTAAGACAAGAGTAAAAAATCAGCCTGGAGTACAAACAAACTTTCAAAATGAATAGTTTTGTAAAATTTTTAGAACGTTAAATTTCGAAAACTCAAACTTTAAAAATGTCATTTATAAAAAGTTTTCATATATAAATACAATTAAAAAGATAATGATGTAATTAATTATAAAGTAACAATTAATAAAGTAAATAATTACTTTTCCCATCCGAATGAAAGTGTCACGGTTAATAAATTTCACAAATAATATCTTAAATGTTTATTAAAATTCTAAACGATGCAGTTACTAAATATGTAAATTTTACCAAAGATAATTTAAAATTTAGACCTTATTTAAAACTCTATTTGAAAATCTTTACCAAATATGTACTCCTTCCGTCCCAGAGAAACGGTCACCTTCTACATTTTCACACCGATTAAAAAATAAGGTAATTCCATGTAAATATAGAGTGAATTATCTATTATACTCTATTTAATTTTTTAATTTTTATTAGTACTTTAAATATGAATAAAAAATAGACTAACTTAGAAAAACCTCACAAACTTTTAAATTTTCACTTTTAAAAAATAACTAAATGGTACATTTTACCATTTTGTCAGGAGGTTTTACACTGATTTATGATTTATGAATATACGAAAGTGGGGTGTGAAGAAAATATTTTAAGTTGTAAAAGTCTATTTCTAAAAATAAAAATTTGAGCAATTAAAAAATATAAATAAAATCTTCTTCAATTTATTTTTAAAGTTTTAAATTTTATTTGCTCAATTTTATATAATTTTTTCAATGATAAAATTGATGCTTATCTTATCTTTAATGATACTATTAATTGGTGCTCTAGAACTAATTAAATTAGCCGTCTAGATTAATTGATAAGGAATTTTTTTTATTATTATTACTTTTTTAATATTGCTCTTATTAATCACAACATAAATATTTTAGGAAAATTTGTTGTATAGATCATAAAATGTTTACTATACAATTATAGGCCACATTTGAAAAGTTTGCAAAACTAAAGTTTGATTTTTACTCTATAAGTCATTCACAGACTGTGAGCGTAATTCACAGAATCTGTGAATTGTAAAAATTCATGGGTATTTTAGAAAATTTGGTATACGGAGTGAAAACTAAACTTTTTAAAAGTCTGTTTTTGTATATTTTTCAAAAAGTTAATTGCATTTACACCCCCTGAACGATGACAAACTACACATATATGAACATTTTGGTATTAATACACACTCACACCTCTTCTATCCATAAAAATTAGTGAAAATACAAGGTAAAATTAACTTTAAACGAATATTACTTTATATAGATGTATTCGGAATTGCAAATTTTATCATCATATTGATGAATTTATTAATTAAACAATGTTTTATTATTGGGTAAAGGGGTGTGAGTGTGTATTAATACCAAAATGTTTATTTGTGTGTAATTTACAATCGTTTAGGGGTGTGAGTGCAATTAACTCTTTTTCAAAATACATCTATAATTATATTTTGAACTTTAAAAAACTCATTTTTTAGAATTTTTACAAAATTTTAAATAATTAATATTATTAGTTATAAAATAAATATTTATTTTTCAAAAAATATAGTATATACTAAAAAAATAGGATAATTCTTCTTTAAATAAAAATAGATTAAAAATTTATCAAAAACAATATTAAACCTAAACTATTTTAAACATAATTGTTATTGTTGTTTATTATTTACATTTAAGACGGAATTGAAATGTACAATTAATTAGTCTTAACTTTCCTGGACTGTAAGAAACAGAAAAATCAATGAAATGAATAGACTGAGGACACTTTATCTAAATAAAATCATTTTCAACAAATTAATTATGATTGCAACTTCTGTTTTCAAAAGTTTAAAATTAGAAGAAAAAAAAAATCCAATAACAATTAACCTAACACATGTTGCAAAATTTGTGAATTATGTAGTCATAGAACATGCCAAAATGAGAAAAAAAAACAGCAAAAACACCGGTCAACACTCTTATTATTCCTATTATCAAAGACTTCATAATACCGCAAAAAACAAAAATCAAAGACTTCGTATTTCCGGTAGAAAAATTCCATTATCCCAATTTCTCACGGTTTCAATCAAAACAATCTTGGGAATATAGTCGACAAATTATGTACATGAAGATAATAATTTTAATATATATATATATATTTTAAACAAGTTCGATTATTGTTTTTATTTCTTTTTAAAATATATTTAAATAAAATATATTTTATTTAAAATAATTCTTTTAGGTGAACAATTTCATCCGGGCGAGATAATTTTTATAGGATGACAAGACTCTAATCCAATGCGAAATTTTTTTAGTGACGAGATTTCAGTTTTGACCTACAAAATTTTTTTAAGTGGCGAGATTCTAATTCCGACAATTACTACTCCTAACACAGAATAAAAATGAATAAACTCTGCCAAAAAATTTAGGTAACCAATTGTACGTGATTAGGACGATCAAAACTTTAATTTAAAGGATAAATGATAAAGAGTAAAAGATAACATTGAATATTAAAGTTAAAGTGAAAAAAACTGACTAATAAAACTGGATTACTATTTTCAACGCGTTTTCACCTAAACTTTTTAAAATGATAATACGATAAAAAAATATTAATTCAAACTCTCGGTTTATTTTGATTGCTACTGGTCTTGGTGCACTCGCACTTTTTAAAGTTGATTGCACCACGATTTCCTTTTCAAAAATCTTTTGCCGAATCCAAATGAACAACCAATAGGTAATTGATGCCCTTTTATTTTATTTTATTTCATTGTTTTAACTTTGCGCAGTTTAGACCCTCAAAATACTCCAGTGCCATTTGTTCCGCATCAATCCCACTAAATATGATCCCTATCCAGTAATTATTCCAAATGGACGAAATATTTTATTCTTTACAATATATCTCTATTCATAGTATGCATCACTAAGGCTATATTTGTTACAAGCTTTTTTCTTAAAGTTTAGTGTTTTGACTCAATCAAAACTCTAAAGAAAAAATATATATTTGTTTGGATCAACAGCTTATAATCTAATATGAGTGTTTTTTAGAGAGTTTTTAAAACGTTCCTGAAATTAACTTTTAGTGTTTGAGTGAAAGAGTTTCCAAAATTCTTCCCAAATTATCCTCATCAATATTAGTTTTAAATTACTTCCTAAAAAGACAATGACGAAAACAAAAAGAATTTTTTTATTAAATTCAAATTTTAAAACCAAAAATTCGAAAATGGAAAATTAAATAAATCGAAAAAAAATAATGAAAAAATTAGCAAGAAATATTTTTTATTATTATTTATTTTAGTTTTATTTTCAATAAATTAAATATTTATCTTTTATGAAAAAATAAAAAGAAGTTGATTTTATAAATTTATTATTTAATTTTGTTACTTACTGAGAAAAAAGTTATAATTAAATTTTATTTTAAACATAAAAATAACTATTTTTTTATATTATGTCCTTTTACGTCATTTGAACTTCATTAGATAAATAAAACGCTAAACACTAACCGCTATTAAAAAAAACGCTAAACGCTTTAAAAAACTCTAAACACTTTAAAAACGCTAAACGCTATTAAAAACATTACTCATGCCAAACACAACCTAAATATACTTTTCTATTTCGTTTTTTTAGAACACATAAATATAATCTATCAAATTTGAATTTTTTTAATTTTTTTATTTTTAAAAAGCAAACATGAGAAAGTAAATTCAAGTTCAATTTTTTTAAAAGAAAAATATATTCTATAAAAAAAAAAAAAAACCTTGTAATTCAAGATTCAAATGGTTAGAAGAGAATCCTAAATATTTCAATCCATTATTTTTATTGATTGGATTAAAATTATTTTTAAATTTTTCAAAAGCTAAGAAAATGAAATTTATACTCAATTACAAGTAGTCAAACAATCAAATCTCAAAATCTTGCACAATTGATGAATCACATGTATCATGTCTACATAAAATGTTCATTTACAACATCAAATCAATCTCATGATCAATGTTAGACCAAGTCATAATTTTTTTTAAAAATAAAATAAATTCAATTATATTATTCTAAAATAAGCAGATTGTGGTAAATCTCATGATCAATGTTAGGCCAAGTCATAATTTTTTAAAAAAATAAAAATAAAAATAAAAATCAATTATGTTATTCTAAAATATGCAGATTGTGGTAACATGAGATGACCACCAAAAGCAAAAAGGTTATATATCCGTATATTATATAAAACAATTCCAAAATTCGCCCCTTTTCAATATTTAAAATTTTTCTATTCACGCCTTTAAATAAAACTAAAGGTTCACATATTTTATAGTATAAGAAATAAAATAAAATAATTTTATATGATTTATAAATTTATTAAATATTTAGCTGTGGTCTGAAATAGCATAAAATAATACTAACAACAATTTTATATTGTATATATAGGATAACTTTATCATTCATAAATGTTAGGATAACTTTATCACATACTTTTCGTATTAGATCTTCACTATGTTATTTTTAAATAATCCTTTGCTAATTTTTATTTTTTTTAAATCTACATAATTTTGGGATAATCCCAAAAATTTTAGAAGAGTTTCAAAAAAAATTTCAAAAATTTAAATGACCCAATTACCCTTTCAAAAATTTTAATATTAATTTAAATTTCTATTTTTAATTTATTTTTTATTTTTTATTGTTAATTATTTTTTTAAAAAAGTTAAAATTAGAATGACCAAATTACCCTTCCAAAATTTGTTAAAAAAATAAAATTAAATAGTAAATTAGACGTTGACTGACAGTAAAGTGGCAAATTGGAGAAAAAGTTACGGAAAGTTTTTTAGAAATTTCTGAAACCCTCATAGATTTTTTAGAATTATTCCTAATACTTATTTTTATTTTAAAAATATTAATATATTTTTATTATATTGTTTATTTTATTTATTTTTAATCCATAAAAATAGTTGTTTTATTACTTATTAGATTTTTGGGTATTTTTGTAATTCATACAGTTATCCTATTATTTATCGAATTTTACGAAATATAAGTTTAGTATTTTGTTATCCTATCATGTTGCTTATACGATAACCAGTCAAATACAATTTATGGATAAATTAATCAATTACAAAACTTTTATCCTAATCATTTCCCTTATACTATATTAGGTTTATCCTATACCATGATCCATAGGAGCCCTGAGTTTTTATACTATTTACATTTATACCATTCATATAATAAATGATAAATATATAGTTATTAATATAAAATTAAATTCTTACATTTATTTATCCTTATATTATTTATACAATTAGGAAAATTATAATTAGAAAAATTTATAATTTAAAAATAAATAATTTTACTATTACTATTTTAATATTTGTGAATGACTTTAAAACTTTTATATGTCCATGATGACGGACTTTATCGACCTATAGCGAAGGAAAAAAATGTAAAAAAATTTATTTTATAAATATAATAGAAATTAATTTTACAAAATTAAAATTTTAAAATTTTTTATTTTTAAAATATAAAATTTAATACTTAGCTCATATTTTAATTTTTCTCCAATGTAATTTGTAACTATTATAATGATTTTATATAGATATTGATCGCGCTCCAGAAGAGATCTTTCTCTATCGATAGATACCTAACACCTCCCTCAAGTGCCATAAATTTAATGACCAATCCCCTTCTTCACCCGTTAGAAGAACTCAAAATGAATGCACCATCTGTAATCGGTCAAGTTTATATAATACAATTTAATGTAAAATAATTTTAAGTATTCATTTGGTCCCAAACATATTGGGTTTGCCTCACATGAACATTAAATTTTACCTATTCTAGCTCCCTCAGCTGACTACCAAATGTCATCCATTTTATCTCTGTATAAAAATAAAATAGAAAAATAGATAATTTTAATTTAAAATATTATTTTTTAATTTTTTAAAAATTATAATACTAAAATACTAAAATTTAATTTTCATTTCATATCTCAAATGTTTATAGGTTTCTAAGTGTAATCTATCTGAAATTATTTTTATTTTGACTTTTAATTCTAAGAAAAATATAAAATATTTTCAATAATCTGGTATCTTTAGTTTTCTCCTTAGATAGTTTTAAAAAGTAAATTCTTTTACGGTAATTCTTCATATACCATCTAAAATAATTTTATCTAAGTTAAAATTAATTTTATTCCCATATATTTGTATATGAAAATAGTTTATAATATATAAATTATATTGAAAGGTGTTTTTTTTTTTTTCATAAGGGGTTTGAGAGAACTCGAACTTAGTTATATATTTCAAATTAATCCTTTAACTTTATGAACGGTCTATTTATCCCCTCAAATTATAAATAATGGATCAATTAAGCTATTTTTATTTATGTGGAGGTTAAGTAAAAATTGTAACTTAAAAAGATCAATTATCCTCTCCACATTAATAAAAGTGATTTAATTACCTAATATTGGAGGGTTAAATTGAATTTCTATAAAGTTGGAAGGTTAACATGAAAATTTATTTTTTAAATCCATAAATAATAACTTTTATAATTCTAAAAGTTGAAGTATCAAAATGATAATTTTCATAATTTGAAGGACCAACAAGTGATTTTGCCTTTAAAAACACACACATCTACACAAGCTTAGATAAGTTATCATGTGTGTTGTTGACATCTAACTAATTAAAAATATCATTTGACTAAACCCTACCAAATAAAACCAATTATAGCAAATTACAAAAAGGCAATTCTCACATTATTATATAATCATGATTATTATACAAAAGACATCCTTATTACCATATATCTTTTTTTTTAATAAAAAAGAGAACTAGAAAAAGAGAATATTGATATTCCCTTTTTGATTATTTTGTCATATTCTCTCTAACTTGTACTAGTATTAAGACACTATAGAATCTTGTTGACCAATGACTATATATGCTTTGGTTTGCTTTTGCTTATTGTTGTCTTTCATATCAAATTTTTATTCTCTTCTCTACATGTGCTTGCTTCCTCCAAATGACTTCAATAAGTCCACTCTTGTGGTAACCCAATAATCTCTTGTTTGTTCATGGATTGATTTTTATTCTTTTGATGGTGATTTGTGTATATTCTGTTTTTCCCACCAAGCATAACACCTAAAATAAAACATCAAATAAAATAAAATTAGCATTCATCTAGTTTATTGAAATTTAGATCCATAAATTTAAAATTTGATAAGGTAAAAAATATTGAAAATTTATATGGATATGACTCAAACCACTCCAAAATAAAAATTTAATGATGTAAAATGGTAGTATTCAACTATAATTTTGTGATGAAATATTTCATCAAATATATATTAGATTGTATCTAATAAAAGAAAGGAAATTAGGGAAATGAGAAAGTTAATTAATTTCAATTTTAAAATTTTCATCTAATAATTAATATATATAATTTCTCTCCTCATTCATTTAAAAGATCAAAAAGTAAATTAATAAAAAAAAAATTCATAAATTTCATTTGTTAAATGAAAATTTAATGGTTGAAACTAATTTTCTTATAGATAATTTTTTAATATATATATATATATATTCCAAATTATTTTTTATTACAATTTAGTTAAAAGTAAAATTATTTTTAAATGCATACCTCTCAGTTTTACTATAAAATTATTTTAAAACTAACCATTTAAAGATATAAATAAGGTGATTTTATTTTTTGTTGGAGGGTGGCAGATGAGTAATTACCATGTTGTTGGAATGGATAGGTTGATCTTCCATTTAAAGTTGAAGGCAAATTTGCACCCACTTTGTCAAAATGTTGTTTTAGAGCTTGAACCACTCTAGCTGGTATGAGAATTGTGGGACAACCTATAAAACAAAACAAGAAACTAAGTTTTCTAATTAACACTATTTATTTTCTTAATTTTCTTTGAAAGTGACATTAAAATGAAAGTAATATATTATATTACACAAGTGGACCAACCATAATAGAACCTAAACAGATGGCAAGGAATCTTAGAACATGTAACAAAATATGGGCTACAAGATTCTTTACAACTAATTGTGAATATTTTCTCTTCATCACATAGAAGATCAAATTCTACTTCACACCCCTAATTGGTGATAAATTACATTTTAGAATAGAATTGAATATTACTTAAAAAAAAAAAATGTAGTTTTTGAATTGGACTACAATATTATCATTCAATTTGGAAAGGAAAATGAAAATGTTAGTTCATTTCAAACAATATAAAAGGGGAAAATGAAAATGTTCTGACTTAAAAGGATGAAATTATAATTTATACTAACTTTAAGGGCTAAATTAAAATTTTGATAAGAATGGTCAAAACATCCAACTAAACAGAGAAACAGAACCTAAAACTGAAATGAAATCTAACCACTCCAACTCCAACAACTATTAGGACAAATTAAAAGTTTAAATAAACAAATAAAAAAGAACCAAAAAAAACAAGTTTAGAAGAAAAAATTGACACAAAATTACCTGCTCTCTTTGATTGATCAGAACTGTAAGAAGAAGCTGAACCAGTTCTTGTTGGCAAGAAAACACCTGTACCACTTGAACTAGCTCTTGTACTTCTCATGCTTGATGAAGAAGATGACTCTGTTTTGTTCTGTTTCATCATAGCTTTAATGGCTCTTATCTGATCATCAATCAACGCTTGTTTGAATTGAAAATCTTCTGTTCTGTTTCTGTTGTTGTTGGTGTTTAGGTTAATGTTCTTGAAGTCTTCATCTACACAACCCAATGTCTGAAAATCAATCAAAAACATTAATTTAATCAAACAGATTTTGATAAGATAAAGTTAGATAAAATAATAAAGATTGAAGCTTTGATGATAAATTTGGTACCTTTGGATGATGATCATCATCTTGAAGCATATATTGAGCCATCTGCCGAGACAAAACAGCACAGTAACTCTCCTCTTCTTCAAAATCACTATTTTCTTCTTCTTCAGTAGAAGCCTCTGTTTCAGACCCAAAAGCAGAGCCAGAAACAGAACCTGAATCAGAACCACCAAAGCTAGACCAAGTAGCTGTAGTAAAAACAGATTTCTTGAGCGAAAAGGAATCATCTTCTTCTTCTTCAGAGTAGAGTGGAGTGTTGTTGTGCAGTTGAATAGCCATGATTAAAGGAGGTTTGTGTGTTGCTTGCTGGTAAGAGAAGGATATGAAAATTCAAATTCAATGATTGTTTGGAAACAGAGGATAGGAGAGGAGGGGTTTTAAAACGAGAAGATGTGGGTTTAGTTGGTGGGTCTGGTCTGATTTGGTAAAGTGTTTGGTTGTGTTGGTTTTGGTTTGGGAAATGGTCTGGTCTGGTCTGGTGTGTGGATTTAGTAGTTGGACCGTACATTTGTCCAGCTATACAGCTCAACTGCCATTTGTTAGATTTGACAGAGAGATTGTATATTTTCAAATGCTTTTAGGGTTGTTGCACTTGCACAACTTGTTCATCTTCTATGAATCTTATTGGTGTAGGACCACCGTCACATTTCTGTCTACTTACCTTCTCTCAACTATTCCGGTTCATATACATGATGTGAAAATTTCATTTAAACTTTAAAATATAATTATATGTTTTTAAAATTATAAAAATAAATTTTAAAAATTTGATTTTTAATATATGGGTCGAGTTTTTCAAAATATTCCTAATGTTTATCTGAATTATGTGACTATGAAGTAAAAACTAAAATTTGATTTTACAAACTTTTCAAAACAGACCTATAATTATATATTAATTTTTTTATGGTTTAATTTTTTTTCCATAATATAATATTGATATTCGGAAAGTTCATATTAAATTTAAATATATATATATAAGACAATTTTTTATTTTATTTTTAATATATAAAATCTTAAATTAAATTAATACGAAGTATGTCATTTAAATTTTATTATAAAGTCATAAATTTTTAAACATTAAAATTTAAAATATGAAATAAATAACTACCATACCACTTCTTCATAATTGTGCTTTCACTCATATTTAGAGGCTTTCCCTCTT
Source organism: Cardiospermum halicacabum (assembly GCA_031304145.1). NCBI lineage: Eukaryota > Viridiplantae > Streptophyta > Magnoliopsida > Sapindales > Sapindaceae > Cardiospermum > Cardiospermum halicacabum. Next base: position 10,981,949 of record CM062390.1, on the reverse strand, counting down.
GAAAAACTAGTAAAGACTTCTAAGAATGTGGTAGTTTTTCTAAGGACTATTTTAAACTTCAAAATACAATTATAAATTTATTTTTTTAGAAAAAATTATAAAATAAATTTTTAGAATTTTAGTTTTTACTCCGTAGATCTAATTTCCTATAAAATTATTGAAATTACGTCGTTCACATATTTGTCACATATCTGTGAACTGTTCATATATTTGTAAATTACGCTTACATATATGTGAACTATATTCATAATCTGTGAATAATCTAAAAATGAAATTCAAATTTTTAAAAGTTTATTTTACAAACTTTTTAAAATATAATCATAACATTGTATGATCTTTGAAAGAAAAATCATTTTAAAATTTATAAAGTTATAGATTAAGAGATATATTATTGATTTTGGCTTATTTTTTAAAATTTAATTTTTAAAATTTGTTATGACCGTTAACTTAGAATAAAATTCTTCTATAAACATTTTTTCTATCATATTATCCACTTTATTAAATAAGAATGGATAATAATCTAAATAGATAATTTCTCATAAGGAGATTAATGACTAAAAGGAAAATTATAATTAAAATTAAACAAATTACATTTAAATAAAAATGTACTGCATACGAACCTTATCAACCACTAACGGTGTGTTTGTGAAAGCTTTTCAATTAACGTTTGAGATAGCGTTTAGATTATATATTAACTTATTTAAAAAAAAAATTGTATTTGGTAATAGCGTGGAGCATTTCAATTAGCATTTAAAAAAAAAACTATTAGCTTTAACCAAAACACTAATAGTGATTTATTTTATTAACCTTTATTTTATAATTAATAACATCATTATCTTCTAAAATATATTTATATTTGTAATAAATTTTAGTAATTATATATCTAACCGCTAATTTAAAAATTAAAATTAGTACCAAACGTTTAATTCGACATCTAACTTTACAGTTAATTTAGTTAATTTAAAATTTATTTTAACAGTTAACTACTAACGTTATCTAAAATACCAATTTACCATCTAATTGAAAATCTAATATCAAACATTCCCTAAACGACACGTGCACATAAAATTGGATCGAGATAATTAATTAATATGAGAGATAAAGCAACATAATAATTTCATAATATAAATGTTCGTATATATGTATTTGACTTATAGTGATATTCAGAACATTCATATTTTTCAGGGCAGCTAATTAACTATCATTTTTTATATTTAATATATATTTATATTTATTTATCTATCTATAGATAGTTCATATCTTTCTTGTGTTGCCGATTCAACTAGTAACCATTTTTATTTCTACATCAATCCGTTCAATTAGGCAGATTTTACCCTAATCTCAAAGCAGATTTTACTGCAAACTCAGAGCAATCCGCTTGTATATTTACAATAACAAAAAAATTCACTTTATTTGTGCTCATTCAAAATATCTGAAAGTCAAACTTGTTAAACAGTGGTCATGTCCGTAGGAAACTGAAGTTATGAAACATGTTTTGATATCAGTTGTCTAAGATTCTGTAAATATAAAAGCATATCTAAGTACAGTAATTGGCAATCAATTATGAAAGTACGAGACTGTAGATATGTGCAACTATGGATACAGCTGTGAGTGACAACTCAATATATGTCTGATTCTCTGTTTTTGTCTGTCATTTGTTTTATTTGTTTTCGGAATCTGTATGTTGTTCTGCGTATTTATTAGTCAAACCTAAACTAGCTTTTTGTTTGGACTAGGTTAATGCACTTCAAAAGTGTGTTAGATTAGATACATTAATCTCATCCTTACATCTTAATAAAAGCAAATTGCAATAATACTAGGGACGGTAATTCTATCCGCATACCCGCTTATCCGTGGATATTCGTTTGCTATATGCGGATATGGATATATCCATTAAAGTTTGTGTGCGGATATGAATAGAAAATCTATACCCATCAAGAATAAGCATAATGATATGGTTACTGTAAAATATCATTACCCATATCCTCTACCCGCAAAATAAAATAAAATATAATTTAAAAGGAATTTCTTTATTTTGTTGAAGTCATATTACTTCACGATACTCCAGATTTTCACATAAAGATTTTTTTTTAATTTTACTTTATATATGAATTATTGCGATTATAATAAATTTTAGAAAATTAGCGGAAGAAATTATTCACGAGTTGAATATAAAATATTTGTGCTGTTTTTTTTTCCGACGGTAACTTGGACTAAGAACTTCAAACATTAATAAAACTTATATTTTCAGACTATCTTATTTGAAATTTTAGTTAAAAGAGTGTCAGGATTGTTGTTTTATTTTAAATTTATTTTGTTTAAAATTTGAATTAATTTCGTGATTGAATTGGAAATAATTTTATGTTTATAATTTGAATTAATTTTGATCATATCATTGTTTTAAAAAATTATTATGAGGATATATGGGTATACCCATGGATAAATCCATATCCGCGGATAAATATCCGTATCTTTACCCTGTTAACTTAAAAGAATATGGAATGATATGGATAGAAAAAAATTTAGAGGATAAAGATATGGATACTGACATATCTGCCCCTATCCTGCCCATTGCCATCCCTAAATAATACAGAGTCACATTTGAATTTAATCCATCACTCTAGGTTATATATATACTGTTCTAATCACCATATATACTGTTCTAATCACCACCTTGTGTTAAATATAGTTCGACTCATAATAGAAGATTAACCTTCTTATTAATTCGACTCATAACATTATATATACTATAAAATAATTTAAATAAAAATCACATTTAGATTTGAATTAGTTTTATGATACAGAATCATAATTTAAATAAAAATCACATTTAGATTTGAATTAGTTTTATGATACAGAATCAAACAATTTATTAGGATTTAATGAATTCTAGAATCCAACTAATAATTCAATGATGCAGATTCAAACAATCTGTTAGAATTTTATGAATTCTGTAATCCATCTGATATGTGATTTAACAGGGCAGTTTCAAATAATTTATTTGATGTCCAAAATTTAATCTGATCAAACATTCTGTTAGAATCTCATAAATTCTGAAATCCAATCTAATTTATGATTTAATAGAGCAGATTCAAATAATTTATTTTGATATGACCAATTTTGAAATCCAAAATTCAATCTGATCAAACAATTTGTTAGAATTTAATGAATACCGAAATCCAATCTGATCTATGATTTAGAAGGCAGATTCAAATAATTTATTAAGATCTGATAAATTCTAAAATCCAAAATTCAATCTGATTGTTAGAATCTAATGAATTCTAAAATTCAATATAATCTACAATTTAATAACGCAGATTCAAATAATCTTTTAAATTTTGATAAATTCCGGTTTAAAGGTTTGGAAAATGATAAATTGTAAAAGGAGCTTTTATATGATCTCTACCGCCGCTGCTTACAAAGATATCAAGTTTTTCTTCGTGTCGACGAATAGAGTAGTTAAAGGGCAACCATAGTGATCTGTTTCCTTTATTTGACTCGATTTACGACCAAGGAATCATCATAATCATGATGATCGATCATGAGCGGTTTTCCTCAACGAGTCAAAAGAGATCAAAAAATTCAACGGTGATCTGATCAAAACCGACCCAGAACAGACAAACAACATTCAATGTTAATCTAATCAAAACCGACTCAGAATAGAAAATGGATCTAAATGTTAATTTAATCGAAACCGACTCAGAGCAAAATGGTGGAATTGATCGAAACCGACTCAGAATAGAAAATGGATCTAACATTCAATGTTAATCTAATCGAATGTTAATCTAATCGAAACCGACTCAGAGCAAAATGGTGGATCTGATCTAGGACATTCGAAACCGACTCGTGAAAAGGTGAAAACCTACTCACGACCAGAAAAATGGGCTTGTGGAAACTCCAGCCAAATTAATCAGGCCCAAATATCTCTTCTAGTCCGAATTTGCACATTTGGTCTAAGTTATTCTCAAACAGAAGTTATTCTGAAACAGAGAAAACGAATACGTAAACAGAGACAAGATATTTCATTCTCATTCTCCATACAAACCGATATTACATTCTCCATACAAACCGAACTCTTCTCCATACATACCGCGATATCTCAAGATTCTCAACCAAACTTCTCCGAATCCATACGATATCGTTCGATATCTTACATCACTGATAAAAACTACAAACCTCCGCCAAAACAGCGCTTAAAAAACGCATTACAATCGCCATAGCGCGCGCAACCCTTCATTAACAGATACAGAAACAGCATCATCAGCAAAACCCTTCATTAACAGATACAGAAACAGCATCATCAGCAAAACCCTTCATTAACAGATACAGAAACAGCATCAGCAAAACGACAGCGTAGACACTCTTCACGATTCCAGTATGATACGTTGTACCCCAAAGTGTAACCAAACACTTCGGTGGATGTTCTTTCTCCTCTTTTTCCTTCTCTTCTCGTGTCTCAGGATACTCTTCGTCCTCGTCTACTATCACAACATTTTTACCCAGACGGAACGGTCCGGGCTTTATCCTCCTCAGTTTGATCCTCCGATTCGCTGTGCCTTGCAGAGGAGCTTCCGGAGGAGGTTGCAGAGGAAATAATCCTCCTTCGAGGACTCCTAATCCTCCTTCTCGTTCGTCAGGTTGAAGTGATAGTCGTCCTAATTCTAATTCACCTTCGTCTAAATACAATGGTGGTGGTCGACTAGATGTTCCCTCGGCCGCTCCAAAAGATGAAGCAGATATAGAGGGATCATCTAGCTTGATTATCTCATCATTAATGATCTCCGCGAAGAATTCATCCTCAGCAGGAGGTAAATCCTGTATTATACAAAATAAACCAAACACAAACAAAACAAAAAAGAGTACATATCATTTCATTATCTTCTTTTCTTTATTATATACGCTTACAAAAACTTAAAAGTAGTAATGAAACCAACCGCTTTGTTGGGAGGTACTGATTCAGACAAGTTAACATCATTAGCCAACTTATGTTCCGATTCAGTTGGTGGTGAGTAGTTTAGTTGTAGTTGTTGGCCTATTGAGTGCGAACCGTGACTACTTTGGTAGTCATCGGTTTCTACCGCTTTGCCTTTGCCTTTGTCGCGGTCTCTTCCTCTCGGCTCAGACGGTCCGGCTTCGTCGATGTTCCGTTCCGAGCATCCGACTACCTCGTTCTCCACTTCTGATTCGTGGCGAGCTGAGTTCGGGTTTGGTCGGAACTCTGTGTTCCTCCTCAATCGACATAACACCAGGGGATCCTGTAAAAGGTGACAGATTAGTGGCTATACTATCTTCTTTATTAATAAAACATGACAGTGAATTAAACCTGAGCTCTCCCTTCCATGCAATATTCATGCATGATCCATTCGGTTCTCTCTCCTTTCGGTGCTCGGCCCAGGTGGAAGACAAGGGTTCTTTTAGTTCCTATTATTATTTGCCCTGACTTCACATTTCTCTCCCTCCCTGTAGCCTTCCAATATCCGTACTCTGTAGCTCTCTTGCTCTGTAATCCGTTCGGGTACTTCCTTCCTCTTGCTGAAAAGAAGTACCACTCTGTCTCTGATGGGACTATGGATTGCTCTGTTCCAAAAACCATAAAAAAAATCATTAGTATCAATAAACAAAGTAACATAATATATATATATATATATATGTATATATAACGAAACCCTAAAAAAGAAACTTTGTTGTTAAAATATGGTAAAAATATCTTTTGGTTTTATATAAAATAAATATTTTTTCCTTCGTGAAAAGGAAACGTTAAGGAATAAAATAGACCAAAACCGGAAGAGAAGGGAAGGAGTAAAGTAAAGAGACAAGAAAAGCCCACCAGGGAGGTCCCAGGGTTCATAACGACAAATCTCAACTTCAGGAATAACTTGAACAGCGGTCTCGTCACCTTCCATCTTCTTCTTCAAGTAATAGTTGATAAGCTCAACATCGGTAGGAGAGAATCTGAAACCAGGAAACGTGGAAGAAGCAGCAGCGATGGTGTTCCTGGTCTCGGTTGACAAGCTAGTTCCAGACATGGTAACTGTGTTTGGTTTTGGTGATTGCAAAAGCAATAAACGATAACGAACTCGAGAGAAAATAACACGAAAACGATATAAGCTTTTTGTTTGCGAGAAGGTTGCGGTATTTGTGAATGCAATGTTTTTCGGGTTATATTTGCTTCTATGCTTTGCTTCTGCTCTGTGTTCTTCTCTTTCCTTGCGTGTCAAGTGTTTTCCACGTCCACTTCATGAAGTGTATACACGTGGCTTGACAACGTTCTCGCACGTGTTAGGGTTTTTTTGAAGGCGGTTTGAAACCGGACCAAATGCAATGCATCCGTTAATGTTGTTTAGTTAGTGTTATGATTGTGTTTATTATCAGACAAATCTATGTTTTGTGTTCTAGATAGGGTTGAGCTTGTTGAGATCGTGTCTTGGGTTGTGTGATTTTGGCAGGGTTTTCACCGCCCACCTCATAACGATGGACACGTGTTGGACGTTTAGGACTTGCATGGTATTCGTCGACCTCGTAGATGTGAACACGTATTAGAGATGGGTCAGAGGAGTCCAATTATTATGGATCGCTATCCGTTCGATTCGAGTGGATAAAATTTATTAAAATAATGAAATTATTGAGGTGGTGTATTGGGCCGAATCGGCTTTTCTGGGCCTAATAGGCCAACGATGGTGAAGTACAGAAAACAAAGACGATAATCATTTGAAGATAAGCCCAAATATATGGTCCTATCCTATTTGAGAGGGAAGCAACGTGTCTCTCTTTGGGTGTTCCGCATTCATTGACCACATCGACCTCTTGAAGCTTCTCGATCCATTTGGATAGGTTTTGAGAAGTGAAGAATTGTTGACCACCGAGTCTTGAACAATTGGACAATGTCCACGTAATCAACATACTATCTAAAGACAATTTTTTATTTAATATTTATTTTTCTAACTATTTATTATTTATTATTTATTATTAAAAATTATGATTGATGTTGTAATTTATTTAATAAATATTATATTAAATTTTTGTAATTAGTTATAAGTATATTATTATATATTTTAATTATCTTTTAAACAAATTTATTTTATTAATTTTAGTGGTTTACTAGGGAGGAAGATGAGAGATATGGGTGTTTATTGTTGTTGTCGACGATTTGTTCGAAGTCAATGGTTCGTAGAACAAGGGAGTTGTGACGGGAGTGACCATGATTTATAACTGTATTGATGTTTTAATAAATGGAAGTGAAAATTTAAATCATTCGAGTACATTTAAGTGTAGATGACCTTGATTGAATTATATACATCAATAAACTAATTCGTGAACACTTCACAATCGATAACAATAAATATCGATGATTTCCGATAATTGTATGTGAAAAATATAATTTAGTATGATCAAGTAAATGGCATTTGAGTATAAATAGTTTGGACAGTATAGTTTAATTCAAATTAGTCATAATTTTTGAAGATTGAAGATTTCCGATAATTGTACGTTTGCTAATAGTTTGAAGATTGTTCAAAAATTATGGAAGAATTTTGGATAATAAAATTTATAGAAAATTATATAAAATAAACCAAATAAAATTTAAAAATTTAAAACTAAACCAATAGAAATTTATTTATATTTCTGAGCCGCTCAAACTTTGATTTTAAAAAATAGACCAATATCCTCTTCACAGACCACCTTCACACATTTACGGATCAGTATAAAAGATTTTCACAGAAAAATAAAATAGTCAATTTAATTCATTTTTGAAAAGTGAAAATTTGAAAGATTATTTTTGTAAAATTTTTAAAGTTTAGCTATATGCTGTAAATAAAAATTATAAAATAACAAAAATAAAAATAACCCTAAAATTTATATTCGGCAATTATTTATCAAACATTTTAAAATCTATCATGGAATTATATTGTTAGGGCATGAATTTAATCGGGCACCAATATTTTATATATTAAAAAAAAATACACTCCTTAGTGTATAAAATAAATTTATATCGACCAAAAATAATATTATTTTAGTATTTTTAAAATTTATTTAAATATTTAAAATTGATTATTTTTATAAAAAAAATAATTATATCACCCTATTTTTTTATACTATTTATTATTATTATTATTATTATTTTCTTTTCATTTTCTGTTAAAATTTAAGTAGTCATTTTTTAAAGAATTTGGATACAATTAGCCTTATTGAATAATAAATTTTATTTAGACCAATCATATAACAAAGTACAATCCCAACCCATCATCAAAAACACACTACATCACAAAGCTGGACATGAACCAAACAAAACACAACACAATTCATCATGCAAAATCAAAACATGATATTAATTAGAAGCATTTTTCATGGCATCTAACCGAGCTTTGACAGCAGCAATGTGTCTCTCTTTGTCAGGTCTACATTCATTGACCAAATCGATCTCTTGAAGCCTCTCACTCCATTTGAATAGGTCAGGAAATTGGTCAGGAGTGTAGAAATGTTGACCACCAAGAGCTTCTTGAGCAGCTGGGAACCAAAATGCAATAACCATAGCAGCAATGTCCACATATCCTATCTTGTCTCCTCCAAAGAAGTCTTTACCTTTCAATTGATTCTCAAGAGTCTTCAAATGCTCACAAACCTCCTTTATCGCTTCCTCTCTTTCTTTCTCTTCTTTGCATGTATGAATCTTCATGGTTGTTGTCAAAATCTGAAGAAAAAAAAAATCAAAATTATTTTCCAAAACTTCTCAATTTAAAAATATTTTTAAAACAATTTCAATTTAAATTTTTTATTTAATTTTAATAGATAAAAAAACTTTCTCACTTATCTAAAATTATTATTGACTGAATTTAAATAAACTAAAATAAAAAAATAAATTTAATATTTAAAATTATTAGTACTACTATTCTACCATATAAATATTTTGACTTTTTTTTTACACAATAATTTCATAATTTCATACCATATAAATTAATATTTGTAAATCAATATTAATTTTTATTTTTATTATTAATTCATTTTATATTTAGATTTTAAATTATTAAAAATGTTCATTTTAAAATTGAAAAGTAGGAAAAAATTATATAATAATTTTAAAATTATTTTTTAAAAATAAATTTTAAAAATTATAAATATTTTAAAGCATGATTTTTTAATATCGAAATGCTATCGAAATCTCTTTATATATTATTTATCATTTTAAAATAAAATTTATTTTATTTTACTTATTCATTAATAATTTCAAATAAGTGGTGACTATGGTTACGAAGATGTTACCTTGGTATCAACGAAGCTTCCCCAAAATCGAGCCAAAGCTTTCTCATAAGGATCAGTCGACAAAATGGGATTATTGGTCCAAGTCTCATCAATATATTCAACTATAACCAACGATTCAACGATCGGTTTCTCGTTATGAACAAGAACAGGAATCTTCATATAAATCGGATTATACTTGATCAGATCTGGACTCTTATTGGACAGATCTTCTTCGATGTACTCGAATGAAACACCTTTCAGTTTCAACGCAAGCTCAACTCTTCGACTAAATGGACTTAGCCACATGCCATGTAGCTTCACTGAATCTTGGTTTTCTCCTGCCATTGTTTTCTGTAGTTTGAAGTTGTTGTGGAGAGTGTGTGAAGTTTAGTGGTGGTTTTATAGAGGTTCGAGTGTGGTTTTTTATGGTTTCTTGGTGAGGAAGATGAGAGATTGATTGGTGGTTATTGTTGGTTGACGATTTGGTCGAAGTCAATGGTTTGTTGGACAAGGGAGTTGTGACGTGTGTGATGATGATCAGGGACGTCCCTGCATCGAGCCCACCTAGCAAACCCAAAAATGTTTTAAAAAATTCTAATTTTTAATAAAATATTTTAAACTAAACAAAAATATTAAAATTTAAAATCAAATTAAATTTTTATATTTTGAATGAATTTAATTTAATTTTAATTTATATATATATATATATAAATGTGTAGAAAATTTTTCGTTTTAAATGATATTTATAAAAAAAAAATATTTAGTTAAGTTTTATTTAAATTTAGTTATTCTTTAATTATTATTTTATTTAAAAAATTATTTATATTTATAATATTCTTTTAGTAATATTAAACTTAATTTTAAAAATAAAATAAATTCTAAATATTAAATTTAATAGTTAATATAATAATTATTTAAAAATTTAATCTAATAATTAAATATAATAATTTTTTAAATTACTAATTGAATAACAAAGTTGGTAAATATTTTAGTGTTAGTTTATTTAATTTTTAAAAATTAAATATTTTAATTACAAATAATTTTTAATTTATAATTATTAAATTAAAATTATAATATTTTAAAATTTTTATTTAAAAATATATCGTAAGACTCTATCCACCCGAATTAGAATCCTAATGACTTCCCTAGTGATGATTTGTACTATGTTGATGTTTCAGTAGATGGTAGTGGACATTTTGTCCTTTTGAGTAAATTTTAAGAGTTGATTATCTTGATTGAATAGTGTGACACCAACCCACTATTTGTGACGGACCACTGCATTATCTATAACAAATTTCGCCCAGAAAATTGTGAAGTGAAAGTTGTAGGAAATTGTGAAGTGAAAATTGTAATTATGTGATGTCATTGTGCTGAAGAATTTGGTTCAATGTTTGTTGTTATGTGAATTGAATTATGTGATGCCATAGTGTACTCACAGTTTCCTCTCTTTTCTCTCCACCGAACAAAGAATAACATTGCTGTTGTTTAGTCAATGTGATGATGTATATTTATGTCGTTTTTTATTTATTTGTGATCAGACAAAACTATACTTCTAATGTTTTGTATGTGAAGTTCCTTAGATAGAGTTGAGATTGTTGTGATCGGGTCTTGAGTTGTGTAATTTTTGCGGGGTTTTCACCGTCCACCTCATGAAGATGGACACGTGTTTGATGTTTAGGACTTTCATGTTCTCCGTCGACCTCCTGGATGTGAACACGTATCAAGATGGTTCGGAGGAGTCCAATAATAATGGATCACTATCCGTTCAATTCGAGTGGATAAAGTTTATCAAAATAATGAAATTATTGAGGTGGTGAATTGGGCCGAAGTGGACCTATTGGGCCAGACTCTAGCTAGGTCCACGGTTAGGGACGCAATGCACAATCATTTGAAAATAAGCCCAAAGATAAAGAGTGATAGATTGATTCTTAGCGGCTGACATTCAACAAGTTTGTACTACAAATACAATCAGCCTTATTGAACAATAATTTTATTTAGTACAATCCGAACAAATCAACAATAAAACACACGACCACAAAGCTTGACCTGAACCAAACAAAACACAACACAAGTCATCATATCAAAATCACACGAACATAATCAAAACATGATCTTAATTAGGAGCATTTTTCATGGCATCAAACCGAGCTTTGAAAGCAGCGATGTGTCTGTCTTTGGGAGGTCTACATTCATTGACCAAATCGATCTGTTGAAGCTTCTCACTCCATTTGAATAGGTCAGGAAATTGGTCAGAAGTGTAGAATTGTTGACCACCAAGAGCTTCTTGAACAACTGGGAACCAAAATGCTATAACCATAGCAGCAATGTCCACGTAACCTATTTTGTCTCCTCCAAAGAAGTCTTTACCTTTCAATTGATTCTCTAGAGTTTTCAAATGTTCACGAACCTCCTTTAGGACTTCCTCTTTTTCTTTGTCGTCTTTGCTTGCTGGAACCTTGTATGATGTTGCCAAAATCTGAAAATTAACCGTGTAAGCATATAGTTTTATTCGTCAAGTATCGGTCCATTAAAACCAATTCGGCCCAACCGGCCCATCCCAGCCCATCCGACCAATTTAACGACACTACCGAACAACAAATGAAAAGCAAAACATACCTTAGTATCAATGAAGCTTCCCCAAAATCTAGCCACAGCTTTCTCATAAGGATCAGTCGACAAAATCGGATTATTCTTCCAAGTTTCATCAATATACTCAAGTATAACCAACGATTCAACGATCGGTTTCTCATTATGAACAAGGACAGGAATCTTCTTATGAACCGGATTGTACTTGATAAGATCTGAACTCTTGTTGGACAAATCTTCTTCGATGTGCTCGTATGAAACACCTTTTAGTTTCAAAGCAAACTCAACTCTTCGACTAAATGGACTTAACCATGTTCCGTATAGCTTCACTGCACCTTGGTTTTCTCCTGCCATTGTTTGATGTGGTTTGGAGAGTGTGGAGTTTAGTGGTGGTTTTTATAAAGAGGGATTTGATGGTGGTGTTGGTGAGGAAGATAAGAGTGATTGATTGATTATTATACATGGGGATTGTTGACTTGTTCGAAGTCAATGGTTTTGGGTTGTGACGTGAGTGATGATGTTTTAATAATTTGATTTTTTTTTAGAATTTTTTAAAATTTATGGGTGTTTGGAGGATCAATTCTAATTGTTATCACTATTGCTGAGATGTTTGTAAACAAAAGTTCACAAATTCAAACAACAAAGTCGTTGTAGTATAGTGGTGAGTATTCCCGCCTGTCACGCGGGTGACCCGGGTTCGATCCCCGGCAACGGCGTCGTTTTTGTTTTCCCCATTTTGCTAAAATTTTCGCTCTTCTTCTTCTTCGTCATCCTTGCAACTGTTTCTGCAAAAATGCATACACGTCACGTTAACCTCCAACTTCACTCTTCTCTACCTTCAACGCAACTCTTCAATCTCCCCATTACAAAACCACAACCCCAAACACCTCAATTTTCAACACAACACCAAAAATGTTCCCCGTTCTCACTCTCTCCTCATCCCCACAACCTCAAACACATAAAAACCTCAACACAACAACCATTCACATCATGGCATTAGACGGAATCATCAACGTCAACTCTCTCTTCACTCTCGGACTCTTCCTCGGCTTAACTCTATACCCATCAACTTCCTCAGCCACTACCTTCACCACTCCTCGCTGTTCCGCAGGAACATCGGTCGCCGAAAGCTTGGTGTCCTCTCATGTCTATTCCTTCAGTTCGTTCCTCTTTTCTAGTCTCCTCGCTTCTGCTCTCAAACAGGGTATCGAGATTTCCAATCGTGGTGTGGGGGATTCTAGGTTTGGTGTTGGTATGGGTTTGGTGAGAGTGAATTTGATGGTTTTGAGATTTGGGATTTTGTTCACGGGTCTTGGATCGGTTATTGGATGTGTGTTTTTGACCTTGGCGTTGGTTGATTTGGTTCAGATCAAGTTGGGTGTTTTGGGTTGTAAGGGTTTCTACACTTTGTCTGCTGTTTTTCCTTTGGTTAGTTTGGTGCCTTTGGCTCTGTTTATCTATGTTTGCTTGGTGATTTATGCATTCTCTCGTTGATTTATTGATTCATGTATATTATAAATAGCATATACTCAAATTGATAGATATATATATATAATACAGTGGAAGTTTTTCAATGAGTTTACTCCAATGGGTCATGGATCAGATTAGCATTAGCTAATGTTACAGTGATTTTCAATACTATTAGTTCATTGCATTTTGATGATCTTGAAAGCTGCAAGCAAGCAAGCAATGACTTGGATATTTGTTTTTGCTTGCATATATTATATGGTGACACAGTAATCTAAGCAGGGAAGGTGTATTCAATTCCACATGTAAATGGATATTGTTGCTGGTCAATCAAGTTTTATTATTCTTAATGAGGTAACTTGCTTAAAGTTGCTTAAATTCAGGTTTTTATTGAGCTTGACCGGTATATATCCATGTGCTGGTGCCTTAGATTCAGTAGCAAACCCCTAAAGATTATATATATATATTTTCAATTTTCAAAATTTAAGCTTGATCCTCTAGACTTGGGGTAAGGAAAAGGTACAATGTGTGTGTTTTTCTTCTCCTGATCTTGTTTTCCTGTTATTTCCATGGCTACAGTGTTAGGATTTCGCTCTTTTTGTTGTGTAACTGTTGTTTTTTCTCTGTTCTCATTCGTTTCATACCTCTATTTGGGTCATTGTTCTGGTCCTTGCTGTTATGATGCACCACTGATGGTGCTTCGAAAGCAGAATAAGGTAATTGATGATCTACGTTTGTTTCCCTCTGCCTGGAATTTTCTGTCTTTTCCTTCAAAATCACCAGCAAGGCTGCTAAAGATTGCGGTTTTTGTTAAGAAATGGGCTCATAGATCTCATGCCGGTGGCCTCGAACGGCATGCATTAACCCTCCATCTAGCCCTGGCTATAAGAGGGCACGAGCTTCACATTTTCACTACTTCTTGCCCAAATTGTTCTTTTCCTAGGTATCCTATTAGCAATCTGAATTTCCATCTCTCCCAGCCAACTGCAGCTGGTTATCTGGACCAAGCTACGGTTTGGAAACAATTTCAAGGTGAAAATGCATCTGGGAAACCATTTGATGTGGTCCACACTGAGAGTGTTGGCCTTATGCACACTCGTGCAAGGAATCTGACCAACGTGGTGGTTACTTGGCATGGAATTGCATATGAAACATTCCATTCTGACATCATTCAGGAACTTCTGCGGAGTCCTGAAGAGCCAAAGTCTCATGCATTGACTGAAAGAGCTGGCAAGGTTGTTGATGAAGTTAAGTTTTTCCCAAGATATACTCACCATGTTGCGACCAGTGATCATTGTGGGGATGTCCTGAAAAGGATTTACATGATTCCTGAGGAACGTGTACATGTCATTCTCAATGGGGTAAATGAAGAGGTCTTCAAGCCTGATGTTGCCATGGGGAGGGAGTTTAAGCTCAAATTTAGGGTTCCTGAAGGTAGATCTTTGGTCTTAGGAATTGCAGGGAGATTAGTGAAGGATAAAGGACACCCCTTGATTTTTGAAGCCTTGAAGCAGATAGTAACTGAAAATGATAAATTTCGTAACAGCACTATTCTCTTGGTGGCTGGAGATGGGCCTTGGGGTGCTAGATATCGTGAACTAGGAAGTAATGTTATTGTTTTGGGACCATTGCAGCAAGCTCAGCTGGCTAGATTCTACAATGCTATAGATATTTTTGTGAATCCAACACTTCGAGCTCAGGGATTAGATCATACTTTGTTAGAGGCAATGCTATCTGGTAAGCCGCTGATGGCTACAAGGCTTGCAAGCATAGTGGGTTCTGTGATAATCAGCACAGAAATAGGATACTCATTTTCGCCAAAGGTGGATTCAGTTAAAAATGCCCTGTACAGTGTCTGGAATGACGGAAAAGGAGTTCTGGAAAAGAAGGGTTTGGTTGCTAGGCAGAGAGGATTGCAACTGTTTACAGCCACCAAAATGGCAGCTTCTTATGAAAGACTGTTCCTTTGCATATCAAATGATGTGAACAATACAGTTGATAGTTGCCGGTACCAGTCACCGTTGGATTGAAGAAGTTAAAATCATCTATTGTCCTTGAGCAAAGATAGCAGAATTCTGACAACTGGGTTAAAAACATGAGGGCTTTTGATCTATTTGGCTTGAGGGAGATTTATACGAGCATAAATGCCTTGTATTAATGGTAAACTTACTTACTATTGTTTATTCTGATTCTCTGTATTATGCTCTTACAATATATTTACCATTTTTCCTGCATCTGTTGGTATGCAGGATAGAGTTTCACCTGGCAAGAGTGTAGTACTAGTACCAGACGCTGATTACAGCACAGAGCTGATCACAAGGTAAATTTACACTTGGAATCTACTGATTTTGAACAGAAACTTTGGAATTAGTTTAGACCAGAAATTGTGCTACTGATATCTAGCTGTTACCTGTACTTTTTCGCTGCCTGTAGAACTACTAGTAAAGAGCTTTCAACTTTAATACTTTCTTGACCTTATTATAGACTAAAAGTATGAGCCAATATGAGGATTGGGGTTTAAATTACATAGTGATCCTTTAACTTTAAGTAACTATTCTATATCGACGTTAAGAAAGGAAGAGACCAGATACTGTATTACTTGTCTGCTCTTCAATGGTAAAGAAACTTAAGGACAATTGTTAAGTCAATTGCCACTTAACAACCAAAACAAAGTTGCCATATATAGTACTTAGTTTCACATACATTGGAGAAGCACCAAACCACATAGATAATCAAATATTAATTTTTCGTACTGCAGAAGCCATTAGAAAAATGTCATTAGCTCTTTGCAGCAGCTTTTTATTTCTATTGCATGTCTTCTATTTTTCTTGGACTTCATAATATCCTGCAAAAGTAAGATATATATAGACGATGTTATTAGAATCATCTTTTTGTTATCTTCCTTTCAATACATTAGTGTAGATTATTTATTGCAGCATACCTTAAAATAGGCGGACACATCTAGGAGAGTAAGTTCTTAATAATAGAGCGAACCTGCAAAAATATGAATCGTAGATTAAATTAAATGGTAGCAGAACTCTATTGATTAACTGATCATAGAAGCTTTATCCAATATATACCTTCCCACCAATTTCCTCTGGATACCCCATTGGAGTTGTTTCCATTAGGATCATCTTCTCCACCATCTTTCTTGAACTAATTCATTCACAAATTGCGTATCAGGATTAGTTTAAGTTATTGCCTATCATTCATAACATAAACATCATAGTAGTAGAGAACAAGAACCCTAGATTAGACTTACTATAGGGTAGGATTTGGGGGCATAATTGTTTGAGGAATGGGAATACATGTCTCGGCCACCATAATACAGCGAAGAGCTCAGATGACATGGTGCCGCCTTTTCTTCCTGAAACATAGGACTCTTGTCCTTGTAGGGTGTGTTACAGGTTGAAGTCGCTCCTTCAGTACTATGTTCTGTATATTTTTCAGAAAATAAAAAGTGAAGCATGAGTTTATATTCTTGATTCTGGAACCAAACTACAGTTTGTTTTGCTGATATCTAGGAAGTAGTCAGGAAGCAAAGATTGGTGATAGTTTTGCAGACTAATACTTTATCAGAAGTTAATAATCTGGAAAACAGACTAATGAAAATTTAGCGATTCTGTTTTTCCTATTTGAGTGGAAGAATATTGTAGAAAGGAAATCAAGCCTGTTGGTACAGACCTGGAATTCCAAGTTTCGGTTTCCAGGCTTGATTTCCAGGCGACTGTTGTTGCTGCCAGGATCCTGTAACCTCAGAGTTCGAGGAATTCCTCCATATGCCCTGATAATAGAAACAAAAAGAACCTTAGAATTCAAATTAGTTTATAAGTTCCTCAATTACTTGTCCTGGAAGTTTAAAACATTGATTGTAAGTTTCATAAAAACTTATCAGATACTACAGTCTCCTTTTTACTTATTCTTCAAACAAAACATAAGGATGCATACCACAGTTGGAGGTGACAGAATAGAAGCAAAAATCCCAGAAGATGATGATTGGGTTGGCTCTTTCGAGCCGAAAAGATCAGCTGTGAATGAGGAGGTAGAAGTAGAAGAGCTCACTTGCCTCTTATCCCCTTCCATGTTTGATTCTCTTCTTTTAGTGAAACTGATAAAGTTTCACTGAGAAAAACTAGTGAAATTTTACAGAAACAGATAAGAATGTAGGAGATAGCTTTTGTATGTCTGATATGAAATCATGACCTATTTATAGTCACATTCATAGACACACCGGAACCGGAGCCTCACGTGACTCTCACGTGCTGGATCCACCACCATCATTATCATTACCATCATCACATCAACATCAAAACATCTAAAAAAAGAAAAAAGAAAATTCTTCAAGAAGAAGAATATTTTTCTTTAGCTTTCTCCTCCTCTTCCTCTTAACTTACTGGATAAGTGCCATGTTTGGGGTCCACTTGTCATCCTAGTTGGACCGTTCTGATTTCGACATGTGTCATGTATATGAATAATCTTAAGAGTCAAATAAATTAATATAAAGTTTCTCATATCCATGGAATCTGTATGCATCTAACCCTCTCTCTTTCTCATAATAAAACAACCAATGACCTTAGTGGATGTAGTTTTCGTGAATATGCCTTTGTTTTAATAATTGAATGATTTCATTGATGAGTAGAGAAGAATATCAAACCCATGAGTTCCCATTAGGAGATAACTAGATAAGATTGATTCTTTTGGATATTTCTATAAAGCAATTTGATTACATTCTCTTCTTCAATGATGTTATTGATGCTTTGGTACTAGGATACCAATTATAGCAACTTGCCTCCTTCCATGAATTTTGTCAAAAGTAGTACTACATATTTGTACACTAATCTTGAATTTGCCATTGATATTTGATTGTACATTCATGTGTGACTATTATTCTAGTTTAGAACCATGTGATTCACAATGGAATAATGTGATTCACAAGCATTGAAAAGTAGGTTGTGAGGTGGAACATGCATGTTAGGTGTGTGTATTAGATAGTGGGGTTAGCAAGTTGTGATTAAAATTTGTGTAAAGGAGGATTATGGATTGAATTATTGGTTAAGGATGATTAAGGCATTGTAATGAACTTGATTCTTTGAAGACACAAAGGGACCAAAATCCTTGTAGATTTCTGGCATTGTAATGAACTTGATTCTTTGAAGACACAAAGGGACCAAAATCCTTGTAGATTTCTGGTTGTGGTGGGATTCTTAGGTCAATTTGCCCACTTGTGTTTGGTCATTTTCATATAATTATGTAGTGTAATATATATGGTTTCAAAAACAAGAGTCACCATCCTCGTCTCATTCACCTTTCATGTTTTTTTTTTTTTAAAAAACAAATATCTTTAAAGAATAAAAACCGTGAGCGGCAGGATTCGAACCTGCGCGGGCAGAGCCCACATGATTTCTAGTCATGCCCGATAACCACTCCGGCACGCCCACTTGATTGGCATGAGAAGTTAAAAATACTTACATAAAGGAGAAGTGTTAATTAATCCTCATTCAAATTTGCTTAATTACCCATCTAAATGACCATATATAGATGCCTGAACAAAGATTTTCAAACTTTAACCTTATGGTTAACAGCAAAACACAAGCTTCTTTTGATTTGCTTAATAAGAAAATCTGATGTGTAACAATATCACACCTCCTAAAAGCACTTAAGCCTAGTGAACAAAATGATGATGTAACCAAAACAATGAGGAAAATTAAACTATGAACTTCATCCAATAATAGCTTATTGAAACATCTCAAATACAAAACTCAATATATTACATAAGCCTAAGTTGTGCTTTGTTTTTGCACAAGGAGACAATGTTTCTAAAGTTCAAATGTTACTAAGACAATCTTAGTAGGGAAGAACATAAAGCCAACCTCAACATCTACCAAAAATTTCTTCAGGAGGATCATAAGCATGTTTTTCGGGAAAGAGCTCCTCGAAATCTTTCTTCACTTTATTCCTCAGTAGAGGATGTGGTAGAAGTCCCTTTAACAGAATCCTGAACGGTAACTCTTCTGGCGGATCCGGAGCTTTTAGCATGTCTTCATATATGTTCATTGCATCAGCAGGAGAGCCATCCTTTAAGAATCCTCTGATGACTTCTGTATATGTTTGCGAATCCGGGAATAGATCCTCGCTTCTCATACTTTCCCACATCTGCATCACTTGATCCATTTTTTTATCTCTTGCTAACGAGATAATCATGTCCTTGTATAGATATACATCAGGTTGATACCAGTCTTGTTTTCTAATCACTTCAAACACCTATAAGTGAAAAAATATATACACTTAAACTTAGGGAACCTATATCATAACTCATCTAATCTCTCTACAGATAGTGCAGAGACAAAAGTAGGAAACGTATTGGATAGAACTAAATGGTGGCATTGATAAATTTCAACACATTATCTATCTGTATACATATATGTGCATAAAGGCACTTTCATTGAGACATTTTTTCAAACACTAGGCAGGCATTTATTAATTATACATACACACCAAATTTTCAAGCTAATTCATCTACCCATTTTATCAAACAATAAGCAGATATACAAACATCGACCACATCTAGTCAATATAAAGAGAACTGATAACAATAACACAAAAAACCTAACTTTAGATAAACCCAGATCATTTTCGAACATTATAACAAATTGGTCAAAATTGAAAAAATTGACGAAAACTGAATCCAACCCTGCAGAGAAAAACATTACCTTGATAGCCAAAAACGTCTCTTCTTGGCGCTCAAGCTCGACAAGAACAGCAATCAAGTCCATTTTCAGTAGCCGTAAAACATGAGTTTTGATAAACTTTGAAAGCTTCTCTTCGTCGTCTTTGAACCTCTTCAAACCCAATATCACAAACAAAGCTTCTTTTCCGATGAGCTTCTTGCCTCTCCATAGAGGGCCTCTAGGTCTCCCGTCGTGGTAGTCTCTGATGAACCCTAACAATACGGGTCTTTCGAAATCCCAAGACGGGGTTTTGAGCAGTCGAACACCTGAAAAAGAAGAGCTTGAAGTCGAAGCTGATCGTCTAGTGAGGTCTAGCAGAGTGATTGTTGAAGCTCGAATCCAAATGTTTGATTTCGAAAACGCGCGAATCGCCATTGAAGAGCTTCAAGACTAGTACAAACGAGATGGTCTAATAGTATCAAATTTAAAACACAACCGACGACGTCGTTTAAGACGTTTCTAATAAGATAAATTTAATGAAATGACAAACTGGCCCCAATGAGTCACATGGAAGGTCAGGCCCAAAGCCCAATCATTATCACATCATAGTTAAAGAGAATGAATAATGCCTCCACAATTTTTGTTTCTACACCCCAATGTCACTACGCCCCATTCACAGTTGCTTTCAATTTTATTTTTCTTTTTAATTTTTTTTTATCTTTTTGTTTTTTTAAATTTTATTATATTATTTAATATTAGAATTAACTTTGTTTTATATTATATTTAAAATATAATTAATTTTATAATTTATTTATTTTAAATAAAATATTATTAATAATTTTATTATTTATGATATAATTTATTTTAAAAGTAAAAATTATAAAAAATTAAAAATATATATATATATATATATAGTGATAGAATTTTATTTTTTTTTTAAAAAATAAAAAAATTAAATTTTTATACTAAAAATATTAAATTATAAAAAGATAAACAATGAGGTGGATAAACAAATGGGGTATGAATATTAAAATATGGGGTGACATTATTAACCCTCATAGTTAAATTAACAAAAGAGATACCTTCAAAAAGTCATTAAGGGACTGGTATCTAATTACGACTTTTCATGACTTTTATAGACTTTTAAAAATTTTAAAAAGTGAATGACTTTTATAGATTTTCACAGATTTTTATAGACTTTCGTAGATTTTATAAATCCATCAATGACTTTCATAGATTCTAAAGAAATATTTTTTATGACTTTTATAGACTTTGACAGATTTTTATAAATGACTTTTGTAGACTTTTAAGACTTTTACAGATTTTTAATGACTTTCGTAGACTTTCAAATATTAATCGATTAATTTTAAGACTTCCAAATATATTTTTAAAATGGATAAAAATTCATTGATTTTCACAAACTTTCATTGATGCATCTTGTAATGATCATTTCAAATAAAGTAAGATCATTCAAAATAAAATAAAAATAATAAATAATAATGACGAGAAAATGAATAACCATAGAATCAAATAATTTCTAACTCAATAACTCATATTTATAGATATAACTAGTAAGTCTAGTCTTCAATATTACCAGTAAGGCTAATATCATTCCACATACTATTAGCTATAGATGCTCTCCATATATTGACATTCTCTCTTTGTTGTTCTTGAGTCTCGAAATTTTGATTAAAGTCTTCATTCTCATTAACAAGCAATGGTGAAACATTACCATCCTCATCTAGAAATTCATCGGAGCGACACTCTTTTCGAAGAAAGTTATGTAGTCCTGTACAAGTTAGCACCAATTTTGTTTGTGTTTTAAAAGAAAATGGAGGAGCCGTCTTGAAAATAGTAAAACGTGATTTCAAGATACCAAATATCCTCTCAATCACATTTTTTAAGGAAGCATGACAGAGGTTGAATAACTCATTTGCATTTGAAGGATCATGACCTTACCTTTAAAATCCTGGAGATGGTAGCGTACACCTCTAAAAGGAGCTAAGAATTGTTTTATAACACCTCTAAAAGGAGATGGTAGCGTACACCTCTATTTTTTTTTAAATATAAATATATGATAGAAATAAAATTATTATTTCAATAAAACAAAAAATATAACACTTGATAAAAGTGAACAAAAAAATATTATAAAAAACTTACCTATAGATGATTCCAAAATATTTCACAATTATAATTAAAGTAAAAAAATAAAAGAATAACTAATGGGGTTGAAATTGAGTTTTTACTTGTTAATATTTTAAAGTCTTCAAAAGTCATTCAAAGTTTGTGAGAAAAGGATGAGACAATTTTTTAACTTTAAATTTCCTTAATTGGTTAAAAAAGTCTACAAAAGTTTATAAAAATCTGTCAAGTTTAAAAGTCTTCAAAAATCATGAAAATTACGTTACCCCAAAATTTTTGTAGACTTTATAAAAGTCATGATTAGATACCTCAAAACTTTTGAAGACTTTTTAAAAGTCTATAAAAGTCATTATTAGATACCTTATGACTTTGGAAGACATTTTAAAAGTTTATAAAAATCATGATTAGATACCCCATGACTTTTATAGAGTCTTCAAAAGTCATGATTAGATACTTGCAGATTTTTAATGACATTTAAAATCTATAAAAGTCATTCAAAGTCACCAAAAACCATGATTAGATACACAAAAGCTTTTTCGAGCTTGACTCGTTTATTAAATGGGGTATGAAGTTTTATTTGTGATTATTCTTTTAGATTTCAGGTGAGAGGTGTGTTTGTATTCATATTTTATCATCTCTCCTATGTCAAACCACCACCACACATCATCATTAAGAGTGTGTTTGGTAGGTAGATTTTTAATTAGCGATTAGATTTTGTATTAGCGATTTGGAAATTTTGGTGTTTGGGAGTAGCTTTTTGATTAGCGGTTAGATGTTTAATTAGCGATTTCCTGACAGCTAATTGAAGTAGCTGTCCACAAATCGCTAATCAAAAAGCTCCCATTCTACCCTTATCCAATTTTGGTTATTACAAAAATATCCTAGTAAAATTTATTCTTTTGAACTAGATTTTTTTAAAAAATACACTTTAACTATATTATCCTTTTATGTCATTTTATATCTAACAGTTACTTTAACATCTCATGGGTCTTACCAAACACTCATCTCAAACAGTTACTTCAACCGCTAGTTTAACAGCTAACAGCTAATCGCTACCTTAACAGCTAACTCAATCGCTAATGTAACATCTAGTGCCAAACAGACTCTAAACTCTTCTGAAGCTTCATTAAAGTCTAAAATTCATTTTAAATTTTTTTAATGTTTTCTATCTTGACAATAATAATAATAAAAAAAATAAAATGGTAAATTAGAAAAAACCCGGAGTATTTTTGGATTATCCCTTGCCAAAACAAATGTAACATAAACTCCATTTATTCATGAAGTCTCCAACTCAAACTCAATCAATCTCCTCTAGTAGAGTACACAACAATTGGACTTCTAACACTATGATCACCATCAAACCATGTCAAAGAAGAAGATAAAATCGAACTCTCAATATAACCACTCACAGTCACAGTAAAAGACTTCTTCTCATTGATATCCCGGAAAGACAGAACACCAGGCTCTACTTTAACACTCACATTTTTCGCTTCTGCGATTTTGGCCTTGTAAATAGATTCCGGATGACCAACATTGGTGACAGTTCGATTAAATGTGATATTGAACTGTTTCTTGGATTGGAAGTAAGCTGACATCGATGGATAATTCAAGTCTTTCCAGGATGTTTTATCCGAATTTGGAGGACAAGTACTGCTGTTGTCTCCTGAAATCCTCCTGAGAATGTCATCACTAATACCATCACTACACAGCATTTTCATATAATCCGACTTTTCAATCTGGTAAACAAGTCCTGGATTGATAGCTTTTATTGGATTGACGTGACCGGAACCGTAAGCAAATTCAGCTCCTTTGCTTTTAGTAGGATCCATGACAAGTGCTGGAAAAGAAAACATGCAATAACAGGTTTAGCGAAATTGTAACTATAAATGAATTCTGACATTAGTATAGAATTCATTAAATTTTGTAGGCATACTATCTCCATCCATGTGTCATAGGATTAATAAATTGATGAGTACACACTAAAATTTAATGGAATTGTAAAAAATTCTACAATAATTTTTAACTGTGTTAGTTCATCAACTATTTTTTTCAAAATTTACTTTACCTAATTGTAAAAATACTAAAACTAATTTACAGCTGCAATTTCGCTAAACTTTATAGTATCATGTTGTAATTAATCCAAAGGACTAAATAGACTCTAAAAAAATTATAAAGTATTACCAGTTGTCATTATAGCGGATTTGATGGCAGAAGGTGACCAATCTGGATGAAATGTTTTTACATAAGCAGCTACTCCGATGGCATGAGGAGTAGCCATAGATGTTCCCGATTTTATATAGTAGTCAGGTGCATATTTTCCTTGGGGTGAAAATGCAGCTAAAATAGCTACTCCAGGTGCAGTTATATCAGGCTGATCAATATGAACAACTTAGTTCTATATAAATGACACATAAATAGATATTGTGACTTTTCAAAAATTGTTTTGATTGGTGTTTTTGTATATTTGGATATATTTATTTTTGACT
This sequence comes from Cardiospermum halicacabum, assembly GCA_031304145.1. Lineage (NCBI taxonomy): Eukaryota > Viridiplantae > Streptophyta > Magnoliopsida > Sapindales > Sapindaceae > Cardiospermum > Cardiospermum halicacabum. The sequence continues at coordinate 10,957,366 of CM062390.1, read as the reverse complement.
TTGGATTTATTTAAATTGTGTTTGAATAATTATAAGAAGGGTTTTTAGTATAGTATTTTTGAAAAGAATTTAGAAGTATCAATATTCTGAAAATTGCTTCTTTTTTTTTTCTTTTTTTTTCTATATAAAAAAATCAAAAGTAGAAATAATTCTAAATAAATTTTTACATATCATAAAATTTTTAATTTTTAAAAAGTTGAAAATATTAATTTCTTAATAATGACTTCTGCTCAACATTTTCTGAAAACGCAACTCAATTTGAAGCAATTTCATACGGACCAATAACTATGTACCTTTATTATATATGGCACTATCAAATTAGGCCCACGAGAAGAGAAATCTCCGACAACTGGAGCAGTAGGATCCACAGCTGATTCACTTCTTAATATTTGAGCTTCAGGATTTCTAGAAACGTAATATTGATCAGAACAACATAAAAGTCAATTTAAAATATAGAATTGTTTTGGTATGATTTATATGAGCACTTTTACAGTTTTATAAATATAAAATATTATCGAATATTGTTTAATTAAAAATTCAAAAATATTTATATATTAAAATAATTTCAACAAAAGTAGTTGAAGCAGTGTTTCTAAAAAAACTTTTTCTATGAGAAGTTAAAATTATTCGTACTAACATAGTATATAATGAAACCAAGAAATCTTACTTGGTAGAATTTATGAAAGATCGAATCACATCAAATTCCTGAGGATCCACAGCTGTTGATGGAGATATAGTAATCTCATATGGATATCCATATGGGTAATCTTGTTTACGAAACCTTGTGATTACACCAACCACACCATAACGGTTCACTATTCCGGCATAGTTTTGACAGAGCACTATTTTTCCATCGGTTTTCTCTTTATCCAAACACCAGCAGTAACTGAAAGAAAAAAAATAATCCAAGTTTAGTAGAGTATAATTCCATTGTCTTTAAAAACTTTGAAGATTGAATTGGCATACTCTAAATGGCAGTTGTTTTTTATAACATCTTGATCCAAAACCAAAGGTTTCTTTCCTCCAAGGCTAAATGGATTCATTGATTTGCCCTGATGAAATAAAACAAAAATTAAAATTAATAGACAAAAATCTACTTAACACTTTTCAATAATGTTTGAATAGAAATTTATCCATATTTACCTGTTAGAAGAATGTTTTTGGTAGGGTGGAAAATTACTTTAAGTAAATATAGATGTAGTAATAGTTTTACAAAATTACTTTTTTCTTTTAATATAAAGAGTTAAAAGTATAAATTATTTCAAAAAGGTCGGTAGTTGATATTTTTAGTAAAAGTGATTTAGTTTAGCGTAAGGGTCTTCGGAGCTCCCGAACTTAACTATATTTTTCAAGTTAAATGTCAAAATTTACGGAGGGTCAATTTAACCTCTCAACTTTTAAATGGTGGGTCAATTAAGCGCTTTTACTAATGTGGAGGCTGATCAGGCAGAAAAAACGTTAACTTCAAAATGTCAATTAAACACTCCACATCTACAAAAGGAACTTATTTGACATAAAATTTGAAACTTTAAAGAGTAAATTGACTATTGGTGAAATTGAAATGCTAATTTGAAAAATATAATAAAGTTCAGGAACTTCTAAATCCGTATTTTATTTTAACTATAAAAATTTAAAAATATAAGTGATTCCAACTTGAACTTAAATGAATATAATTAGGATTCAGAAATATCAACATTAGTTAGGCTAGTAATTTGAATTAGAGTCAGTTTAAATAGACCGACTTTTAATTTTCAATTTCTGATTTAAATGATGTTTGAATATACTCTATCATTCGAAAAGCACTTTTAAAAAAAAAATTAAAAATATCTCCTATTTAATAAAAGTAATTTCAAACAGATACAGAATCCGATCACATACCGTTACATTCTTCCCGTTTCCAAGGCCAACCTTATCGACGATGAGACGATCTATGGTGCTGGCTCCAACAGTGAATAACCATGGGGCAACACTTCCCACAGTTGACAAATTACTACCTCCATTGCCTGCTGCTTGTGCTGTTAATATTCCATTTGCCATAGCATGAAAAGATCCGATAGCAATGATATCTTCTTCGAATTTATCTTGACTTGCATGTCCAATTGAGACTGTTATGAGATCAACACCATCAGCTATAGCATCATCGAATGCCGCTAATATATCAGGAATTCCGCATTGTCCCATCATACAAACATTGTATACAGCAATTCGCGCTGAAGGAACCCCTCCTTTTGCTGTTCCGTTCGCAATGCCTCGAAAGCTCGCATTTGGTACACAGTTTCCAGCAGCTATAGAGGCTGTGTGGCTTCCATGTCCGTAGTAGTCTCTTCCGCTTTGAATGGGATGAACAATGTTGTAGTACCGAGCTCCAATTATTTTACTATAAAAAAGAAATTGTTAAAAACAAATAAAATAAAACTTTTATAAATGACATTTTAGAACTTTTTATTAATGATCGAAAGTTTGAGTTTTGATCATACTTAAGTGATCTACTATATAAGCTTTTCATCTGCGTTCCATATAAATAATTTGAAAATTTTCTTTTTAATTTGAGTTCAAAGACTATTCAAAATTTGTAAAGACGTAAAAAAAAATTCAAAATGACAGTTTTAAAATTAAAATTTTAAATTCAAAGATAAAAAAATTAAGTCCCGTCTGAATCCCTTAAAAGATAAAATTAAGAGAGAGAATTAATAGATAGGGATTCAAACAGGTCTCTTAAGAGGCCTCATAATTTTTAGAGCATGGGCTCTTAACAATTATTTTATTAGTTGACTCAACTCTACTAACACCTCTTAATCCCCACAAACCTCTATTAATTATTAGTTAGCTAGTTAGTAGTTAATAGGGACAGGTTGGTCATTTAGGCAGTATTTGCTAATTAGTTACTAATGGATCCAAACACCCACGGTTAATTATTAGCTAGCTAATTATTCGTAGCTCTTAAAAATTAGTTGGTTAATTATTAACTTTTAAGGGATCCAAACACCCCACTAGTTCAGTATGTATAAACAAACTTTCAAAAAATTAAGTTTTATCTGAATTTAAAAACCAGCCTATTTTTAAAACTTAAACTTTAAATGATCCAATTCATGCCATTTTTCCGAATAAAAAATATTTTGGACGATGAATAAATATATAATGTGGTATTACTTGTTGCAAGTGAAGTTTTTGCCGCCGTTGCAAGCCCCTTTCCATTTATTGGGAGGAGGACCGAAACCTTCATCGCTAAAACTATTTGATTCAGGCCAGACTCCACTGTCAATAACACCAATGATAATGTCACTCTCTACTGTTTTGTTTCTCTTAGCAGTGGATTCAATCAATCCCATAAAATCCCATGATCTTGTGGTTTGTAGTTGTATGGTTTTACTGGAAAAAACCGAAACAACTCCTTCCATATCTGTGTATAGTATAAAAACATTACATTTTAGAAGATTAAAACAAGAAAAAACATCAAAAAGACTTACTAGACAGCTGTTGTCTCTCTTTTTCAGTTATATTGGCAACAAATCCACTGAAGCTTCTTGTGTAGCTTCTCACCAATACATTTTCTACAGGCCTAAACTCAGAAAATTTCAATAAGAACTATGTGTCAAACAAAATCATATAAATATTATAAAGAATACATTTTATATATATATATATATATATAAAATTAATGAAACACTATTACAGTGAATTGATATTTTAGAGACGTTTGGCTGAATTATATTAAAAGAAAATTATAATCATCACTGAAACCTAAATTTGATTAACAGTATTTTCTATTCGACTCTTTAATTATGCGAAATTTTAATTTAATCCTTCAATTATTTGATGTTGAACTAATTTGACTTTTTTACTTACATGACAGATGATGTGACAGGTGATTTAAGACCAAATATATATGATAATCTTGCCGCATCATTTGCCATGTATGTGAGAAGGATTGGATTAACCCGAATATTATACACGTGAGGGGTTAAATTAAAAGGGTTAATCCAAAAAAAACCACTGCAAGTTTGTTAAATTCTCAAAAAAAACCACATTAATTTGAATTTTTTTCATTTTACAACTTTTATGTTAATTAATGTGGGATTACTACTCATCTATTTGTGAAGAAAAATGGTAAAATAGAGAAATTTTAAACTGGTGTATTTTTTTTTGGGTTAATTTAACAAATTTGCGGTGGTTTTCTGGCATTAACCCAAATTATTAAAATATCGCATAATTGGAATGTCAAATATTAGGGACTTAGTGATCAATATGCTTTATTATATACATACATGTTTTGAAGAACTTGTTGGAGCATAGATGTATGTTGGGAAGCTGGTGAGATCTGTCCTTCTGTTAACGCTCCCATGTACACAATGTGCAGCTGTATCAAATTTAACTTGTAGATGTTAGTTTGATTCCATAAAATAAGCATTTTAAAGATATTTTAAGAGATATTTTGACACAATATTTGCCTTTCTATCTGAATTTGCTCTAGTGGAGGCATGTAAGAGAGCTATAAAAAGAAGAAAGCTAAATGAAAACAATAAGGATGTATTTGTTGACATTGTTCTGCACTATGTGAAGAACAACTTTGGTTGATTTGATAATGAAATTGAGAACAAGGTTTGTGTATATATAGAGTAATGGCACCCACAGGAAAAAAAATTAATAAAAAAAATAAATTTGATGGATGTAACAAAAATGCAAATGACAGCTAAAATGATAAGTTTTATTAGAAATAGGATTTTCTACCTTTGCATTATGAGTACACACTGAGAAAAAAAAAAACTAAAAACGATATATATATATTTTAATGATCCACTCGAATGTTACTACCAAAAAGAAGTATTTGATGAATGAATGAAAATAATAGTAAAAACATCTGTATAGTGTGAACACAATAATGTTAATTTTCACAATTAATTTTAATATTGATTTATTTTGTTTGACATGTGATTTTTTTGAATATTTTATTAAAAATCAATTTTTTATAAATATTTTTTAATTGAAAATCTTAAAAAAAAAAACATAAATATAAAATACTCCTGGAGACTAGATTTTTGAATATTCCGATAGAACAATAATATTACTAACGTGATAATGAGAGTTAGAGCGTCCCAGTAGCATGTAAATTAAAAATTTCTCCACCATCATTTCAGTGACGTGGAGAATTTTTTTAAAGATTGATCTCTATTAGTTGGTTTTATTTCCAATGTGAAGTTGATGTGATCTATTTTATTATTCACACGGTAAACTTCAATTGCTGGAGAGTTGAATCCACAGCCAACTCATCTAAAAAATATTATTATATTATATTATATTATATTATTAAATTAATCTTATTATCTCTTTTATCATCTCTTTTTTTAGTAGAGATTTAATTTAATTTAAATTCTAATAATTGTAAAAATAGAAAAAAAATATTAGACAATAACCTCTGCACCACTATTTTAAATAGACGTTGTGTATTTCTAAACATTCAACCACGTCATTATTCACGTTCACATTTTATTTGAGATGCTTTTAGATAGAGATTGAGATTAAGTAATTGTACCATGACCTATACAAATATATTATTCTACTCATATTTAACTTCCTTTCAAACTGAGCTGTGTTATAGGAAGGAGAAATTTGGAGATGAGCACTGAAAGCGTTGAGAAGCTAGCAGTTTACTGAAAAATTTGCCAGCTGGTTCTTAGAGGATACACATGTTCAACAACCATAGAAAATTCAATAACTTATTCTCGAATTTCCATATACAATTTCCATATACTTTATGCGCTTTCAAAAAAATTGGATTTTTCGTAAGATAAATTACAAACGGATCATCACAAAGAAGTAAGGGAGGAGCCTTGGTCCAATATCAGAGCCTTGGTCCAGAGATGAAGTCCGTGATAAGATCCGTAAAGTGCCTTGTGTCGAAAGTCTTTCTAATAATATGGTGTTCAGGCAATGGGTCCTGTTGAATAGTAACGACGGTACAAGATAATTTGATGAATCGGTGGATTACTTTAAGGGGGAGCCGGTGATCGATGGGCCGTTGAATTATCTCAAGGGGAGGCTGACGTGTGATTATTGATTTGGAGGATGGTGAACTAACTCGAGGGGAAACGATGTGGCTTTTTGTTTGAAGGGGAGGATTGTTGGGGTACCAAACCCAATACCACATCGATAATACAAGAGGATAATGACTTGTATATAAAGCATCCATAGAACTTCATTAGTTTGAGACCTTTTGGGTGGTGATATCCAAAAACAAATCCGTGCGGACTCAACTCTGACTCAAAACGGACAATATTATACTAATATAAGAGTTGGGAAGCGGCTCTGAAGAATCCAACAACAGTGAGATACTGAATCTGCATCATTCACGAATCTACTCGAATTCATTGGAGTTGAGGAAAGTGTACATACAAATGTCAGCACCGAAACGATGAAAAAGATCTCTAGCCTATTTGGCATGAAGAAGCAATAAACTACCTGACTCATTCTCAACTTCAATACTAAAAATATTTTTACTCACCCAAATTCTTTATTTCAAACTCCTTATGCATGCGGTTAATGGATGTTTTAATAAAAATGGTGCTATTACATTTAATAATATTATCATCAAACATACATGAGTAAAATGATAATGGCATGGAAAGAGTGATTAATGAATAAACTCCTTATGCATTTTGTATTGACATATTCAAGTGCATTGTCAATGCGAAAAAAATTAATTTTAACATTGAACATAACTTTATTACATGAAAATATCCACATCACTGTATATTCTCAACATACACAACAATAGGACTTCTAACAATGTGTTTGCCATCAGACCATATCAATGAAGATGTCACAAACAAACCATCAAGGTAACCACTCACAGTAACCACAAAGGACTTCTTCTCACTTAAACTCTTGAAAGACAAAACATCAGGCTCCACTTTGATACTCAGATTCTTAGTCTCGGATACTTTTGCCTTGTAAATGGAGTTTGGAAGACCAACATTGGTAACAGTTCGATTGAATGTGACTTCGAATTGTTTCTTGGCTGTCACGTTAGCAGCCATTGAAGGGTAATTCAGATCTTTCCAATGTGCTTTATCAGAATCTTTTGGACAGGTGGTGTTATCTCCTGTGATTTTCCTGATAAGTTTTTCACCCATGCCTTCACCACATAGCATTTTAACGTAATCCGATTTTTCGGTTTCATAAACAAGTCCAGGATCTATAGCTTTTACAGGATTGATATGACCAGAACCATGGTTCAAAGCTTCACCTTTATTTGTCTTAGGATCCATCGTCCAAGCTAAAGAAAATAAAAAACAATAAGTTTATTAAAAAGAAACAAGGAAAAATGTTGCTTTTAGGTCATAAAAGGGTTAGTATACAATTAGTCCGTTTTGAAAAATTTACAAATTTAAAATTTAATTTTTACTTCATAGCTATAGGTTATTTAATCCATAGGTATAGATTATTTAATTCATAGACTCTGAACGTATTTCAGAAAATTTATGAATAGTAAAAATTTAGAGATATTTTGAGAAACTCGTCTTATAGAATGAAAACCAAATTTTCAAAAATTTGTTTTGTATATTTTTCGTATTTTAAACTTTAAAAAGTACATTTAAAAGATTTTTCACACAAAATAATAACATCATCCATCTATATAGTAAAGAAAAATTCTTTTACCAGTTGTCATTATAGTGGATTTGATAACAGACGGAGACCAATCAGGATGAAATGTTTTGACATAAGCAGCAGCCCCAGCAGCATGCGGACACGACATAGAGGTTCCTGAATATATATCGTATTTGCGACCTTCTTTTTCATCAGTAGTAGGTGAAATTGCAGCCAAAATAGCTACTCCAGGGGCAGATATATCAGGCTGAATCATTGATAGATAAGAGTGTAAATTACTTTTATTTACTTCAAAAACAAGAAACATATAATTTTACAATTATATTACCTTCAAGATCTGTGGTACTATTATGTTCGGCCCACGGGACGAGAAATTCGCAACAACTGGAGCTGTGGGATCTTTGATAGCTTCACTTTTTAATATTTGAGCTGTAGGATTCCTGCACATTTTAGTACAAATTTAGTACTATGAATGTAAAATAAACATAAAACAAATCACTGAGTTTAGGATATTTATTACTTTGTAGACTTTAAGTAAGCATAAATTTCGTCGAATTCTCCAACGTCTACGTCTACTGCCGGAAGATGCTCGGGCTGTATAGATCTGACGAGTTCATGTCTCCTGATTATGCCAACAGCTTGATGCCATCGTGAATGGTCTTGGCAAAGTAAGATTTTTCCTGCCACTTTATTGACGTCTAGACACTTGAAATCACAAGTTCTGGAAAAAAGAAATAAAAATTTAGTAGTTATAGTATTTCAGGCGGATTCTAATTCTAATTATAAAATCCGTCGGAAATATTATTTAAAAAATGAATTTATTTTAGGCCATAAAGAATTAAATATACAATTATAAAAAGAATTTGATTTTCATTTTAGGGTTATTTCCGAAAAATCTAATTTTTTTTTTAAATGTTTCATTTTAAACTTCTGATTTTGAAAAGTTTTGCAAAAACATCCTTAAAATTAAAACCACTAGTGGTTTTGGTGTTATACGAGTAATTTTAATTTTAGAATCTCCAAATTAAAATATATAGAATTTCAAAACCACTCATATAACATCAAAACCACTCACAAAAATACTAAAACCACTAGTGGTTTTGATTTTGGGTGATTTTGTAAAACTTTTCAAAACTGATATTTTAAAATGAAACGTATGAAAAAGCAGTTTTTTTTTTTTTTTTTTCATAAAATCTGTGAATTGTAAAAATTCAGTGGTATTTTAGAAAATTTGGTATATAAAATGAAAATCAAATTTTTAAAAATTTATTCTTTATATTTTTTTAATAGTAGGTTTATAATTGTATTTTGAAATTTAAAAATTTCATTTAAATTTTAAAAAAAAAATTGGTTTGAAAAATAGGAATATCATTATAATTATTTATATATATATTAAAAATATAATAAAAACTATATAAATATCTTACAAATTGTTAAATTGTTTGCCGCAATTGCTCTTTGTGACATCCTCATCATATACCAACGGAAGTTTTGTTTCTCCAGTACTTGCAGTATTAATCGCAAAACCCTAATAACGTAAAACAAACCGTTAGAACATATAATAACGATGTAATTAAATCATTTGCTCGTTAATAACAATATGCATATACCTTAACACTCTTTTCATTTCCAAGGATGACTCTATCGATAAACAGACGATCTGTGGTGCTGGCTGCTACGGACAGCAACCACGGGGCAGTACTAAGAGCTGTTCCGAATTTAGGACCGCTGTTGCCTGCAGATTGAGCCGTTAAAACTCCCTTTTCCATAGCATGAAAAGCTCCAATGGAAATTGGATCTTCTTCCAATCTAGATGCATTTTTTGGTCCCATTGAGATTGAAATTATATCAACACCATCAGCTATAGCATCGTCGAATGCAGCTAATACTTCTGCACTTCCGCACCCTAGCCAACCGCACACTTTGTACACTGCAATTCGTGCGGAAGGAACCCCTCCTTTGATAGTTCCGCTGCCGAGTCCGTCGTAACTTACGTCCTTTACGGGGTTTCCGGCTGCCGTGGACGCCGTATGGGTTCCGTGTCCTTCTTGGTCTCTTGCTGAGATGTTCTTAATTGGGCTCAGTAGGTCGTAGGCTCGAGCTCCGATTATTTTGCTGTAAAGTTTGAGGCACTGTTAATTTCAAATAAAATGATGAAAGACAATACAATTCTATTTTTTTAGGCATAGTACTGTTCGAAATTTTTGATTAACTTTTCTAATTTGACCTTTTAATTATATGAAATTTTAATTTAAGCTCTCACTTATTTAATATCAGGTCAATTTAGTTATTTAGCAATATGATAAATGATGTGACGTTAATTATATATATATATATATATATATATATATATATATTATATTGCTACAATTATATTATAGCAATCTCTCTCGCATATAAATAAGAAATTGAAGAATTAAATTAAAAATTTTAAACAAATTTAAAGATTTAGGTGGTCATTATATTTGAAAATACTAAAAATTAGACGTTATATTTTTAATTTTATTATTATTATTATTTTTATTAACGCTGAATTTTCACTTTTAATTTTTTTGAAAAAAATTATAAAATAAGCTTTCTAATAAATCGGAAAATATCAGACCGGGAAGCAGATAAAATATAACTGCTTCTCGGTACGGAAAACAGAACACCTGGAAGCAGTTATATTTTGCTGCTTCACGGTCTGATTTGCCCGGGAAGCAAATCAAGACTGTAAAACAAATGTATTATAGTTATTTTGGTCTAGTTTTTTCAAAAACTTTTATAAAAATTTTAATTTTGATAAAAAAATATAATCTTTTTAATAAAAAGTTTAAGAATGCAATGGACACTTATATTTATCATTTAAATAAAAAAAATAATATGATCAATAAAAAAAATTGTCATGTACTTGTTACAACGGACATCGCCGCCGAGGCAAATTCCTTTCCATTTCTTAGGAGGAGGACCAAAACCTTCATCTTTAAAACTCTCAGCTTCAGGCCAAATTCCACTGTCGAGCATACCAATAATTGTATTACTCTCCTCAGTTTTTCTCCTATCAGTCAATTCATTCAATCCTATAAAATCCCATGATCTGGTTGTGTGCAATTGTAATGTTGTACTCGGAAAGACCGAAACAACTCCTTCCATACCTGTATAAAATATCAAATAAATATTACATATTAAAATTTTAAATTAAAACTAGTATTAAATAAAAAAAAGTGAGTTTTTTTTAAGGTTTTTAAATTTCAAAATATAACTATTTTAAATTTTTTTTTTTAAAAATTTGATCACAGGTAGGCACTGCGTGAACTACAGTCAAACTGTGAATAATTTATAGAATAAAATTCAAAATCTACTTTTTTTAAAGAGACTTATAATTATATATTTAAATTTTTTATTAAAATAATTTTCGAAATAAAAATGGTCTTACTAGACAATTGTTGTCTCTCCTTCTCTGTGATATAGGCAGCAAATCCATTGAAACTTCGAGTATAGCTTCTTGCCAATATTTTTTCCAGAGAGCTGAATTCATGTGTACAATTATGTAAATAATTTTTCAAAATTAATAAAATTAAAAAAAACATGATCGTAAAATATGGACCTGGTTCCTACAACTTGTTGAAGCATAGTTGTATGCAGTGAGGTTGTGGAGATTTGTTCTCTGGGTAAAGCCCCCATGTAGACAATGTGAAGCTGCATAAAATTTAGTCATTGAAATGTTAATTTGAAATCATAAATATGTTTTGGGAGGTTGATCCATTGAAATAATACTTGCCTTTCTATCTGAATCTGCTCTAGTGAAGCCATGTGATAGAGTTGTAAGGAGAAGAATACTGTAAGAGAAGAAGAGAAAACTTGTATTTGTTTTCATTATCTGATATTTGATATGGAAATGGTGAGCAATGTTTTATATATATATATATATATATATTTTATATATATATATATATATATATATAAATAAAAGTCTGTGACAATCATTCTGTCTAACAATGTTATAGAAAGTTTGACTAATAATGTTATAGAAAGTTTGACTGGAGATATACTCTACCTTATACTTCATTATTATTATTATTATTTATTTATTTGTATACTTGGCCTAAATAAATATATAAATATAAATTTATGTTATTTTTTAACTTTACTTATTTGAAATTTTAAATTAAAGGTGTAATAATCACCGAAATCCCTCAACTTAACTAACCTTTTCAATTTGACCTTCGAACTATGAGAGGTTTCAATTTAACCCCTTATCTATTCAATATCAGATTAATTTTGTCCTTTTCACTTATGTGGAAGGTGATTCAGAGTCAAATATAATATATATATATATATATATATATATATATATATAACAATTTTACCACATCATCTGCCATATCGGTGAAAAGTGGCAAATTGACCTCATATGAGATAGTTGAGAGGTTAAAATAAAATCTCACATAGTTTGAGGATCAAATTGAAAAGGTTTGTCAAGTTTAGAGGTTTTGGTGATCATTATGCCTAAATTAAATTATTGTATTAGAAGAACTCTTTTAAATTTATAACATAAACCAAATTAATTAACATCAATATGAATTATGATGGACTTTTCAAGTAAAGTTATGATGAAAGATTTTGGGATTATTTTAGTTTATTTTTAAAATTTTAATTGGAAATTTTTTTTAGACCATAAAAAATTTAAGTGTAGAATTATAGGTCTGTTTTGAAAAGTTTGTAAAACTAAATTTTGATTTTCACTCCCTAAACCATTCACAAATTATGACCGGAGTTCACAAACTATGAGCCTAATTCACACCATTCGTGAATTTTGAAAATTCAAGTGTATTTTGAAAAATTCAGTCAATGAAGTGAAAACTAAAAAAAAAAACAATTGAAAATATCCTTTTTAAACAGACACCTAATTATATTTTAAAATTTAAAATTACATAAAAATTTTTTCTCAAAAACAACAAAACAAATTTTGGATGTTCAATCCATTAAAATTCAAGTTTGAATGATTCAGATTTTCCACCAAATATTTAATAAAAAAATATTTTATGAATGATGAAAATATAGAATAAATTATATAAGTATGAACCCAATAATGTTAATTGTCTTTTCTCATAACATATGATTTTTGAATATTTTACTGAAAGTCAAATCACTAGAAATATCTTACTAATTATGTATTTGTACTTTTAAAGCCTTTCCATAATTTTAATGTGATTATAATTTTTCTTTATTCTAAAACACTTTATTTATTTTTATATATATATAGTCCAGTGGATATTAGGCAAGGGCAATTTTTGTCCTAATCCGAGCATCTGACCTATGCAAAATGTTCTAATCTGACTTGATCTGTCTAGTTATAAACCACTCCTTCCTATTCCGTATGTAAGATAGAGCAAGTTCAAATCGGTTGGATATCATGTCTAGCTCTGAACGTCTTCAATTTGTCATATTAATTATTTTTTTATTCAAATTATATTCTTTTTCATCATTTTTTTAAAAAATAATTTTAATTTACGAATGGCAGTAGACATAATATTAATATTTAAATAAATTTTTTCGGAAAACTGTTTTTTAGGTCGTTTAAGTATACAATTTTAAGCATATTTTGAAAAGTTTGCAAAAGTAAACATTTAAATATTTTAAGGGTATTTTTTTTATAGGCCGTAAAAAGTTTACTATATAATTATAGGTCATTTTTGAAAAGTTTGCAAAACTAAAGTTTGATTTTCACTCCATACAGACTGTGAACGTAATTCACAAACTGTGAGCGTAATTCATAAAATCTGTGAATTGTAAAGATTCAGGGGTATATTGGAAAACTTGGCCTATGGAGTGAAAACTAAATTTTTAAAAGTCTGTTTTTGTATGTTTTTCGAAACAGGTCTATAAATTGCAATTGTATTTTGAACTATAAAAAGCCCATTTAAAACAATTTTCACAAATTTTAATTTAATTCTATAAACCATTCACCAACTGTGAGCATAGTTCACAGATTTGTAAATAACGTAATTTTTAGAGATATTTTGGGAAACTAGATCTATAGAGTGAAAATCAAATAAAAAAAAAAAATTCTAAATCTTTTGAAGATTAAAATTCTAAATCTTTTAAAACAGGTATATAATTGTATTTTGAAGTTTAAAAGCTGCACTTAAAATAATTATCACTTTATATTTTAGCAACTAAATAATAGTAAACATTAATTACTTTCATAAAACTTAATAGTATATATGTAATTTTATTAAATTAAAATTAATTTAATAAATAATTATCACCAAATTAAATAAATAATTTTCCAATCTCAAATATCATCCTTTAAAGTTCCATTGTATGTGAAAGATCCTCAAATTTTATAGATACATGATACTTCTCATATATCATGCAGTTATGGAAGAAGATTTGTCGATTATGTAATTTATTTTTTAAAATTTCAAATATATAAAAAAAGTTAATCCTAAAAACCCACCGCAAATTTATTTAATTCTCTAAAAAAATCACAACAGTTTGAATTTTCTCCATTTTACCACTTTTCTTCACATATAGGTGAATAATAACTCCACGTAAATTAACAAAAAAAGGTAAAATGGAAAAAATTCAAACTAGTGTAATTTTTTTTTGAGAATTTAGTAAATTTATGGTTTTTTTTTTTTTTTTTTTTTTTTTTTTTTTTTTTTAAGATTAACCCTATAAAATATTTAAAACTTTAAAAATTGTGAATAGTCTATTAGTTTAAGTTAAAGATTAAATGATCCAAATATTACAATTTTTCCTTTAAGTATTTGATTAAATATATATGTATTTATTTATTTATTTGATGAATGAGTGAAAATAATGGTCTATACTGTGTGAATACAATAATATTAATTTTTATTTTTAATTTTAATAGTGATTTATTTCGTCATTTTCTTATAATACGTGATTTGTAATATTTTATTAAAATCAAATCTCTAAAAATTTAAGAGTAAAAAAGTTTGAAAATCTTTTGAAAACACATAATTTATAGGATACTTCCGAATATTTAGCCATCAATATCTTATTAATATGTATTTTTAAAGCATTTCAAATATTTAAAATAAAAACACTTATTACTAAAATAGATATGAAGTAAATACATTTTATGGGAGTTTTCTTTTTAATTATCTAGCTAAATCATCCCTCCAATTAGAGAATATGAATTTGATATAATTTTTTAAATAAAATTATTCTTTCATTTTATTTTTGTTTAATATGTGTAGTAAAACTATTTGTTATATATTGAATGGAGTGAAAATTCTAAAAAATTGGAATTTTTAAATTTAAATTATAGGCATGTTTTGAAAAACATACAAAAACAGATTTTTAAAAGTTAAGTTTTCACTCCATAGACCAAGTTTCTCAAAATACCCCTGAATCTTTACAATTCACAGATTTTATGAATTACGCTCACAGTCTGTGAATTACGGTCACAGTCTGTGAATGACCTATAGAGTGAAAATCAAACTTTAGTTTTGCAAACTTTTCAAAAGTGGTCTATAGTTGTATAGTAAACTTTGTATGACCTATAAAAAAAAATTTACCTTTTATTTTTTTTTTATGGAAAATGAATTATAAAAAAAATTTTAATTAGAAAATACATTCTTAACTGAACTTTTCGTTATATGAATAAAAGTAAAAAATTAAATATTTATAATAGTCTCTTTAATCATACTTTTTAAATTATATAGTTTCTTAAAAAATTCAGTAAAAATTCAATTAAAAGTTATTAATAATTTTTTTATTGTTATTGTTAAAATATTAATGGGGTGCTGAGCAGTGTTGTTAAAACCGGACCGGATCGGCCGGTTGAACCGGTTTAACTGGGAACTAGCCGTCCAGCCGGTTTGGTTACAGGGCAGAACCGGTTTTTGAAAAAACCGGTCAAATCCGGTCAAAACCCGGTAAAAACCGGGTTAAAACCGGGTTTTTTTAAAAAAAAATTTAAAAATTTATTTTAATTTTGTTACATTTGGTTTGTTTGGAATAATTATTTTATTTTTTTAACGGTTTAAAAATTTAAACATAATAATATAAATGTTGTTATGAAAATATGAATATTGGATGGTTTATTTTATTGATAATTAATTTATGTTGATAAATTTATTTTAAATATGTTTAATTATACTTTTTAATTAAAAAAATATATTTTTAAATTAAATATAAATTAATTTCATATTTTAGTTTTATATTTTATATATATATATAAAATAATTATTATTTAAAATTATAAAATCCGGTTCAATCTGGTTTTATCCGGTTCAAACGGTTACCCCTTTACGAAATCGGTTCGATGTCCGGTTCGGTTTTAAAAACATTGGTGCAGGGAAAGTGTGGACTCAAATCATATATGCTGGTGCACAAAGTATATTTAAACCTGCTTTTAAATAGCATTTACAGACGCAATAAGTTCATATTATAATTACAACACAAAAACGATCTCAATAACAATAAACACAACTTTATTACTCGAAAATATCCATATCACTCTATATTCTCATCATACACAACAACAGGACTTCTAACACTGTATTTACCATCAGACCATATCAATGAAGATGTCATAATCAGACCATCAAGATAACCACTCACAGTAACCACAAAAGACTTCTTCTCACTTAAACCCTTGAAAGACAAAACATCAGGTTCCACTTTGATACTCAGATTCTTAGTCTCGGTTACTTTTGCCTTGTAAATTGAGTTCGGATGACCTACATTGTTAACAGTTCGATTGAATGTGACTTCGAAATGTTTCTTGGCCGTCACGTTAATGGCCATTGAAGGGTAATTCAGATCTTTCCAGGATATTTTTTCTGTGTGTTTGGGACAAGTAATGTTGTGATCTCCTGTAATTGTTTTGAGAAGTTTGTCACTGATGTTATAGCTGCAAAGCATTTTTATGTAATCTGATTTCTCAGTTTCGTAAACAAGTCCAGGCTGTGTGGCTTTTACAGGATTTATGTGACCGGAGCCGTAGGCGAATTCTTTGCCTTCATTTGCCTTGGGATCCATAACCCTTGCTACAAAAGGAATTAAGAAAATTATGAAAATATGCAAATTTTTAAAAAATACAAAAAGGTCCCGACATTCAACGTGACTATATTTTTTAAAATTAGATCAATTAAACTACTTTACTTTTAAATTTTGGATAAATTAATCCTTTTTATGATGTAACAAATTTAATAAATATTTTCAAGTTAATAATTCAGATCAACCTCCACATCAGCGGAAACTGACCATTATTTAGAAATTGAGGTAATAAATTGACTTTTCGTGAAGTTAGTTAATATAATCAAGTTCGGAGCTCTTCAGATTTTTCTCAAAGGCAGCATAGAAGCTTAGATGTGTTCTGTGTGAAGAGTGAAATTTACCTGTTGTCATAATAGCGGATTTGATAGCAGATGGAGACCAAGTAGGATGAAAAGTTTTAACATATGCAGCTACTCCAGCAACATGAGGACAAGCCATAGAAGTTCCGGATAGTATATAGAATTTATAACCTTCCATGTAAGGAGAAAATGCAGCCAAAATATTTACTCCAGGAGCACTTATATCAGGCTGGAACAAAACATGAGAGTCAAATTTAAAAAAAAAATAAAAATCAGAAACTAAAATTGTAAGATCGTATTACCTTCAAGATCTGTGGAATTATTACGTTTGGTCCACGGGATGAGAAATACCCAACAATGGGAGCGGTTGAATCCAGGACTGTTTCACTTTTTAATATTTCAGCTTTAGGGTTCCTGTAAATGTAGTGCTTAGTTAGTACTAATAGAAGTGAAATGTAAAAAAATATTAGTTCAGGATAGGAGTTACTTGGTAGAATTTATGTAGGAATGAATCAGGTTGAATTCTGGAGTGTCTAAAGATACTTTTGGGAATGAAACCGGATCTGTTAACTGATGTTGCTCTTCTGGATCCACTCTCCGGATTACACCAGCTGCTGTTACCGGAACGGAGCCGTCGTAGTTCTGGCAAAGTACAATTTTTCCTTTCACTTTCTTTGGATCCAAGCATCCCGGATAACAAAAGCTGAAAAGGCAAAATGGGTTTAGAATTTTAAAATTAGTTTTTGGATTTTTTAAATAATTATATTTTGAGAATATATATAAAACTAGAGTATGGATTTGTTTGAGATTGTTTTTACTTTTAACTTCCGTCCGTAAAAGAAGAGAAGCAGAAGACATTTTCAGGAAGTTAATATTTTTTACTTCATCTAAAAAAGCTGTTGGGAGGCCAGAAACACTTCTATATATTATCCAAACAGCATCTAAAACAACTTCTAGAAATCAAAAGCCGAAAGCCAGTTTATCCAAACGAGCCCTATATATATATATATATAAGAATTGGACGAAGAAATTGACAAAATATTTATCTGCTCCCATATTTTACTTTCTGGTTCAAGAATTGGAAAGTAACTATATTTTGCTGTTTTCGGTATTACATTTCAGTCTGAATTGTTTTGAAAGTAAATTAAAATAATAAGAATAATGTAATTATTTGTTTATTTTTACAATTTTTTAAAATTGATTTTTGAATAAATTTTAATTTTAGTTTTAAAAAATATATACATACTAATAAAAAACCCAAAAACATAAATCACTTACTCATTATCAGAGCTGGTACAGTGACCTAATTTCACATCTTTATCATTCACCAACGGATATCTTCTCCCATCCATGCTAAATGGATTAATTGAAAAACCCTGAAATGAAAAACTATTAAAACGTCTTCAGAATTTTATTACCACCAAACTGATTTAATTAATTATGTTAAATACATACCATTATTTCCTTCCCATTCCCGAGAACAACTTTATCCACAAAGAGCCGATCCGTAGTACTAGCAGCAACAGAAAACACCCAAGGAGCAACACTAGGCGATGTTTTCAGGTCCGGACCATAATTCCCTGCGGCTTGAGTAGTTAAAATTCCTTTTTCCATTGCATGAAAAGCTCCAATTGCGATCGGATCTACTTCAAATCTAGCCGCGCTTGTTCCCCCTAGAGAAATTGTTATAATATCGACGCCATCAGCTATAGCATCGTCAAATGCAGCTAATATATCTGCTTCTCCACAAGTTCCGCTAGGAAGACAAACACTGTATGCAGCTATTCTTGCAGATGGAACTCCACCTTTCGCCATCCCTTTCGCTAGTCCTTTGAAATTAGCTTGGTTTACATAGTTTCCTGCAGCTGTTGAGGCTGTATGGGTTCCGTGACCGAATTCATCTCTTGTTGATGTTATAGGAGATGTAATGTCATAGTATCGAGCTCCTATTAGTTTGCTGTAAAATAAAGTAAGGTTATCATTCCATCATATAGAAGAGAATAAGAAAAAAGGTAAGACTAATATATGTATTAGAAAGAGAAAAAGAAATAAAATGTGAAAGTTTCATAAATTTTTAAGTTTTAATTGAGTTAGTGAGTTAATAAAATTTTAAAAATAAATTTTTAAAAGTTTTAATTTTACGACATGAGTTTTGATGATATTTCATAAAAATACGCTGTATTAGAAAGTCTATTATTTAGGAAAAACTTTTATAAAGCCCTTGATAAGAACAAAAATGTCAGTTTTTTTTAGAGTTTTTTTTAGGACATAAAAGTTTAGTATACAATTATAGGTTTCTTTTGAAAAATTTGCAAAACTAAATTTTAGTTTTCACTCTCTAGGTCATTCACAGACGACTGGAAGCGTAATTCACAAAATTTATAAATTGTAAAAATTCAGGGATATTTTAGAAAACTCGGCCTATAGAGTTTAAAAATCTTAAAAAGTTTGGTATTCTGAAGAATCAAACTTTTAAAAACTTGTTTTCGTATATATTTTTAAGATAAACATATAAATTTTGAACTTTAAAAATCTCATTTAAAAGAATTTTCATTTTTTTTCTTCTGAAAATTAAAATTTTTAAAAATTTATTTTAAAGATTTAAAATTTATCTGACTTACTATATTTCAAATTCAAAAAAATTAAATCTGAATTTATGATGGAAATTTAATACAAAATATGATGAAAATTTGGCTCTAATAATATTTTCATCACTATTTTTATTCTTGTTGCTGCGAAAATCAGTCACAAAAATCACGAGTCTAAATCATGTTTTCTCATTTTATAAATTGTATAGATAATTTATATATTACTTGTTGCAAGTGAAATTCTTGCCCCCATTGCAAACCCCTTTCCATTTTCTGGGAGGGAGATCGAAACCTTCATCGCGAAAACTCTCTGCTTCAGGCCAAATTCCACCATCAATAACACCAATAATAGTATTACTTTCTATTGTTTTTCTACGTTTGATAGATTCAGTCATTCCCACGAAATCCCATGATCTAGTCGTAAATTGATGTAGAGTTCTGCTCGGAAAAATAGAGACAACTTCTTCCATGTCTGTGCAACATATATTCATGATTTAATATTCTCTCTTTATTTATTTTTAAACATATAACGGTATATAACTTACTTGACAACAGTTGTATCTCGTTTTCTTTAAGATAAGCAGCAAATCCATTGAAACTCCGAGTATAGCTTCTCACCAATATATTTTCTAAAGATCTGTGAAACCAAATGACCATTTTTAGAAAAATATAATTAAAAAATAAAAATTTTAAAATGTAAAATATATACCTAGTTCCCACCAGTTGTTGAAGCATAGTTGCATGTATTGAAGATAGTGACATTTGCTCTGCAGGCAATGCACCCATGTACACTATGTGTAGCTGCAACAAACATAATCTCAATTCAGTCCAGGAAAAAAAAACCTGAAGAGTGTTTAATATAAAATAAATTATATATATATATTATATAATACTTGCCTTTCTATCATTATCAGATTCAGAAAATCCATAGGATGTTAGATCTGCAAAGAGTAGAATATATGAGAAAACATGGAATAAGAGATATGTATTGTTGTAACTCATTGTTTTGAACTCCAAAGAAGAGGAGAAAATATAGGCTCTTTTTTATATGGAAATTGTAATGCATGTGTGTATCTATATATAGATACTGAGCTTTAACTTCCAGGACACGCTATCTGGGTTTCTTTTAATGTGAGTTCACAAACAGAATGCATATTTTATGCTGGCTTTTCATGTGACTTTACAATAAAACATGGAATCCAAAGCTGTTCCAACTATAGGTGGACCTTTTTGCTAATCTGTAAACATGATCACATTATTCATGAACAGATAAAAATGAAATGGCGATGTTATATAACCAAATTAGATTTAATAATTATTTTATCTTGTCTGTAAATGTGAAAATACAAACAAACTTGTGAATTTATATTAATTTTTTATTACTTTATCAGTTTGTTTTCATTTGATGTACTTTCTTTCCATTTTAGTTATTTTTTAATTTTTTTTTTAGTTAACAAATCTTATTGAAACACTTTCACTTTTTGAGTTGTTGCCTTGTGTAACAAATTTTGGTGTTTACGTCATCTTTCCTCCATGTACACCCTTTTTTTTAGAAAATTATATTTAGGCATAATAGTCAGCAAAGCCCCTAAATTTATCTAATCTTTTCAATTTCATCCTCCAATTATGCGAAGTTTTATTTTAACCCCTCAATTATCCCATTCCATATAAGTTCAATTTACCCCTTTTCACCTAGGTGGCAAGATTATTATATATATATATATATATATATATTTATATTTGAATCTAAATCACCTTCCACATCATCTACTACATATATGGAAAGATTAAATTAATCCAATATTAAATAGTTGTGGGGTTAAACATAGTTTGAGGTCAAATTCAAAAAATTAACCAAATTTAGAAATTTGGGTGGCACCTTATATTTAAGTTACATATGCAGTTCCGGTTATATTGACTCTGGCAAAAGAAATATATTATATATATATATTTTTATAATTGTCGGACAATTTTTGGACGGTTACATAAAAATACTATTATAAAAAATAAAATTTATAACTATATATTGATAAATAATTCTGAAAAATATGTAATTATTATATTAAATGGTTATTATATTAAGATCTGACTAAATATATATAATAAAAGATTAAAATAAATCCGACAATATTTTTGAAATCAAACGTAAAATAGAAAATTTCTTAATTTTAAGAACTAATGTAAACATAGAGCCAGGTACCCTGAGTAATTTAACCATTTCTAAAATTTATAAGCTCATTGCATTAAACTTATATCACTATCATACAAAACAATAGGACTTCTAGCCCTATACTTCCCATCAAACCAAACCAAGTCCGACGACAAAAACGAAGACTCCATAAAACCACTAGCAGTCACAACAAAAGACTTCTTCTCATTCAAAGCTGTAAAAGACAGAACATCAGGTTCCACTTTTATGTCGAAATTCGGATCGGCTCGTTTGATTTTGGCCTTGTAAGTAGAGTTCGGATGACCAACATTTGTAACTGTACGATTAAATGTGACATTGAATGAGGTTTTTAATTTTGTGTTGAAGGCCATTGAAGGGTAATTCAGATCTTTCCAGGATTTTTTAGCTGATTCTTTGGGACAAGTGCTGTTGTCTCCTGTTATTTGTCTCAGGATTTTGTCACTGGTGATGTTGATGCAAAGTGTTTTTATGTAATCTGATTTTTCGGTTTCGTAAACAAGTCCGGGATGGATGGCTTTTGTAGGGTTGATGTGACCTGAACCGTAGGCGAACTCTTGGTCCTTGTTGGTGTTGGGATCCATGGTCCTTGCTGCATGAGGGAAATGGAAAATTTATATTATAAAGTTTCAGGTTTAGGAAAATGTGTTACATGCTTCTTTGAAATTGCGTCTACACGAAAAATATAAATAAATTGATATTTTTGAAATATTTATTTATATATATATTTTAAGAAAATTGGATTATATTTAACTTCACATCAGGTTAATTTAACTATTTAATTTTTAAATTTTAAATCAATTAAGCTATTCTTATTTAATTGATATTTTTAAATTAATCCTTTTTACTATTAGATTAACCTCTAAATCAGCACAAATGCTTAATTAATCCACGGTTTAAAATTGAGGGGCTGAACTTTGAAAAATATGGTGAAGTTTTAGACTTATGAGGTTCTTATGTCTTTAATTTATAACATTATTCATTTGGAGCTCAAATTTATTCAGTTCATTTGAAGTTATTAGAGTTGGTCACTTCAATCCTTCTTGCTGACCTGGATGATTCCTCGTTGGAATTTTAGGAAATCATCCCCTGAAAAACATTCTAAATGGCTAGATACTAACTACTTCAAAGTATGTAAATGGAACTCCAAAAAAAATGGAGGATTAAGATGAATTAACATTACAACTAAAAATGTATAAAGAGAAAAAAATTTACCCGTGGTCATTATAGCAGATTTGATTGCAGATGGTGACCAATGGGGATGGAATGTTCTAACATATGCAGCTACACCAGCAACATGAGGAGTAGACATGGAGGTTCCAGACAATATAAAGTAATCATAACCAGGAGACTCTAGAGCATCAGGTGAATATGCAGCCAAAATATTTACTCCAGGAGCGCTTATATCAGGCTGGATCAATGACAAAAAACCAATTGAAGTTCAAATCATATTTTTGATAATAGTACTTAATTTGGAACTTTTTTTTTGGACATTTACTTCCAGAAATAAGGACTTAAGCGATTTTATACCTTCAAAATCTGCGGCACAATCGAATTCGGCCCTCGAGAAGAGAAACCAGCAACAACAGGAGCAGTGGAATCCTTAATCGATTCACTTCTCAAAATTTCTGCTCTAGAGTTTCTGCAAATTTGGCAGATTGATTTAATTTTAGTACCAAAGATAAAAATGAAACACAACTAGTTTAATGTAACAGTACTTCGTAGAATTTATGTAAGAACGAATCGTATCGAATCCTGTAGCATCTACAGCTGATTTTGGAAAATTAGCAACATCAGGCATGTTATATTTTGGATCAATTCTTGTGATTACACCAGCTGCACCTGAGGCTGCATCTAGTCCTGCAGTGTCCTCACAAAGTACAATTTTTCCTTTCACTCTGTCCGGATCGAAACAAATACTGCAGATAAAAATGAAGTTTGATTAGTAAAAAGACTTCATTTGTGGCTTCAGGATGATCAGAGGATTGAAATAATGGATTGCTTACTCAGTGTCCGAGCCACACAGATTGGATTTTATGTCTGGTTCATATACTAATGGTTGTGTTTTTCCGCCAAGACTGTATGGATTTATTGCAAGACCCTGAAAAAATTAATTAGTAGTCAAATTATGTAGGATATTTTTCAGATATTTGAATGTACTGACTTATGATTTTTAATTTTTGAAAATTCTTATTAATAGACAATGATAACTTTTAAGGGTTATTTTAAAAAAAAACTCCACCTTTTCGTTAAGAGTTTTGGAAAATTTTACAAAACCACCTTAAAACTGAAATAACAAGTCGTTTTGCTATATGATGTGTGGTTTTGGAACATTTTAATCATTTTTAAAATTTTATTTAATAATTTTAAATATTTATTTTAATATATTAAAATATTATAATATTCCAAAACTACCTATCTAAACTCCAAAACCACTTATCCAATAGTAAAATCACTAGTTATTTTAGATTTAGGATGATTTTGCAAAACTTTCCAAAACCGATGGCTCAAAATAAAATATTTAAAAAATGAGATTTTTTAAAAATAATTCTAACTTTTAAAAGAGCTTTTGTTGAAAGAAGAAATCAGAAGTTATAACTTCATAAAAATGATTTCTGCTTCTACAATAGTCAAAATTAAAACATACAGGACCAGAGTTGAAAAATGTGATGAAAATGCATTTTATGATAAATTTTTGAAAAATTAAATTCTTTTTTTTTTTTTTTTTTTTTTTTTTTTTTAATGAAATGTTTTTGTAACAAAGCTAGAGCGGAAGACTTTCAATGATCGACTTCATAAAATTTCACATCAACATGGAATTTTGATTTGGATTTCATTGGAATGCCAAATCCAATTTTAACTTAATTTATTAATTTAATAATATTAAATATTTTCGTAAAAATAAATACGTACGGACTCGCTCTAATATTAAAGTACACAACTAATATGTAAGTTGGAGACCATATGAAGAGAGACGTACCAGGACTGTTTTCCCATTTCCCAGGACGATTTTATCTTCGAAAAGACGATCAATGGTGCTAGCTGCTACAGTGAACAACCAAGGAGCAACACTTCCCACAGATGAATAACCAGGACCATTGTTGCCTGCAGCCTGAATTGTCAAAATTCCTTTTTCAATAGCATGGAAAGATCCAATGGCGATGCTATCTTGATGGAATTTATCTGCAGATGTCGAAGCAATAGAAGTTGTGATAAGATAAACACCATCAGCTATAGCATCATCAAAAGCAGCTAATATGTCTGCATCTGAACAACTTCTTTCGCTGCAGGCTTTATATGCCGCGATTCGCGCCGAGGGGACTCCTCCTCTAGCTGTTCCTTTGGCGAATCCTTTAAAGCTAATGTCTTTTACATAGTTTCCTGCAGCTATTGATGCTGTGTGGCTTCCGTGGCCTCCGTCATCTTTAGCTGAATCGGTGATGTAGTATCGAGCTCCTATTAACTTACTGTAAGAGACAGTATAATTATGAATCACCTCATATGCAATTATAGTTTGTAGATGAGGTATATTTTAGATTTAATTCCAGGTATTGTCAGTTTCATTATATGATTTTAATAAATAAATATAAACGATATTATTTTTCTAGTGAAATTTTCAATTCAAATCAATCTAACGGTTACTATTAGTGGATAGATGGAGAAAAATCAATGATTTTCTTTTTAAATAGTTTTAAATTTTATCAACTCTATCTACGGATCACTAATTGTCAGTAAACCATCATCTCTTAAAAGTTTCTCTTCAAAATACTTTTAAATCTTGATGTTGATTTGAATTATGTTAACTCTGTTTAAATAATGAAAAAATTAATAATACTTCAAATTTTCATAGATTTTATTTTACGACTCAGGTGATCCAAAACCATCATATGATATTTGAGTTTGATCAACCACTAATCAATATGAGTATATCAAGCGAGTAATGAGAAAATTATTAATTCAAAATAATCGAATCATATTAAATCGTTTTTGTACGTTTTTTATAAAATAAAATTTTCTACTCACTTTATTATACAAATCGATTAATGGTTAATCGAATCCAAATACGAAATTGTAGTTCAGATCATCTAAGTAGTTTTAGAATTTTTAAAATTATTACTTGTTGCAAGTGAAATTTTGACCGCCTCTACAAGTCCCTTTCCACTTTTTGGGAGGAGGACCAAAGCCATGGTCTTTAAAACTCCTTGATTGAGGAGAAATTCCAGTGTCGATAACAGCAATTATAGTGTCACTCTCAATAGTTTTCCTCCTCCTAACTGATTTTTTCAACCCCATAAAATTCCAGGATCTTGTTGTTTGTGGATATAGAATTCTACTCGGAAAAATTGAAACAACCCCTTCCATACCTAGACATATATACGGAAGTAAGTGTTATTATTCTATAAAATATTTATGGTCTGTTGAAATAATTTATACTTTTAATTTTGATAAAAAAAAAAAATTATAAGCAGTTTGTAGAAGCATAATATTGCTTTCATTGAAAGCGCTATTCCAATTTATAAACACTTTTAAATCTCTATCTAAACAATATAGAAAACTATTGCATCCGAACAATAGAGCGCATTGCATATCTGTGATAAGCAACTAGTCTTAATTGATGTCTAAAATTAATAAAAACTTACAAGACAATTGTTGTTTCTCTTTATTGGTGATATGAGCTGCAAATCCATTGAAACTCCTAGTATAGCTTCTCATCAATATGTTTTCAATGGAGCTGAATTCAGATGCAGTTTCATTTGCATTTTATGGGTCTTATTGTAAAATATAAGATCATATAAACTAGAAATAAAATATAAATATTGTAAACCACAAACCTGGTCCCAACAGCTTGTTGAAGCAAAGTTTCATGATATGAAGATTTTGACATTTGCCCTTCAGACAATGCTCCCATGTAAACAATGTGCAACTGTAACAAATATGATCTCAATAAATAAACATTCAGAGAAAAGTTTTCTAGTTTTGATTGACACAATATATGTACTTGCCTTTCTATCTGAATTAGCTTTTGTAAATTCATGTAATAAAAATGAAAATAGAAGAAAACTATTTATACACCATATGTATTTGCCTGTGTCCATTTTTATTTTATTTTTTATTTAACTGGTTGGTGAGGAATAAAATGAGATTTTATATATAACTATGGATGTGTAGAGATGATAATGTACTATAATATACAAATGAGGTTTTATATATAAATGTTACATATAGTGATGATAATAATGCTAATCAATGAAGAATAATATAGATGAATATATTACCATCTGAAATTGAATTAATATTTATTGATTGCTTTCTAACTAATTTTGAAGAAATTAATTTGAGTATTTAATGTTAATAAAATATTATTAAAA
The DNA here is from genome assembly GCA_031304145.1 of Cardiospermum halicacabum. Classification (NCBI taxonomy): domain Eukaryota; kingdom Viridiplantae; phylum Streptophyta; class Magnoliopsida; order Sapindales; family Sapindaceae; genus Cardiospermum; species Cardiospermum halicacabum. Next base: position 10,930,299 of record CM062390.1, on the reverse strand, counting down.
AGACGTATTAAATATTTGATATCACTTATGTTTAAAATAAAGTATATTCTCTTATTAAAAAAATAAAAAAATCATTTTATATTTTTATATAATTAAAAAATGAGTTAAACTAGTCAATATTATTTTGGCAGTACAGATTTTGAATAATGCAATTTTTTTTTTCAAAATATGGCACTTTTGGGGGAATGGAGGAAGCATAATTTTTCAATTATTTTGGATGTAAATGAAAAATTAGAATACAAATAAATAGTAATGAAATCAAAGTTGGTATTATTTCACTTGTATTAAACACAACTTACAATGAGAACAAATGTTCAAACTTATTTAGAATACACAACAATGGGACTTCTAACAGAATGCTTCCCATCAGACCAAACCAAAGACGATGACAAAAGTGAACCATCTAATAAACCACTAACCGTCACTACAAAAGACTTCTTCTCATTCAATGCCTTGAAAGATAAGACATTAGGTTCGACCTTAATACTCACATTTTTAGCTCCTGAGACTGTTGCATTGTACACAGAATTTGCAAGACCAACATTAGTTACCGTTCTGTTAAATGTTACACTGAACTGTTGATTTTCTGCGAAGTTAGCTGCCATGGAAGGGTAGTTAAGATCTTTCCAGGATGATTTATCCGAATCTTTTGGACAGGTAATGTTTGGATCTCCGGATATTTTTTTTACAACTTCATCAGTAAGGTTATCATTGCAAAGCATTTTTATGTAGTCTGCTGGCTGAATTTCATAAACAAGTCCAGGATCTATTGCTTTTACTGAATTGATGTGACCGGAACCATAAGCAAACTCGGCTTCCTTGTTTTCATTGGGATTCATTGTCCATGCTATACAAATGGACAAATCAGTTAAAAAAGAAAATACAAATGGATGTACAAATAAATATCTTTATAACAACATTATTTTTCTAACAATTTATAACAAAATTTTTATTTTAAAGGATAAATTTTATAACTATACATTCTCAGGTGATTCGAAAGATAATATAATTATTACGATTGTTAAGAAGGTCTAACTCACCCCAAAAGAGCCTTTAAAGGGTTAGAATTGACTCAATCATTATATAGAAGTATTAACGCCCCTCATGCCCAACATACGGGCGTGGAGTCAACGACCCTCACGCTCAACATACGGGTGTGGAGTCAACGGATTACTCCCAGGACAGCTCATAATAAAATCCATCCATCCACACATGCTCAGACCAACTCTGATATCATGTTAAGAAGGCCTAACTCATCCCAAAAGAGCCCTCAAGGAGCCCTCAAGGTGTGGATTGCCTCAATCATTATATAGAAATATTATCCCTTTAACTAAGCAACGTGGGATTTCATAGAAGTGTCATAGTATAGCTGTTATAGAGAGGTTTATATACGAAGAAGAAGAAATTACCTGTAGTCATGATAGCGGATTTGATAGCAGAAGGAGACCAATCAGGATGAAAAGATTTAACATATGCTACTACTCCCGCAACATGAGGAGTAGCCATAGAGGTTCCTGATAGTATAAAGTAATTGAACGTAAGAGAGTCCTTCATAAATTTTGGTGAAAACGCGGCCAAAATATTTACTCCAGGAGCACTTATATCAGGCTGGATTAATGAGACATCAAATTAGTCATAATACAATATACACAAATTTACAGATTCAGACAGTCCTGTATATACCTTCAAAATCTCTGGCGCAAAGGCATTTGGTCCCCTAGAAGAGAATGGTGCAACAACTGGAGCAAGCGAATCGTGAAGGGCTTCAGTTCTCAATATTTCGGCTTCAGGATTTCTGCAAATCCGGTATGATTAGTATTCATGAGAAATGGAAAACAATAAGGGAACAAATATTTATAGCTGGAGATAAGTACTTTGTGGAATTGAGGTAAGCTCTAATTGCATTGTATTCTGCTGTATTTACTCCTACGTTCGGCAATCTGAAGAAGGTAGACAAGTTGGTTAACCCAGCTGTCCTAAAGATTCCGCCAGCAGCCTTTTCCGGCGTACCTAATCCGAAGTTATCTTGACAAACAACAATTTTCCCTCTGGCTGCAGTCCCATTTATACAGTCAGCGCCACAGACACTGAAAAAAAAATATATGTTTATATTATCAGAAAATTTATTTAGATTTATTTTTCCTTTTAACTTTTTACCATAAAAGAAAAAAGTGGAAAACGAGGTAAAATACTGATACTTTAGAAATTATTTGAACGCGGCTAAAAAAGGGGTTAAGTATTTTATAAAAAATTTTCAACCGTTTTTTATACTGCTTTGGACCATACAATTTGTGCAATTTGTGTCGGTGCATCCGTTTCATTAATGTGACCATTTCAGGAACACTGAAACAAATTGGTACAACAATTTAAAAAAAAACAAATTGTATGGTACAAGAAGCTATCTAAAATATAAATAAAAGTATATGGAAATAAGGGGAATATGAATTTTGTTATTTAATCATAAAAAGAAGAAATAAAAAATAAATTTATCTAAACAAACTCTCATATATATATATATATATATATATGGAAGACTGCACGTACTTGATAGTGTCTTTTCCTATGTCGCATGCGCTGCTATTATATTTAACGTCCATATCTAATACTAGAGGAACTTTCTTGACAGGAATTGAATGTATTGCAAAACCCTGCAAATAAATTACATCAAATATATTAAGTGAAAATTCTAAAAGATGGGCTTTTTAAAGTTTAAAATACAATTATAGGCCTGTTTTGAAAAATATACAAAAACAGACTTTGTAAAGTTTAGTTTTCACTCCATAAGCCGAGTTTTCAAAAATACCCCTGAAACTTTACAATTCACAGATGCCGTGAATTATGCTCACAGTCTGTGAATTACGCTCACAGCTGTGAATGACCTATGGAGTGAAAATCAAAGTTTAGTTTTGCAAACTTTTCAAAAGTGGCCTATAATTGTATAGTAAACTTTTGATGGCCTAGAAATTCAATGAACTCATATATTAAAATAAAAGAATGATCTATTATGTAATTGATATTGTGTGTATGTATATATATGTACCGTGAATGTTTGTCCATTTCCGAGAATGATTTTCTCCACAAGGTACCGATCCGTGGTGCTAGCTGCTACGGACAAATGCCAAGGAGCGATACTAGATGTTGTACCCAGGTTAGGACCATTGTTACCTGCAGCATGAGTAGTTATGATTCCTTTTTCCAAAGCATGAAAAGATCCGATGCCAATGGCATCTCGTTCGAATGGAACTGGATTAGATCCGCCGATTGAGATTGTTATGATATCAACACCATCAGCTATAGCGTCATCAAAAGCAGCTAATATGTCCGCGTCTCTGCATCCATTAAATTCGCAAACACAATAGGCAGCTATTCTAGCTGAAGGAGCCCCTCCTTTGGCTGTTCCGCTTGCTAGTCCGCGAAGGCTAACATCTTTTACGTAGTTTCCAGCTGCTGTAGAGGCCGTGTGAGTTCCATGCCCTATGATGTCTATTGCGGATTTTATAACTGGTCCGGCTGTGTAGAATCGAGCTCCGATTACTTTACTACACGATCATCAAAATGAAATGAAAGAGATATGGTTAAAGCTTTTTTGATAATTATTCAAATAAAATTTAACATAATTTTGAAATCAAATATTCAAATGGATGTATAATTTGTAATCACAATTTTCTTACTTGCTGCAAGTGAAATTTGTGCCACCATTACAAGCTCCTTTCCACTTTTTAGGAGGAGGACTGAAACCTTCATCGCTAAAACTCTTTGATTCCGGCCAGATTCCAGTGTCTAGGACACCAATTATAATATTACTCTCCACTGTTTTTGTCCGAACAGAAGATTCATTCAATCTTATAAAATCCCAAGATCTTGTTGTTTGGAGTTGTAGAGTTCTGCTTGGAAAAACAGAAACAACTCCTTCCCTACCTAAATTTAAAAAAAATGTTTAAATACATGGTATAATGAATTTATAATCCATCTCAATATTCAATATAAAACTTACTTGATAGTTTCTGTATCTCTTCTACAGTGAGCATAGCAGCAAAACCATTGAAACTTCGGCCATAGCTTCTCACTAATATATTTTCTAAGGAGCTAGGCTCATACATATAGTTATGTCAAATTAAATTAAATGAGTAGTATAAAAATTACATATAAAAATAATAAAATATCTATGTTACCTAGTACCAACAACTTCTTGAAGCATACTTGTATGTTGTGCAGATGGTGAAAATTGCCCAGATAATGCACCCATATATACAATGTGTAGCTGTAATGAAAATACATGATTTACTAAACATTGCTATTTATTAATATATATAATTCGAAATTAGTGGATGATGAAATTTTAAATATATCAATTTTTCCATTTTAAATTGACTGACTATTTTTTTAATGTAAATTTAAAATGTAAAAATGATATATTTAGAATTTTACTATCCATAAGTGATAGAGTGACAAGTACCTTCAAACATACTCTTAATCCTATATTAATACAAGACTTACCTTTCTATCAGAATCTGCTCTAGCAGAGCCATGGAATAGAGTTGCAAACAGAAGAAAACAATGAATCAAGAGACATGTGATGTTCTTGGTCATTGTTCTTGGTCTAAAAGTGAGGAATGTGTGATATGATGTTCAATTCACCTATTTATGAAGAGCAATGAAAAAATAATTCAAATGGAAACAAGTTATGGCAACAAATCATATCCTCTGTGAGTTGATCAAATCACATCCTCTCATTTTGATAATGCCATAAATATTCATTAAATTTTTTGTTAATTTATCTCAAAATAATCTCCATATATTAATAGCTAAAATTTCACTTTTAATCCACCGATAATAATAAATCAAAGTGATATATGTTTTCTACTATGTATAGTTATTAATATTCATCTATTTTCCTAATTGACTTCGTGTATATAAATTAATGCAAAATTGAAATTAATTTAATTAGTGATAAGGATAAAATTTTCTAATTAGTTAGTTTAACATAATATCTATAAATACTTAATTTAATATATGTAATTAATTTTGTAATATTATTTTGTATTAATACTTAGAAAGATAATCATATATTTTATTAATACTATTCCATTTAAAATAAAAAAATTGTTTATAATAACTTATAAAATATATAGTTGTTATGGTAGTTTGTTAAAAAAATATATATATATTAAAAAAGGAAATTGAGAAGAGAAAAAGAAATATATATATATATATTTTTTCTAAGAGAAAAATATCAACTACCTCACTTTTTATAATATTTATGATTTTATTATTATTCAAAGTATTTTATATAAGAAAACTACGAGATGAATTTAAATGGTTTTTATTAAAAATATTAAAAATATATCTTTTTCTTTTTCCATTATCAATAATGCTAGGAGTGATACCTTAAACATTTTTCTTCAATCAATTCATTTAAATTGTTAATAGCTTTGAGGTAATAAAAAAAAAAAAAGTTTCAACCACTAACATATTGAATTTTTTAAAAATAATTACATTTTTTAAAAAAAAATATTATATTCATCTATTTAAATAAATGGATGACATTTTATATCCACTTGTATAAGATGGTCATTTTTACTTATTATGCATTTTTTTAACCCTCACCAAATATTTCACCAACATTATATCAACATTTGTATTATTTTAGTTGACTAGTACCATGTTTACAGTGATGAACAAATGTTCAACTTAATTCAAAAACACGACAATGGGACTTCTTACAGAATGCTTCCCATCAGACCAAACCAAGGCTGATGAGAAAAATGAACCATCTAACAAACCACTAACTGTCACTACAAAAGACTTCTTCTCATTTAATGTCTTGAAAGACAAAACATTAGGTTCCACTTTGATACTCACATTTTTAGCTCCTGAAATTGTTGCATTGTAGACAGAGTTTGCAAGACCAACATTAGTAACAGTTCGATTAAATGTAACACTGAACTCTTTCTTGGATTCCAAGGTAGCTGTCATTGTAGGGTAATTAAGATCTTTCCAGGATAATTTATTCGAATCTTTTGAACATGTAATGTTTTGATTCCCTGAAATTCTTTTGAGAACTTCGTTGGATATGCCATTACTGCAAAGCATTTTAACGTAATCCAAAGCCTGAATTTCATAAACAAGTCCAGGATCTGCTGCTTTTACAGGATTGATATGACCAGAACCATAGCTGAATTCAGCTTCTTTGTTATTATTAGGATCCATGGCTGATGCTACAAAAGCAGTAAATATTTTTAAATTATTACTCAAAATCACTTTTTCTCTGTGGTTAATATCTAAATTAAAAAATAAAGAATTACCAGTAGTCATCAATTAAATTAATACTCAAAATCACTTTTTCTCTGTGGTTAATATCTAAATTAAAGAATAAAGAATTACCAGTAGTCATCAGAGCGGATTTGATAGCAGAAGGAGGCCAATCAGGATGGAAAGATTTAACATAACCCACTGATCCAGCAGCATGTGGACAAGCCATGGAAGTTCCTGATAATAAAAAGTAATCGAAACCACCAGCAACTGGTGAATATGCAGCCAAAATGTTGACTCCTGGAGCACTTATATCAGGCTGAATATATAAATATCATATTAGAGTTAATGTAATTCTTATGTAGTGTAAAAGGTACAGGATTTATAGATTTGGAGAGTTCAATACCTTCAAGATCTGAGGCACTATGGGACTTGGTCCGCGAGAAGAGAAACTTGCAACAACTGGAGCTGTTAAATCTTTGATGCCTTCACTTTTTAATATTTCTGCTTCAGGATTTCTGCAATTTCGAATCATTAGTATCTTTTTAACAGCAATGGAAAATGATAATGAACATTGGAGATGACTAGTACTTTGTGGATTTTATGTAGGATAGAACTGCTTCGAATCCTTCTGTGTCTAAACCTACTTTCGGAAATTCATTATATTTTGTTGGATTCACCATTGTGATTATACCAGCAGCTCCAATATCCGCAGTAAACGACAAAAAATCCTGACACACAAGGATTTTTCCTTTCACTTTGGAATCGTCTATACACCCAGTAGTACAAAGACTGAAAATGAAAAACAATGGAATTATTGAAGATGTCTATCTATAATGAAATGGAAACTATATGGAACCTTACACTTACTTGGTTCTCCTTAATGGGTCACATGAGGAGGTTGCGTTTACATCTAATATCAATGAAGTTTTGTTCACAGCCGTCGGATTTATCGCAATACCCTAAGGTCAACCATCAACAAAATTCAATTATCTAAATGACAATAAGTGTTAACTTTAGGAGACCATAAAATAAGAGATTTATGCTGAATTTTTCAAATTAACCCTCAAACATCACGATCTTTTGACAAAAGCGAAAAATGTCAACTAACCCTAAAAATGGTTTAATTGATTTTTTAATTTGAAGGTTAATAAGTTAAATAGATTTTTCGTCAGGCAGCAGAACTAACATTAAGGAAAAAAAAAAAAAGAGAAAAATATAAAAACTGAATCAATAAAACTATATATTTAGGTTAATGAGCCTTCAAACCTTCACATCTTTCACATGTTATTAAAAGTCCTTCACATCGTGTGAATAACCTTGTGACGAACCTTTATGTTTATGTGATAAGGGAAAAAAAAAGTCATAAATATTCATTTTGTAAAATCTAAAGTTCCCTTATTTTAAAAACTTAATTCAAACTTTGGAGACTCAATAACTTAACTAAAACTTTAAAAAGACTAAAAGTGAAACTATAAAAAAAAAATAAATAAATAAAAAAATAAATAGCAAAGCTCAGAGATTTATTGGACCTTTATACCAAAATATATCATGTATGCGATTAATTGTGTATACCGTTATTATTTTTCCATCTCCAAGAACGATTTTATCCGCAAAGAACCGGTCAGTGGTGCTAGCTGCTATAGAGAAAATCCAAGGAGCAACACTCGATACTGTAAAAAGATCAGGACCACCGTTGCCTGCAGCCTGAACCGTTAAGATTCCTTTTTCCATAGCATGAAAAGCTCCAATGGCAACGGAATCTCGGTCGAACGGTACTGCATCAGCTGGACCAAGCGAGACTGAAATTATATCAACACCATCAGCTATAGCATCATCAAAAGCAGCTAATATGCTTGCATCGTCACACCCTTGTGTAGAGCAGACTCTATATGCAGCGATTCGCGCAGAGGGAACCCCTCCTTTCGCTGTTCCGTTTGCAAGACCTTTAAGGCTAACATTGCTCACATAGTTTCCAGCTGCCGTGGAGGCCGTGTGGCTTCCATGACCTCCATCATCTCTAGCTGACAGTCCAACGCTGTAAAATCTAGCTCCGATAACTTTACTAAACCATCATCAAAATGTAAAACATATTAGTGACATCAACTATATATGACTTATCGTTTATAGTCTATATTCGGAACAAATCTCTTACTTGTTACAGGTGAAATTACTGCCACCTATACAAGTCCCTTTCCATTTTTTAGGTGGAGGGCCGAAACCTTCATCACTGAAACTCTTTGATTCAGGCCAGATTCCACCGTCTAGAAAACCAATTATAATATCACTTTCAACTGTTTTTTGTCGAGTAGAAGATTCATTTAGTCCTATGAAATCCCATGACCTTGTTGTTTGCATATGTAGAATTTTATTCGGAAAAACAGAAACAACATCTTTCATACCTAAATTAAAATAAATAAATATGATTAGCTATTAACATTACAATAGATGAGAAATTTACTGATGGAAAGATTTGTGTTAAAAAAAATTGAAAAATCATAAGTAAAAGTTATCTATGATAGTTACATGATAATTTTATGATGAAAGTAAAGAAAAATGGTAGTCGAATTTATTTTGAAATAGTTTATCACAATCTTTAAATTTTTCTAATCAATCAGAAATAGTCTTTCACAAAACTTAAGCTATATTTTTTAAAAGGGTCCATTGCATTTTTGGACTTTTTATTAAAAATAATTATATTTTTAGACCAAAATTAAAATTTTTACAAAACTAAACTTTTTTCAAAAGTTTTTGCAGAAAATAGAACAAAATGACTGTAATATCTCTGCTTCCCAGTTTTGATTTGCTTTCCGGACAAATCAGACCGGAAAGCAAAAATTACACCGGGAAACAGGTAAAATATAACTGTTTCCGCTGTTCTGCTTCCCGAACCTGAAAACAGAACACCGAAAACAGTTATATTTACCTGTTTTTTGGTCTGATGCTTTCCGGTCCACCTGAAAGCTCATTTTTGTAATTTTTTTTTTAAAAAAAGTTTAAAGGTGTAAAAAATTTAAAGTTGGTCTAAAATTAATATATTTTTTTTATATAAGATCTAAAAATACGTATTTTCACTTTTTAAAAATATAATTCACCACAATAATCTCAATATTAAAATTTAAAAATAAAAAAAAATAAAATAAAATAAAAAAAAAAAACAACTACAACTTACTAGATAGCTGTTGTACCTCCTTTTCTGATAACATTGCAGCAAACCCATTGAAACTTCGGCCATAGCTTCTCACTAATATATTTTCTATGGAACTAAGCTCATACATAGCAGAATTAAATTATAAGATAAAATTATATACATATATAAAATATTAAAAAAAATTTATATATATATATTGCAATACCTGCTTCCAACAATATATTGAAGCATAGATGTATGTTGTAAGGTTGATGACAATTGGCCTCCAGACAAAGCACCCATGTACACAATATGCAGCTGCAATGAAAGACCAGAATTATTTTCAGAACAAGTGAATTATTATATTATACATTTATTATGATACTTGCCTTTCTATCAGAATCAGCTTTGGCATAGTCATGTGATAGAGCTACAAAGAACAGGAGAAAACAATGAAACAAGAAGCATGTATTGTTCTTAGTCATGGTTTTAGATGCAAAGTTAAAAGAACTGGATGCTAATTGTGAAAGATGGGTGTATATAATGTTCAATTCACCATTAATGCATTAATTAATGATGGAAAAAAATAAGTTAAATACATGGATATGAGTGATGCTAACAAGATATGAAATCAGCATTATAATATTTTCCTGATTTAGATGTATACTACCATAAATGTTTACCAAAATTTATTGCACATTTTATCTCATAATAATCTTTATTGTAACATCTCATTTCTACTATTATTTACAATTTCGTTCACAAAACTCTTTTTCTGTTCCCAAACTGTTTTGATATTTTGGAGGGGCAAACGAATTCCGATCTAGACAAGTTATATATTATTGTAAAACTGAGCCTGAGATGAATCCAACTGTGTATAGTTCATGGTGATTAAAGTTGGACGTATCTGCACCTCTTCCTACAAGTGTCGTTGACAGCAAATTATAAAAATTTACGGTACACGTGATTTTGGAAAATAATTGAGAATTTCAATGGGTTTAATTGTTTGGATATAATTCGAAGATTATTTTGAAAGTATTATAGTTGATTAATAATGATATTTTTTTAAGTGGGTTTTAAGTAGAAAAGAAGTTTCGAGAATTTCAAATACAAAAATATTTTGTTAATGATCTATGATTACTTCGTTATTGAGTGATGCGGATAAGTTTTTATTTATCTCCATAAAAGAATTTGACTGGGTGAAACGGGTGAAGAAAAGAATATAACCTCGCATTAGGATTTCTGATTCTTTACTTGGTGGGTTAAATTCTTATATTTATTTATATTAGGTTATTAGGATTTATTTTTATTTTTATTAGATTTTTCTATTATTATTATTATTAGATTTATATTATTAGATTTCCTAATTAGTTTAGTATATTTATTTATACTATATTATTAAGATTTTTTTATTAGATTTCTTAATATTATTAACTTTATATTATTAGATTTTTTAATTAATTTTCTATTATAAATATATTCTTACTAGACCTTGTAAAATGGATTTTCATATTTTATTTTATTCTAATAAGAATAATTCGGATTTGCCATGTTTTTCTCTTGAATTAATGTTTACTTATTCCTTGGTTTAGGTTTTTATCGTCCCAGTCAACTAAAATTGGCTACCGAAATTTGTGACCGAGTTTTAACAATCTTCTTTATTACTTCCATTCTGCATCACTAAGTAACATAGTGCTATGCTATAAATATGATGTGTGTATTTATTGCTAGGTATTCTGATAGAACAATGTAGATCTAGTTTGTTAGATTTAAGAGGTGTCTGATGGGGTCTGAAAACTATGGAGATCTTGAATTCTGATCGAGTTCTGTTATCTCATGGGAGTGATATGAAGAGAGCTTGTGTGAGAGGGAGAGTGTAACCAATGTAATTAGGTTGGAATTCAGAAAGTGGTATTTTGGTTGTAATTGATTATCTATTGTCAGATAGTGAATTGGTCACTCATCATCCACACGTTCTCCTTTGGGTTTCATATATAATCTTTGTGTCCTATTTTCTTTTTCTATTTTTTTATCTTATATATTATTTTACTTTATAGTTACCAATGTTTATCTCCACTACAATACTGCATCACCTTCAAAAAGTGGTATCAAAAAATTAACCAAGTTTTTCCAACTAGTTCATTATACTTACCCCTTTGAATCTGTCAGGTTATTCCTGCCATTTTGGACCACTATAGCATTTTATTATCCATCTAAATGTTGGTTTTCATATTATATAAATGTGTATTGAAAGTTCCATATTTATCCATCTATAAACTTATTAAAATGGAGATAGTATTTTTTTAGTTGTTTGATCGAATTATTTTATATTTTGGTTTTCAAATAAAAATAGGTTCTGGAAACTGACGATCTGAGATCAGCTGCTAAAAATCTATTTTAACAATTTGCCATTTCAGATCGGCTATTAGTTACCCGTTATTGAATTTTTTTAATTAAATAATAAAAATAAATTTACAATGAGAATAACATCATAAATATAAAAATTTTCAACCTTGCAAAATTATTTATTTGATAATCACCCCTCATTATTTATTTCTCCAACACTGACTAAAATTTGTACAATTTTAGTTGACTAGAACCATGCTTAATATGTTGCAGTCGGATACACAATAATCGGACTTCTCACAGAATGCTTCCCATCAGACCAAACCAGGACTGATGACAGAAGTGAATCATATAAAAAACCGCTAACCGTCACCACAAAAGACTTCTTCTCATTCAGTTCCATGAAAGACAAAACATTAGGTTCCACTTTGATACTCACATTTTTAGCTTCTGAGCATGTTGCATTGTACACAGAGTTTGCAGGACCGACATGAGTAACAGTTCGATTAAATGTAACCCTGAATTCTTTCTTCCATTCCAAGTTAGCTGTCATGGAAGGGTAGTTAAGATCTTTCCAGGATAATTTATCTGAATTTTTTGAACATGCAATGTTTTTATCCCCGGAGATTCTTTTGAGAACTTCATCAGAAAAGCCATTACTGCAAAGCATTTTTATGTAGTCTATTGGCTGAATTTCATAAATAAGTCCAGGATCTACTGCTTTTACAGGATTGATATGACCGGAACCATAGCTGAATTCAGCTTCCTTGTTATGCTTGGGATCCATGGCTGATGCTGCCAAATGCAAAATATTATCGAATAATTAAAATTTACAGATTGTTTTTGTGGTTAGCTAGTAAATAAAATGATAAAAATTTACCAGTAGTCATCAGAGCAGATCTGACTGCAGAAGGAGACCAATCAGGGTGTAACGATTTAACATAACCAGCTGATCCAGCAGCATGGGGACAAGCCATAGAAGTTCCCGATAATATAAAGTTCTTGAAACTATCGGCAGTAAATGGTGAATAGGCGGCCAAATATTGACTCCAGGAGCACTTATATCAGGCTGAATAAATAAATGACATTTCAGGATTAAGTCAACCCTTATGTAATATATATTTGAGGTTATCTGGAATTATAAAATAATAATTTATTGAGGCAGTAAAATGTCAAATATATTATTCATCCATTCTAAATTTATATTAATACATTTTATATATAGAGAATAAATATATTTGAGATTTTACCGGTGGTTATTTTACGAACTGCACCAAACATAAATATAGTATAAAAGATACCGAATTTATATATTTGGACAGTTCTATACCTTCAAGATTTCTGGCACTAAGCTATTTGGTCCGGGAGAAGAGAAATTTGCAACAATTGGAGCTGTTGAATCTTTGATGCTTTCAGTTTTTAATATTTCCGCTTCAGGATTTCTGCAAATTTCGGATAATTAGTATATATTTTTTTTTTATCAGGAATTGAATAACATTGACAATGAGCATACTTTGTGGACTTTATGTAAGATAGAATTGCTTCGAATCCTGCTGTGTCTACACCTACTTTCGGAAATTCATTATATTCCGCTGGTGGATACAACCTTGTGATTATAGCAGCAGCTGGATAAAACGTAACAAACGGATTGAAATCCTGACACACAAGGATTTTCCCTTTTACTTTGGATTCGTCTATACATGAAAGAGTACAGAGACTGAAAAAGAAAAACAATGTAACTCATATAAAGTGTCTATCTAAAATGAAATAGAAAATATATTGAATCCTACACTTTACCTTTCCCATGATGGTCACATTTAGAGGCGTTTACATCTAATATCAGAGAACTTTTGTTCAAAGCAGTTGGATTTATCGCAACACCCTAGAATCAACCATAAAAAATTCAGATTTCTTAATAATAATTCGTTAAATTTTAGGATAAACGTCTTCAAAAGCCCCCGAAATAATTATATTTTTCAAGTTGGGGTTCAAAATTCACAAATGGTCAATTTATCCTCTTTAACTTTCAAATGGTGAGTCAATTAATTTTTTTTTTTTTTTTTTTTTTTTCTGATATCAGTTCACCTAACCGTAAAAAAGGTTAATTTCAAAATGTCAATTAAGTGAACCATCTCAACGAATGATTTAATTATCCCAAAATTTTGAAGTTAATAAAATTTAGGGATGATTTCATTTTTAATCATTTCAAACTTTAAATTAAGTTAATAGAACATTCAAATTTTATTTTAAATTTTTAAACTTTTGAAAGTTTAAAATTTTAAAAATAAACTAAATTGACCAATATGCTCTTATAGACGCGTTTCACGGTATCATCAGTCTGTGAAGCATGCTTCACCAACTAATTTAAGATTTTATGTTCACATGAAGCACACTTGACCGAGTAATGATACCTTGAAGTGCATTTTTAAGGATATATTGATCAATTTGGTTTACTTTTGAAGTTCCAAACTTTCAAAAGTTTATAAACTTAAATAAAGTTTAGATGATTTATTTACTTAAAATTAAAGTTTGAAAACTCATATTTTATAATTTTTTCTTAAAAGGAATTTTTCTAAAAGTTAGAAGATCAAGTTAAGAGGCTCCTAAAATCCTTATGCGTTTAAATTTAAGATAGTTGATTATATATACCATTATTGTTTTTCCACTTCCAAGAATGATTTTGTCTACGAACAACCGATCTGTGGTGCTAGCTGCTATAGAGAAAAGCCAAGGAGCAACACTTGATACTGATGACAGATCAGGACCATTGTTACCTGCAGCTTGAGCAGTTAAGATTCCTTTCTCCATAGCATGAAAAGCTCCAATGGCAATGGAATCTTGCTGGAATGGTAGTGCGTAATCTGCACCAAGTGAGACTGATATGATGTCAACACCATCAGCTATAGCATCATCAAAAGCAGCTAAAATATCTGCATCTTCACACCCTAATTGGCCGCAGACTTTATATGCAGCGATTCGCGCAGAGGGAACTCCCCCTTTAGCTGTTCCATTTCCAAGTCCTAGAAAGTTTACATTGCTCACATAGTTTCCGGCTGCCGTGGAGGCTGTATGGCTTCCATGACCATCGTCATCTCTTACTGAATGTCCAAGACTATAAAATCGAGCTCCAATTACTTTGCTAATTAAATCATCATGAAAATGTAAAATGTGTTAGTGATATTCACTATGTATATGAATTGTCATTTATGGTATACAAAGAACAAGTTTCTTACTTGTTGCAGGTGAAATTATTGCCGCCTTTGCAATTCCCTTTCCACTTTGTAGGTGGAGGACTGAAACCTTCGTCGCTAAAACTCTTTGATTCAGGCCAGATTCCGGTATCTAGGAGACCAATTATAATGTCACTTTCAACGGTTTTTTGTCGATGAGAAGATTCATTCAATCCTATAAAATCCCAAGATCTTGTTGTTTGGAGATGAAGAGTTTTGCTCGGAAAAACAGAAACAACATCTTTAGTACCTGCATTAGAAACATACATATGATGAGTAATTTAATGAAGGAAATATCTCTCACTCAAAGTGCTAGAAATCAATTACTAAATATTTTTCATGACACTTACTAAATACAAACTAATCCCTATACTTGACAAAATGTATCTCATAACCTACATGACCCCTTATACTGATATATGTCTCAGATAATTTCCTGTACTCCTGTTTTTATCTCAGATAGTCCCCTGACTATAAAATTTGTCTCAGTGCGCCTCGAATGTGGCAAAAATTTAAGGCGACACTTGTCATATATGCAAGGAACTTGAAATTGCCACGTCATGAAAAAAAATACGCATCGAGACAAATTTTAAGGTACAAGGACAATCTGAGATAAAAACAGGAGTAGAGAGGACTATCTGAGATAAATATTAATTAAAGGGTCAAGTGATACATTTCGTCAAGTACGGGGCAGTTTATATTTAACCCTTTTTTAAACTTTATAGAAGTAGAAATAATCCTGAGAAAACCTTTTTTCTTATATAGGATAATGAATTTCAATTTTTCAAATATTTATTTAAAAAAAAAAAAGGAAAAAGAAAAAACAACTTACTAGGTAATAGTTGTAGTATCTCTTTATCGGATAACATAGCAGCAAATCCATTAAAGCTTCGTCCATAGCTTCTCACCAATATATTTTCTCTTGAGCTAAGTTTTTATGACAAAAAAACATAAATAAATTATATTTTCGAACTTTTAATAATGATTTATTTTAAACCAATAGTTTTGAAAAATTTTACAAAACCACTCAAAAATTAAAACACGAGTGGTTTTGCTATTGAACGAATGATTTTGGATAATTATGATGTTTCAATTAAATTTTTATTTAATAATTTTAAATATTTATTTTAAATTATTAAAACATTATATTACTTCAAAACTACTCCTCCAAACTCCAAAATCTCCCATTTAACAACAAAATCACTCTTTGTTTTAATTTTGGGAGTGCTTTTACAAAATTTTCCAAAACTAATAATTTAAGACAAAACGTTTGAAAAACGGAAGGTTTTTTTGAAAATAATCCCCCATTGATTTCACCCTTAAAAACATTATTTCAAAATCAGAAGTTGGGTGGATCGGAGTATTTTGCTTACAATTAGATTTTTTTTCTTTTAAATTTACAAAATATATATGAGTCCATTGGATTTTTAGGCCATAAAAAGTTTACTATACAATTATAGACCACTTTTAAAAAGTTTGCAAAACTAAACTTTGATTTTCACTCCATAGGTCAATCACAGTTGTGAGCGTAATTCACAGACTGAGCATAATTCACAGCATTTGTGAATTGTAAAGTTTCAGGGTATTTTGGGAAACTTGGCCTATGGAGTGAAAACCAAACTTTTAAAAACTTGTTTTTGTATGTTTTCCAAAACAGGCCTATAATTGTATTTTAAACTTTAAAAAGCCAATTTCTTAAAATTTTCACATATTATATATATATTTATTTATTTATTTATATTTGCAATACCTGCTTCCAACAACTTGCTGAAGCATAGATGTATGTTGTAAGGTGGGCGACAATTCTCCTCCAGATAAAGCCCCCATGTACACAATATGCAGCTGCAATGAGAGATCAGAATTATTTCAGATATTTACAGAACCAGTGAATTAGTATATTAGTTATACATTACTATGATACTTGCCTTTCTATCAGAATCAGCTTTAGCGTAGGCATGTGATAAAGCTATCAAGAAGAGAAGAAAACAATGAAAGAAGTATTTATTCCTCTTACTCATGGTTTTAGATGCAAATTAGAAGCAGTGGAGGCTAATTGTGAAAGATGTGTATATATAAAGTCCAATTCACCAATTAATTCAACTATTAATTATGCACAAAAGAACAAGTTAAATAAAAATGGAAAGTTAAATAAAATGGGAAGGAGTGATGCTAATAAGAGATGAAATCCTCAAATCAAAATCTGATTATATATATATATATATATATATATATATATATATATATATATGACCACATTTTATTGGTCATTTTATCTTAAAATCATCTCATTTATAATAGCTTTATGTTATTGTTTAATTTTGAGTTTTTTTTTAGAGTGGTTATCCGTCCCAAACTTCATTTTCCATATCCTTTTAATTAAGTGGGTATGGGTATGGATATATGTTAGGATTGTGACGAGAATTTGAATATATTTCGATATTTATAATTGGTTTGTAGTTAGGAAAAAAACTCGAAACTATTTCAGAAGCATTATATTTGATTAGAAATTGTTTTTCTTAAAGTGGATTCTAATTAGGAAAGAGATTCTTGAAAATTACAAATAAGATTTTTTTTTTAATAGTTTAGTATTTCTCTGCGACTAAGTAATCTAATATTATAAATATAGTATTGCATCTATTATTAGATATCCTTAAAGAACAATGTAGATCTTATTGGTTAAATTTGGGATATACCCGATGAGGGTCCGGTAACGATGGAGACTATGGAGATCTTGAATTCTAGGATGGGGTCCTATTATCTTGTGAAAATCATATGGAGAGAGTTTTTATGTGAGGTTGTAACCAATGCAGTTAGGTTGGAGAGTGAGAGAGTAGTATTATGGTTGTAAGTACCATTCTATTGTTACACAGTGAATTAGCCTCTTGTCGTTTTAACGACCACGGTTTTTCTCGCTTTGGATTTTCATTAAAACTTTGTATCTTATTTTCTATCTCTATTTTCTTATCTTGTGTATATATGTTTTACTTTGTAGTTACAAGTACTTGTCTCCGCTACATTGGATCACCGATTTCTTTAACAAATTGTATTAAAGCTAGCCGAGTTCTCCCAATAGTATATACCCACAAACATGTACTTACCTGCGGGTATATCCATACCTTCATTATTTTTATAATTAATCATATGTTTAAACTGATATTCGATAACTAAATTATTCCAAAATAAATCTATATTTCTTTTAAATAATATGAAAAATAATGCATGTAACATACCATTTCAAAATTTGAAGTAAAATAAATTTGAGATATAAAAATATTCCATTTTTCTTGAACTACATTTTAAGTGTAAAATATAGTATGTCTAATATTAAGTCAGTTTTAAATATTTAGAAAAATTTTATTTTTATTTTTTTTAAAAAAAAAAAAAATAAAATTGGTTGGATGGGACTTCTACACCATACCATAACAGTAAAATTATTATATTTTAATTTAATTTTGTGAATAGTTGATATTTTACTATACTCATACATTTATCTATATCCATGCCAGATATAAAATTTTATTAGAAGATAGTAGTTTTAGGAGTCGTAGAGGTTTAACCAAAATCAAAATCTCCAATGAAAATAGCTAGTTTGGTTAATAATAATTTCATCAACTGATTGATCCAAAATACTAATTTTTAAAACGATAATAGTAAACACATTCGAGAGATTTTAAAATTAAAATTTTGTATGGTGGTTAATTTTTGGTATAAAATCAAATGTGGATACCTACCACCCACCTACCCAATATTGGAACAGTGTGGAGTATAAAGAATATATTTAAGAATATACTTCTTAAATTAGTAGAATGTAATTATTTGAAATTTTGAATTGATTTAATAATTTTTATAAATTAAAGATAAATCACAATAATCAACCTATCATTTCTTCACATATATTTTACAGAGTCACATATGGTAGGTCTTTCACACGTACATTTTATTTCAAATTTTCAATTACCAAAATATTATAAATTATAATGTTCAGAATGCTCACTTTTTTACCATTTTCTCTACTATAGTAGGCAAATAAAATTTTGAATTATTTCAAACATTGGCAAATTTATTTATACTCACCAGTACATTTCAAAATACTAAATAAACATCCAACCTAAGCAGAATACACAACAATCGGACTTCTTACAGAGTGCTTCCCATCAGACCACACCAAAGAAGAAGACAATAAACTGTTAAGGAAACCACTAACAGTCACCAGGAAAGACTTCTTCTCATTCAATGCCTTGAAAGACAAGACATTAGGTTCCACTTTGATGCTTACATTTTTAGCTGCCGAGACTGTTGCTTTGTAGACCGAGTTTGCGAGACCGACATTGGTAACAGTTCGATTAAATGTGACACTGAACTGTTTATTTGATATGAAGTTAGCTGCCATTGAAGGGTAGTTTAGATCTTTCCAGGATAACTGGTTCGAATCTTTTGGACAGGTAATGTTTTGATTTCCGGATATTCGTTTGAGAACATCATCAGTAATGTCATCACTGCAGAGCATTTTTATGTAATCTATTGGCTGAATTTCGTACACAAGTCCTGGATCTGCTGCTTTTGCGGGATTGATGTGTCGGGAACCATAGGCGAATTCGGCTTCCTTGGTTTGTTTGGGATCCATTATTGATGCTACAATAGGAGGGGGAAAAAAAGAAGTTAAAAACCATATGGAGAGTCAGGTCTCTAAAGAATTTCTTATGGAATTGCTTTTATTTTAACTTTCGATTATAGAAGAAGAGAAGTAGAAGTTATTTTCAAAAAGTTAATACTTCTAGCTTTCTTCCAAAATATTTTTGAAAAATCAGAAGCACTATTCTCAACTACCAAAAATTTATATAAATGAGTCTATTTGATGATAAACTCATATTAGAGACTAGTAAAAAATTGCATTCAGAATGTTCTAATTTATGTAATAGAAGCAATAAGAAAATATAGTATTTACCAGTAGTCATCAGAGCGGATTTGATAGCAGAAGGAGACCATTCAGGATGTAACGATTTAAGATAGGCAGCTGATCCGGCGGCATGAGGACAAGACATAGAAGTTCCAGATATTATAAAGTAATCGAAATTAGGTTCATCTTGAGCCGTTGGTGAATAGGCCGCCAAAATATTCACTCCAGGAGCACTTATATCAGGCTGTATAAATGACATATCAAATCAGTCCTTACCTAATGTATATTAGAATTATAGGTTTGGATAGTTCTATACCTTCAAGATTTGCCTCGTTATGGTGTTCGGTCCACGAGATGAGAAACTTGCAACAACTGGAGCAGTTGAATCTTTAATACCTTCGCTTCTCAATATTTCCGCTTGTGGATTTCTGCTAATTGGATATGATTAGTATATTTTGTTTAATTAGTGATATAATGAAAATAAATATTTGTAGTTTGGGAGAATAATACTTTGTAGAATTCATGTAAGACAGGATTGCATTGAATCCTGGTGTGTCTACAGCTACTCTCGGAAATTCGACATATGTAGACATGTTTCTTTCTGGATTCTTCTGGTAGATTATACCAGCAGCTCCCAAATCCGAATCCGATACAGCAGAACCTTGGCACAGGAGGATTTTTCCTTTCACTTTCTTAGCATCTATACACTCGGATAAACAAAAACTGAAAAAGAGAAACAATGTAACTCATGTAAGACACATATATACATATATGTATATATAGATACTGTGAAACTAAAGCTATTGGACACGTACTTATTGGTTATCTTTGCAAGACCACAATCAGGCAATACAACGTTTTCATCTAATACCAAAGAGGTTTTGTTCACAGCAGTTGGATTTATGGCAAGTCCCTGAAATAAAAAAAATATATAAATATATCATTAAACCAAACCATATCAAATTCATTTTAGTGACATCCCTACTAGATTGACACCCATACCGTGATTGTCACTCCATTTCCAAGTACTATTTTATCGACCAACAACCGATCAGTAGTACTGGCTGCTATAGAGAAATGCCATGGGGCGACACTAGATGTCGACCCGAGCACAGGGCCGTTATTGCCAGCAGAGTGAGTAGTTAAAATTCCTTTTTCCATAGCATGGAAAGATCCAATGGCAACAGCATCAACCTCGAATTGAGTTCCGCTATCTGACCCAATAGAGATTGAAATGAGATCAACACCATCAGCTATAGCATCATCAAAAGCAGCTAATATGTCTGCATCTCCGCACCCTGCGCGATAACAGACTCTATATGCAGCGATTCGCGCAGATGGAACTCCTCCTTTTGCTGTTCCGTTTGCAACTCCTTTGAGGTTAACATTGCTTACATAGTTTCCAGCTGCTGTGGAGGCCGTGTGGCTTCCATGGCCTATGTCGTCTCTTGCTGTTGTTGCGCCGAAAACTCCCTTGTAGAATCTAGCTCCAATTACTTTACTACACCATCATCAAAATGTAAATATATTAGCCACATATGTTAAGTAGTGACATATGCTCAGAAAAAATTTAGATAGGCCGGAATCAGCAGGGATAATTTGAGTCCGACGAACCCCTCATCGACAAGTATATAGTAAAAGAGAAAGATATATAAATTTTAATATGACATATATAAAACTCGTGTAATATGATTTTATTTCATTACTGTACACGTGTCAATTAGTGATAGATCGGACCCAGATTCTAGATAACGGTTCCACCTATCTAAGTCTTTTCTCATATGCTATGTAAAACTTTTCATTTACAGTGGTATATACAAAACAGAAACAAATTGCTTACTTGTTACAAGTGAAATTTGCACCACCACTGCAAACTCCTTTCCACTTTTTTGGTGGAGGACCGAAACCTTCATCACTGAAACTCTTTGATTCCGGCCAGAGTCCGGTGTCAATAACACCAATTATAGTATCACTCTCAATGGTTTTTTGTCTAGGAGATAATTCATTTAATCCTATAAAATCCCAAGATCTTGTTGTTTGCAGATGAAGAGTTCTACTAGGAAAAACAGATACAACCTCTTCCATGCCTGAAATAAAAATCAACAAATAAGTTAACAAATGGAATAATATAATTTTCAATCTCCATATGTTTGATTAGAAAGTTAAAAATATAATAGCTATTCAAACTTACTAGATAGTTGTTGTATCTCCTTTTCTGATAACATTGCAGCAAAACCATTGAAACTTCGACCATAGCTTCTCACCAATACATCTTCTATGGAACTAAACTCATACATATAGTTATGGAATTAAATTTTGCTAAATATTTTTAAATAACAAATAAATAAATAAAACAATTGTAGTACCTGCTCCCAACAACTTCTTGAAGCATAGTTGTATGTTGGGAAGCTGGTGAGAATTGTTCTCCAGATAATGCACCCATATACACAATGTATAGCTGCAATGAAAATATATTATTTTCAAATTTAATTTTTTTTTTTAATTTAAACATATGATATTATGTTACCTTTCTGCTATCAGAATTGGCTTTAGTAGAGCCATGGAATAAAGTTGCAAAGAGAAGGAAACAATGAAACAACAAGGATGTATTCTTTTTCATTGCTTTTGAATCCAAGTTAAGGAGTTGTGAAGAAGGTGGGTTGTATATAAGTTTGAATTCACCATACGTGATGCATATCCTTACTATAAAAGTAGTGATACTAATTATTTCTTATTATAAATTGATATTCTTCTTATTATTTCTTTTTTCCTACCATAATCTGTTTATAATTCTATTTCTGAATTAGTTCAAAGAGCGTTTTATTTTTATTTATGATTAATAAAAATAATAATAATAATAATAATATAAATATAATTCTCCTTCCATTTTATTTATTAAAAGGGAACTAATTTTAATATAATAATGCAGTATCCTTTATTTATTATTAATAAAATGTAGAATAATGGTATAATGCAAAGAAAATTATTTTCAATAAAGTCAAATAATAAGTATTTGAGATATTTTAAATTTAAAAATTTATTTTTAATGTAAAGTTCTATACATAAACAAAACAAAAATAAAATAAAATTCTCCATATAAATAGAATTGATGGAATACATTTTAAAAATATTTTAAAATAATATTTTTCAAAAATTTGAAATATTTTAAATGTTAAAATTTGAGTGAAATATTTTTGAAATCATAATATTTAGACCATCCTCAGTGGAAGTCTCTTGTTGGAGTCTCCTACGTGGGCCCAACCATTACACATAGGCAAAGAGACTTTACCTAAAATAAACCATTATTTTCACTCCAATGCAAGTCTCTTCTTTTTAGTTTTCCAATAAAATTTTCATTATATATATATTATGTGATGTTTTATAATTATTTATATTATTAATTTTAAAAAAAAATTAAAATTAATTAATTTAAATAATAAATTAATTAAAAAAATTCAAATTTAATATTAAATTCAGAAAATATTAATTTAATATTAAATGAATATAATGTATTTATTTGTAGGTGATGTATATTTAATAATTTGTATAATTGATTTTTAAATATTATTAATTTATTAGGATTCAAAAGTGTGGAAGAATTGAAAAAACAAAGAAGAATGAGTGAAAAAAATTGAATTAGTGTTTATATAGATGATAAAATAAAACCAATGGTAAAAAACAACAACATCTATAAATATAACGTCTCTTAAAATAAAATAATAAAATAATATATTAAAAATTTAAAAGAGTTGAAAGTCAAATATGTCATGCTCTTTCATTTATTACGTTAGCTTTACACGTGTCATCATTTTATTTGGTTTTGGTTTGCAAAAATGAGTCTCTCGATTGAGAGACTTGATTTTAAAATTCAATTTACTTCAACGCAAAAAGACGATGAACCCAATTTTTGTGCCAGACGAGAGACGGGGTGAGAGACGCCGCTGCGGATGGTCTTATTATTCTGTATATTTTGAACTTGCATAGTTGTAAATATTTTTGGTAAGAGAATCAATGTTTAAATGTATTTTAAATTAACAAATCTGTATTATTATTATTGTATATATATATATTTTTGGATTGTAAAGTATATACCTGAGAATATACTTATAAACTTTTACTGTTGGAAAGATATTTTTAATTTTTTATTTTTTTTAAAAAAGTGTACAAATAAAAAAAACACTTTAATTTGATTGAATGTATTTGACCATCTATTTCACTACATATCAGCAGAAAGTCACTTTGGATTCTTAAAGAAATAAATGCTTCATTTTTCATGTTTGATATTAAATAGTATATTTCCTTCTATAATTTTGGTTTTCCATTGATTTCCTTTTAATTATTATTTTTATCCATTTTATTTTAAATATTCTTAATTTTGCATATATTTTCTATTTTAATTATTAAGAAAGGTTCATGCATTTTGTTGTTAATACAGAATGATAATTGAAGTCCAATTTCTATTTTAATTATTAAAAACATTAGATTGTAATCTATTAAAATTAATTTCGCAAAACGGATATTAAATTCGTATATATAAATTATCAAATATAAAACAAATAAATTATAGTAGACATCCTGAAGTGTATATTAATCGAATTAGGTAAAATGAATGTCTAAAGATGCGATTAAAACTAATACCAAAATCGTAAACCATTAAAATTAAATATATTAAGATACTCGAGTGACCAATTAATACATTAAACTTTAAACCATAGCTGTGCTGCCAAATTAATTTTTTTCTCAAATGATCTTTTGAATTACTCACTAACGTAATTTTTCTCAAATG
The DNA here is from genome assembly GCA_031304145.1 of Cardiospermum halicacabum. NCBI lineage: Eukaryota > Viridiplantae > Streptophyta > Magnoliopsida > Sapindales > Sapindaceae > Cardiospermum > Cardiospermum halicacabum. The sequence continues at coordinate 10,905,658 of CM062390.1, read as the reverse complement.
ATCTTTTGAATTACTCAGTAACGTAACTTAAATTAAGTTATAAACTAAAAGAAACCGTAATTATAATTATATTGGATTATTTCAGATGAATTGAATTCGGTTTACCCTGAGAAATCAATATTAGATGCATGGAGAAATGTCGTCGAGACGCTATTTGGTAAAAATCTCAAGAGAATCACCCTTTAAAAGTCAGTTTATGAAGAGAAAGAGCTCAAAGTTCTTATAAAGCTCACGTCAATTTTATATTTAGTCGATATGGTGTCACAAGTCCTATGTCTTGAACTTGGATCTTAACACTATTCATGTTATTTTGCTCATAACATTATTGATGCTGTTTCGCTGACTTTGAAATGGGTCAAGTCCATCAAACTAGTGTCTCAATTGGCTTCATCTATAATCTACTACTCCACGATCTAGTTTAAATCATTGTTTCAATCCGTTTACGTGGTTTATTTTTAATTTCCTTCTATTTAAATAATTTTTAAATATATATAATTGTCTAGTATTTACAAAAATAAATGACTGCAATATTAGTTTCTTATATTTTAAAAAATTTATTTCCATATAATTAGAACAGAACAATTATTATATCTTATTTCGATAGTTTAGCACTATCTAGAAATAAAACTCTTTCGGAAATGTTTGAAAGTTTACAATTTATATTAATACTACTATCAAATTTCAATTTTTTTTTGGAAACCCTGAATATTAAACTATCACTAGATAGTGTGAAAATAAATAGTTTTCATAAAATTAGACTATACAGAGCGGAAGATCAAAGTTGGAATTATTTATTCAAATTGAATTGATCAATGTTTACACTAATAAATCAATCCTCCAACTCTTTCCAGTACACAACAATCGGACTTCTGACAGAGTGCTTCCCATCGGACCATATCAAGGATGAAGAAAGACTCGACGGAAGTGAACTCGGAGAAGGAACAGTAACAGTCACAACAAAAGACTTTTTCTCATTCAAAGCCTTGAAAGACAAGACATTAGGCTCTACTTTGATACTCACATTTTTAGCCGCTGATACTGTTGCTTTGTACACCGAATTTGCAAGACCAACATTAGTAACAGTTCGGTTAAATGCAACAGTTAAATCTTTCTCAGACACCATGTTGATTGCCATGGAAGGGTAGTTAAGATCTTTCCAGGATAATTTATTCGAATTTTTCGGACAGGTGATATTTTTATCTCCGGAGATCGCTCTAAGAACTTCATCACTAATGCCATCACTGCAAAGCATTATTATGTAATCCAATGGCTGAATTTCATAAACAAGTCCGGGATCTGTGACTTTTACTGAATTGATATGGCCAGAACCATAAGCAAATTCGCTGTCGTTGTTTACATTAGGATCCATGGGAGATGCTGTAAAAAGAGGATAAACCCGATAAAACAATTAAAAGTTAGATATAATGATCATCGAATTTTCTAAATTTTGATTGTCTTTTTCAAATTGCCTCCTAATTATATAAAATTTTAATTTAATTCCTCAACTATTTAGTATCGGGTTAATTGATCTGAAGAGTTAAATTGAAATATCGTACAACTATAGAGTCATATTGAAAATGTTAGTCGAGTTTAGAAATTTCAGCTATCATTATGCCTAAAAATTATAAACCCTAAAATGAGATTGTCATATAAGTAAAAGGATAATGAGTTACCCGTAGTCATTATAGTAGATTTAATAGCAGAAGGAGACCAATCAGGATGAAATGTTTTAACATAGGCCGCTAGTCCAGCACCGTGAGGACAAGCCATGGAGGTTCCTGATAATATAAAGTAATCTACTACAGGATTACCTAGATATAAAGAAATTGGTGAATATGCCGCCAAAATATTTACTCCAGGTGCACTTACATCAGGCTGGATAATATGAGAATCAAGTCAGGCCAAATATAGTATGCAAAAGACAAGTACAAATTCGAGAAATTCTATACCTTCAGGATATGTGGCACTATAGTATTTGGTCCGCGAGAAGAGAAACCAGCAACAACCGGAGCAATTGAATCTTTGACAGCTTCAGTTTTCAATATTTCTGCTTCAGGATTCCTGTAAATTCGATTCAATTGGGATTTTTGTATATGATAATGCAAATGGATGTTTATAGTTTGAGATAAGTACTTTGTGGACTTCATGTAAGATAGAATTGCATCGAATCCTGCTGTGTCTACAGCTACTTTGGGAGATCTTTGATAGGAAGATATGTTATTTGTTGGGTCCATCTGAATTATTTGACCAGCAGCTTGGATAAGCTCTGCATCAAATCCATAGGCATCTTGGCAAAGAACAATTTTCCCTTTCACTTTGTTCGTATCGATACATGCATCGTTACATAGACTAGAAGAATAAAACGTAAAGGAATCAATATCAATTTGGTCACTCAACTATTAAAGTATGGTAAAATGTATGGAAAATGTGAAATAGCTTACTTGGTAGACATTGATGCACATTCTTCTTTTGCAACATCTTTGTCTAGTACCAGAGTACTTTTCTTCACAGCAGTCGGATTTATCGCAAGACCCTAATGAAATCAAGCAAATAATGTTAGATACAGTGATAGTAAAATTATATGGAGGGATGGTTTTGAATTGTTTTTAATTTTGACTTCTAAGTGCAGAATAACATAAGTTTAGGATTTTTCAAGAAGACAGTGAACCCATTTGGATAAATTGAATTTTGGTTTCTGATTTTTGAAAATGATTAGTAGAGGTTTCGGAAGCTCTTCCATGAAAATGGTTTCTACCCATCTTTACAATCAGACATCAAAAGTAAAGGCAATCCTAAACATGTCCAATATTTCTACTTTTGACTTCTGATTTGGATACACTGATTTGGTTTCTAATTTCTGAACATGTTCAATATTTCTATTTTTGACTTTTGACTATAGAACAACCGTAGTAGAGGACATTTTCAAGAAGATAATGAGTCTGATTGGATAGACTGACTTTAGTTTCTGACTTCTAAAAGCTGTTATTATTTATCTCAAAAGCTCTTTCAAAGGAAGTTAGAAATACTAACTTCATGAAAATGACCTCTATTCCTCTTCTTTACCATTAGAAATAAAAAATGGAAGCAATCCTAAACATATCCAATATTTCTAATTTCCCTGAGCTTCTGAAAGGTCAGAAGTTTTTCTAGTAATTATCCAAATACTATTCAAAACAGCTTTAAAAAAAAAATTAAAAAACAGTTTATCCAAACAGGCACAAGAAAGGATGATATATACATACCACTATTGTCTTCCCATTTCCAAGAACAATCTTATCAACCAAGCAACGATCCGTAGTACTAGCTGCTATCGAGAAAAGCCAAGGAGCAACACTAGAGGTCAACTTCCTACCCTCATTGCCAGCAGCATGAGCTGTCAAGACTCCTTTTTCCATAGCATGAAAAGCTCCAATGGCAATGGAATCTTGATAAAATTCAAATATCCTAGACGTGCCAATTGAAATCGTTATGATATCAACGCCATCAGCTATAGCATCATCAAAAGCAGCTAATATCTCTTTGTCCGCGCAGGATCTTCCTTCACACACTTGATATACCGCGATTCGCGCAGACGGAACTCCTCCTTTCACTGTTCCATTGGCAATTCCTTCAAGGTTAATATTGCTTACATAGTTTCCAGCTGCGGTGGAAGCCGTGTGGGTTCCATGTCCATTGCCATCTATTACTGATACGTCTACGTAGGATCGAGCTCCGATTATTTTACTGTAGGATCATACAAAAATTATTAGTAGATAATTAATTGTTAGGGATATGTATAGTTTGAATGGAATAAATATCTTACTTGTTGCAAGAGGGAGGGGCGGTGGAATCACTGGAATGTATTCCATCTTTGCATGTCCCTTTCCATTTTTTAGGTGGAGGACTAAAACCTTCGTCGTTAAAACTTTTCGAGTCGAACCAGATTCCAGTGTCAATCACGCCGATTATTATATCACTTTCTATGGTTTTTCTCCGAATAGAGGATTCATTCAATCCGACATAATCCCAAGACCTTGTTGTCTGTAGTTGTAGAATTTTACTTGGAAAAACAGAAACAACCCCTTTCATACCTAAATTTTAAGGACGCAGTTATTGTTTTGTATTAATGAGAAAAACCATAAATATTTTCCAAAATTAAAGTGTATTATATAAACCCATTTCAAATCCAGAGATTAAAGTACAAAAGTTTATATTATTTAAATTTAAAAATCCACTTTTTCAAGCATTTTACTAGAATCATTGAAATTATTAAAACATCTTAATATTTCAAAACCACCCATCAAAATCTCAAAAAACATCCATTTAATAGCAAAACTACTAATTGTTTTAGATTTGGAGTGATTGTGCAAAAATTTCTAAAATTAATGGTTCAAAGTAAAACGTTTGATAAAATGGGATTTTTTTTTAAAAAATAACCCCATATATATAGGGTTATTTTCAAAAACACCCCATTTTTTCAAACATTGCACTTTAAGCATCCGGTTTTGAAAAGTTTTGAAAATCAAAACCACTAGTGGTTTTAGTATTTTTGTGAGTGGTTTTGATGTTATATGAGTGGTTTTGAAATTCTATATGTTTTAATTTGGAGATTCGGAGATTCCCTTAAATCAAAATTACTCATACAACACCAAAACCGCTCACAAAAATAGCAAAACCACTAGTGGTTTTGATTTTGAGGGTGGTTTTCCAAAACTTTTCAAAACCGGATACTCAAAGTGAAACGTTTGAAAAAATAATATGTTTTTGGAAATAACCATATATATATATATCTCGTAATTCTATAACATAACTGATACAATATAAACCATATATATATATATATATATATATAAAATGAGATTTGCCATATTAGTCAAAATATCTTCTTTTTTTCATTTTTTTAAAAAAAAAATTACTTTTTCAAATATTCCGTTTAATTTACTGTCCATACATCAGTGGATGAACCATAAAAAGGGTATTTTTTGGTAATTTTAAATTTTTAAAATTAAAAAAATTAAAATTATTTTTTAAAATTTAAAAATTATGAAAATACCTCCCGTTACTGTTTATCTATTAATGGATAAATAGCAAGAGTAAAATTAACAGAAACTATCCAAAAATATTTTTTTATTTTTTTGACAAAAATGAAAAAATTGAAGTTTTTTTTTGGCAACAAACGTGTTGCATAATTTAAAAACTTACAACCGAGTTTTTCTTTTGACAAAAATGAAAAAAGTAAAGTTTTTGGCTGTTGCATAACTTAAAAACTTACAACCGAGTAAAAAGTCCTCTGTTCCCTAATTTAAAAAGTAATGGTTTTTTTTTTTGGAAATCTCTTTTATTAAATTATATGTGTACTTGAGATTTAATAACATCCTGACAATTGAATTACCCATTAACCTATAATATTTTTAATCTCTTCCTTTAAAAACTTACTTGATAGTTGTTGTACCTCCTTTTCTGTGAGCATGGCAGCAAAACCATTGAAACTCCTTCCATAACTTCTAACAAGTACATCTTCTATGGAACTACCATCAACAACTTGTTGAAGCATAGTCATATGTTGTGATGATGGTGAGATTTGCCCTTCAATCAATGCACCCATGTACACTATGTGTAGCTGCAAATGGAAGATCACAATTATTTTGTGTATAGCTAAATAATTATTTATGCAATAATATGATACTTGCCTTTCTACCATCATAATCAGATTTGGCAAAGCTGTATAATAAAGCTGTAAAGAGAAGAAATCTATGAAACAGCATGAATGTGTTCTTAGTCATTGTTTTGGAATGCAAAGTCAAGAACACTAAAGCTATGTTGAGATTGAATTTGTTGTGGGGTATATATATATATATATATGCTCTATTTCTGATTGAAGTGTTTAATAAATTGTTGTTAATAATTAATTATAGATTCACTATAATATCTAAAAGTTAATATTTATGGTTATGTTTTTGTCTAATTTCGGTTTCTATTCATTCTACAAAATGACAAGAACTTTTATCTATCAAGCAAATTAAAAGTTTTAAGAAATGTTTCAGGTTGATCATTTGAAATTAATATTAAATTAATATACCAAATAACCAACATATCCATCCCTCCTTTACAGATATTATAAAGATATTACAAGTAGTTTCACTAGATTTTGTGAACACCTTTAAATACCTTCTAAAAATCTTTTTAAAAAATTTATAGAAATGTGGTATATTTTTTAAAATTTTAACTTTCGAAAGTTTATATAATTAAAACAAAGTTGTGATGATTTATTAACACAGTGTTTTGATTCATTACTTCAAATCTAAACTTTGAAAAATTTACTTTTTCTAAGTATTAATTTACCTATTAAATATAATATAAAAGAGAATTAAAATTTATTATTATGGAAATTACTATGAGAGAAAAATTAATTATTGAACTAAAAATCTTAAAAAATAAATTTTTAAAAATTTGATTTTCACTCCATAAATTTAATTTTCTAAAATATCCTTGAAATCACGCGGTTTACATAGCAGGTGAACTACGCTCGCAGTCTGTAAATAGCCTATAGAGTGAAATTCAAACTTTTAAAATTTTATTTTATAAATATTTCAAAATAGACATATAATTATATATTTAGTTTTTTTTAAATAAACATTTTCCCCTCATTTTATTATCACGGTGTTCTGATACAATTAATATTAGGTTAGCAAGACATACTAATATTTATTATTTTTCATTAGGTTTATATATGTAACTGAAATTTAATATTTTTATATCAATTATATTAGGATATCAACTCATAAACTTACTCTATATATCAGGGAGATTTCCTAATTAATATTTAAAACTTAATGGCAATTGAATAGACATGTGTTGTATCTTATCTATAAATAAGAAAACTCCACTTTTAGACTTTATTCCTTTTCATTTATTCATGTAACTCATCTTCATTTTTGGGTCACACATGTGATATATACTAAGAGGACAACTCACTCTTCCCATCTTTATAAAAATCTCTGACGTCTTCTCTATTGTTTCTGTTGGGAAATTTCCTGTTCTATTCCAATTTCTTCCTAATTCCTAATTCGACTCAACCAAAATAATCGGCTCAAACACAAATACAATATTTAACGTGGTTTGGCAAATTGCCTAATCCACAGAAAGATAACAACTTTACTATGAGAAATAAGGATTACAAGTCATTCAGACAATACTCTCTCTCCACACAAAATTGTTTTCTTCTCAAACAGGATCTCTTTTAGGCGAACAACTCCACCACGGCGAGACAACCCCAATCAAAATCTCCTTAATGGCGAGACAACCTCAATGCAATGATCATTACCCCACTCGGCAGGCATGACCCCAATCCAATTATCATTACCCCACTCGGCAGGCATGACCCCAATCCAATGATCATTACCCCACTCGGCAGGCATGACCCCAATCCAATGATCATTACCCCACTAGGCAGGCATGACCCAAATCTCAATGATCATTACCCCACTCGGCAGGCATGACCCCAATCCAATGATCATTACCCCACTAGGCAGGCATGACCCCAATCTCAACTCGAAATCTCTTTAATGGCGAGACCCCAACCCCAATGATCATTATGTTAGGAAATAAAGTAGGCAAGATAGAAAGCTATAGATTCTAAAGAGTAAAGAACACACGGATTTTTCTGTGGTTTGGCCAAAACTGCCTACTCCACGTCGCACTAGTATTAGGGTTTCTACTCTCTTTTCTGAGTACGTCAAGTTTACAATTACAAGATATCTATTTATATTCTAACTGGCCCGACACAACCTGAGCCCAATATAAAAGAGAAAAATAAAATAATAAACAGACAGACTCCACACTTAACAATCTCCCACTTGGAGGCTGACATTACTATTTTTCTCACTCTTGTAAATCTAGTAGACCCTTCTTTTCCTTCACTAGTGCAATAGCCTTCTCTGCGATCAGCTCTGAAGGCCAGCTGAAGCTATGCAATGCTTCAGCTTCTCTTTGGTAACCACCTTAGTAAACATATCTGCCGGGTTGTCATCACCTGCTATCTTTACCAAGGTTAACACCTCATCAACAATCAGCTCACGGATAAAATGATATCTTAGTTGAATATGCTTTGTCCTGGCATGAAACATTGGATTCTCTGCAAGATTGATTGCACTCTGACTATCACTGTAGAGTACACTTTGAATTGGCTCCTTACCTAATTCTGCCATGAAGTTTTTCAACCAAATCATCTCCTTGCTAGCTTCTGAAATAGCCATGTACTCAGCTTCTGTAGTTGAGAGCGTAACACTTTTCTGAAGCCTAGACATCCAGCAAACAGCTGTACCACCTAGAGTAAAAATATACCCTGTAGTACTTTTTCTCCCATCCAAGTCGCCTCCTAAATCTGCATCAGTAAAGCCTTCTATGATAGTATTTGTTCGCCTAAAATAAAGTCCTCTATCTACAGTGCCTTTCAAGTAACGGAAAAGCCACTTTACTGCTTCCCAATGCTCTTTTCCTGGATTTGATATAAACCGACTCACAACTCCCACTGCATGAGCAATATCTGGTCTCGTACATACCATCGCATACATTAAGCTACCAACTGCCGATGCATAAGGAACTCTGCTCATGTAATCTCTATCTTCATCTGTTTTTGGCGATAGCTCCTTTGAAAGTTTAAAGTGACTTCCCAAAGGGGTGGTCCGAACTGTAGCATCCCGAAGATTAAACCTGTCAATAATCTTTTGAACATACTTCGTTTGGAACAGCTTCAAAGTACCTTCTGATTGATTTCTGGTAATCCTCATCCCAAGAATCTGCTGTGTAGGACCTAAATCTTTCATCTCAAAAACATCAGATAATTGATACTTTAACTTGTTGATTTCTATCATGTCAGATCCTGCAACTAGCATGTCATCAACATAAAGCAACAAAATTATGTAGGAGTTTGCAAAAGACTTGATATAACAACAATGATCCATCTCACATCTCTTGTAACCATTGTTAGTCATAAAGCCATCAAATTTCAAGTACCATTGTCTAGGAGCTTGTTTCAAACCATACAAGCTTTTCTGTAACTTGCAAACCATGTCTTCTCTACCAGTAATCTGAAAACCCTCTAACTGCTTTATATAGATATCCTCGTCAAGATCTCCATGTAAGAATGCAGTCTTTACATCTAACTGCTCTAGATGTAAATCCTCTGCTGCTACAAGCCCCAAAACCAATCTGATAGTAGTCATTTTTACTACAGGAGAGAAAATCTCGTTGTAGTCAATACCCTTCTTTTGCGGAAAACCTTTTACTACTAATCTTGCTTTGTATCGCTTGCTTCCATTAGGTTCTTCCTTGACTCTGTATACCCATTTATTCTCAAGCGCCTTCTTTCCTACCGGTAATTTAGTCAATGACCAAGTCTTGTTCTTTTCAAGAGAATACATCTCTTCTTGCATGGCATCCTCCCACTGCTTAGAATCATCTGTCTGTATTGCCTCTGAGTAACATTCTGGTTCACCATGTTCTGTCAAAAGCAAATAAAATTTGGATGAGAATACCTATCCACTTGCTTTCGCTCTCTACCAGACCTCCTCAATACAGTTGTAGGTGTAGGCGGATTTATTGGTGTATCTTCGTTTCCACCAATATCATCTTCAGTAATATCTTCCAACACTGCTTCTTCTCTTGTCTCAGTCTGTTTCATTGTAGCCTCAGAATCTGCCATAAACTTGTCTTTGTATAAGAAGTCCTCATGAAAAATAATATCTCTACTTCTGAAAACCCTTCTGCTATCATCATCCCAGAAGCGATAACCCATGTCATCAGAACCGTAGCCGATAAAATAACACTTTTTCGATTTTGAGTCAAGTTTATCTTTGTCAGAATTTGTAACTCGCACATAAGAAACGCAACCAAAAGTTCTCAAGTGTGAAAGATTTACCTCTTTTCCTGACCAAACCTCTTCAGGAATCTTGAACTCTAATGGAACTGAAGGTCCCCGATTTATGAGATATGCTGCTGTATTAACGGCTTCTGCCCAAAATTTCTTTGGCAACCCTGCATGTAGTCTCATACTTCTCGCTCTCTCATTAAGAGTTCTGTTCATCCTCTCTGCTACACCATTCTGCTGCGATGTCTCCGGAATAGTTTTGATCATTCTAATACCATTCTCTGCGCAATACTCTTTGAACTCGCGACTATTATACTCTCCACCATTATCAGATTTTAAACATTTAATTTTCAAATCAATCTGGTTCTCAACCTCAGTTTTCCATCTTTTGAAAGTAGAAAACACATCAGATTTATTTTTCAGAAAATAAACCCATACCTTTCTTGTCGCGTCATCGATAAAGGTGACATAATAACGAGCTCCTCCAATTGACACCACGGATGTAGGACTATACACATCTGTATGTACTAGTTCAAGTTTTCTAGCCTTTGGTGTCTTGGCAACCTTTGTGAAAGTCACTCTCTTTTGCTTTCCCAATACACATGGTTCGCAGAAACTGAGATCAACTGTCTTCAACTCAGGAATCTTGCCATTTGTTGCTAACTGCTTCATGCCTTTCTCGCTCATGTGTCCAAGCCTATGATGCCACAAATTTGAAGGACTGACACCATTGTTGACGGTATTTAAAGAATCCGATTTTTCTGCAACGTACAAGGTTCCAACCTTCTGTCCTCCTGCTAGAATCAGATTACCCCTTGAGACCCTCCATTGCCCATTTGCAAAAGCTGTCTGATAACCATCTGCATCCAACTGGCCTACAGAAATCAAATTTCTCTTGAGTCCAGGAACAAACCTAACATCTGTTAGTTTCCATACCATCCCTTTAGGAGTCTTCAAGTTCACATCACATTTCCCTTCGATGAATAATGGTTCATCATCAGCAAGATGAACCTTTCCAAGCCTTCCCGGAACAAAGTTGTGCAGTAATTTCTTGTAGGGAGTTGAGTGAAACGACGCACCTGAATCTATAATCCAAGATTCTATTGGACATTCTACACAGCAAGCAAGTGCATCAGAATCTTTTGTCGCTGCGTTCACCGAATCATTCTCTCTTCTGTCTTTCGGGTTTCTACACTGATTTCTGAAGTGACCAGTCTTGTTGCAATTCCAGCATACAATATCTTTACGCCCTTCTTTACCACTTGCCGAGTCACTTCTCTTTTTCGATTTAGGTCTACCTTTTTGGTTCTGACCTCCCTGAGACTTTCTGCCTCTGCTTTCAGTATACAACGCAGAACCCGATCCCGATGACTCTGCAACATTATGCTTCCGTGTATCTTCACTGAGAATCAAATCCCGAATGCCTTTGAAACTGAGAGTATTTATTCCTGATGAACTGCTTATTGCTGTAACTGTTGCTGCCCAACTATCTGGCAAGGATGACAATAGGAGTAGCGCCTGAACTTCATCATCAAATTTAATCTTTACCGAATCCAATCTCGATATAATAGAATTAAATTCGTTTACATGATTAGTGACCGACCCTCCTTCTTTCATCCTGGTATTCACCAACTGACGAATCAAATATACCTTATTAGAAGCAGAAGGTTTCTCATACATATTTGATAACGCCTCGATCAGTCCGTAAGTAGTCTCCTCGTTGACAATATTGTACGCAACATTCCTCGCCAATGTCAATCTGACCACGCCTAGGGCTTGCCGATCCAGAAGTTTCCAGTCTGCGTCTGACATACCTTGTGGCTTATCTTTCTTGAGAGGTTGATGTAACTTTTTCTGATACAAATAATCTTCGATTTGCATCTTCCAAAATCCGTAATTTGTTCCATCGAACTTATCAATCTTAACTTTCCCATCTTCTGCCATTGCTTCGAACCGAGGCTCTGATACCACTTGTTAGGAAATAAAGTAGGCAAGATAGAAAGCTATAGATTCTAAAGAGTAAAGAACACACGGATTTTTCTGTGGTTTGGCCAAAACTGCCTACTCCACGTCGCACTAGTATTAGGGTTTCTACTCTCTTTTCTGAGTACGTCAAGTTTACAATTACAAGATATCTATTTATATTCTAACTGGCCCGACACAATCTGAGCCCAATATAAAAGAGAAAAATAAAATAATAAACAGACAGACTCCACACTTAACACATTACCCCACAGGTATGACCCAACTCCAATGATCACCACCCTAAAGGGACGGGATACTTTCTTCTCCATGAGACAACTCTATTTATAGTGATCATCAAATATACTTTCCTAATTTGTTTCCTTTCCAACTAAGGAATACAATCAACTAAATTAGCAAAACGAAATCTTTCCAAAACAATGAATCAAACCATTAGAAAATAGATCCAAACTCAAAATAGAAAAACCTTTTTAAAAGGAAATCCTTGTAATTCAAAACAATCCTAACAGTTTCATTTTTTTGCTTGTGCGGACACAGTGTTGAGCAAATAATTGTGTGTGATTACAGCAATATTCATGAATCTTCTAACAAGACTACATTATCTTTTAACATCACACAGCAAATCATCCTTGAATTCAACACTATTTGCAATTTTATTTATAATAATATTGCCAGAACAGCAAACATTGATAAATCAGTGTCCATCATTATCAGAAAACAGAACAATAGGACTTCTCACAGAATGCTTGCCGTCAGACCACACCAAGGACAATGACAAAAATGAACTATCAAACAAACCACTAACAGTCACCATGAAAGATTTCTTCACATTCAAGGCATTGAAAGACAAAACATTAGGTTCCACTTTGACCCTCACATTTCCAGCTCCCGAGACTGTTGCTTTGTAGACAGAGTTTGCACGACCGACATTGGTAACAGTTCGATTAAATTTGACTTCAAAAGGTTTCTTGAGAGTCAAGTTAGCTGCCATTGTAGGATAATTAAGATCTTTCCAGGACAATTTATGTGAGTCCTTCGGACAACTGCTGTTATCTCCTGAGATTTTTCTGAGAATCTCATCGCTAAAGCCATTGCTACATAACATTGTTATGTAATCGGATTTTTGAGTTTCGTATACAAGTCCAGGATCTATGGCTTTTACAGGATCGATGTGACCAGAACCATAGGCGAATTCAGCATCTTTATTTCTGTTTGGATCCATTCTCCAAGCTATTTTAAAAATGTAAGAGGGAAAGAAAAAATGATTTAGTAGTTGAAACATACCTATTTTGATAATCATACTCTAATGAACTTCTAAAATATGGTAAGATTTACCAGTTGTCATAATAGCAGATTTGATAGCAGAAGGAGACCAATCAGGATGGAACGATTTAACATATGCGGCTACTCCAGCAACATGAGGACAAGACATAGAGGTACCGGATAATATAAAGTAGTCGAAACCATGATGGTGCCCATCAATAGGTGAATATGCAGCCAAAATGTTCACTCCAGGAGCACTTATATCAGGCTGTGTAAATGAAATCAAGTCAGTTCTGATAGACATAAGATTTTTACTGATTCAAAAACAGCTCTATACCTTCAAGATCTGTGGTACTATTTGATTCGGTCCGCGAGACGAGAAGACTGCAACAACAGGAGCAGTTGAATCTACTTCAAATTCACTTTTTAATATTTCAGCTTCAGGATTCCTGTAAATTCCGTGTGATTAGTCCATTTTCAATACTAGAATTGGAAGATAAAATGAGTTAATGTTAATAGATAAATACTTTGTTGATTTTATGTATGAGCGGATGTCCTTGAACACTTGTTCTTCAACAGTTATGAGCGGGAATGTATCATAGAAAGAAATGTTTTTCTCGGGATCAATATTGGATATTATACCAGCAGGTCCCGAACTAGATTTTGAATAATGATTTGGGGTTCGGCAAAGAAGGATTTTCCCTTCCACTTTGCTATCAAGTATGCACTTACCATTACAGACTCTGAAAAAAAATCAAAAATAAAAGCCTTTGAGTGTAAAATTAGATGGGATTTTATCATGGAAAAATAATGGATTACTTACAGGGTACATGGTTTTCTAAAGAGCAAATCGTCTTCAATATCTTCATCATACACCAAAGAACGTTTGCTCACAGCTGTTGGATTTATTGCAAAACCCTACTTAATCGAAAACAAATTATGAGAAATCGGTAATAGAATGGAAATTCATATGATGATTTGAGTATATAGAGTCTAATTGGAATAGTTCAAGTTAAATGCATCAAAAGTATAAATTAGGTATAGTGATGACCTATGCTCCTAGACTTATTTAATCTTTCAATTTGACTCTTCAACTAAGTGAGATTTCAATTTAACCCCTTAATTGTATATATCGAGTCAATTTAACCTTTTTTTTTTTTTAGTATAGGTGGGAAGTGATTTAAGACCAAATATAAAATTTTAAGATAATTTTTCAATACCATCTTCTACATAGGTGAAAAAGGCGAAATTGACTGATATACAGTTGACTACATTTAATCCTGCATAGGGTGTAAACGAGTCGAGTCAAGCTCGAGTATACCCAAGCTCGAGTATACCCAAGCTCGACTCGACTGATGAAGGATTATATCAAGCGCGAACTCGTCGAGCTACCAAAAATCAAGCTTGAGTTCGAAATCGAATAATAATTGAGCTACTCGAACTCGACTCGTTAAAGCTCATTAATATTTTTATTAATAATTTTTTAATTTTATATAATTATTTTTTACTCGAATTTGGTATACTTGAACTCGACTCGACTCATTTACCCTTTCTACAGTAAAACTTGATAAGGCTCACGAGCTTTCTGAAATTGAGTAATACAGAGGTCGAGCTCGACTCGTTTTAGAATAAGCTCGATTCGAGCTCAACTTGTTTTAGAAAAAACTCGACTCGAGCTCGACTTGAACTTGTGAACGACGAGTAGATTTCGAATATTTTTTGAGTCAATCTCGAATAGCTCGCGAGTAACTCAACTCAATTACACCCTTGACTCTGGATAACCAGATGAGCAAATTAAAAAGGTTAAAGTAAGAGTTGTCGTGATCATTGTGCTTATAAATTAAAAAAAGAATATATATATATATATATATATATAAACGTACTTTTACGGTCTTTCCATTGGCAAGAATGATTTTGTCCATATAGACACGATCCGTGGTACTGGCTGCTACAGTGAACAACCATGGAGCGACACTGATCACTGTCGACGAATCAGGACCATTGTTGCCAGCAGAATGAGTAACTAAAATTCCCTTTTCCATAGCATGAAAAGATCCTATAGCAATGGTATCCACTTCAAATTTTTCAGCTGAATAACCTCCAAGTGAAATTGTTATAATATCAACACCATCCGCTATAGCATCATCAAAAGCGGCTAATACGGCTGCTCCATCACACCCTATTTCATGGCAAACTCTATACGCTGCGATTCGCGCAGAAGGAACCCCTCCTTTTGCCGTTCCATTTCCAAGTCCTTTAACACTAACATCTTTTACATAGTTCCCAGCAGCCGTGGAGGCCGTGTGGCTCCCGTGACCGTCTGAGTCTCTCACGGAGTCTAAAACGTAGTATCGAGCTCCAATTATTTTACTGTAGAAATATTATTATTCAATTATGTTAATGAGAAATTAATTTGATGATAATGTATTTATCAGAACATGTCTTACTTGTTGCAAGTGAAATTTTGGCCTCCTTTGCAGACTCCTTTCCACTTTTTTGGAGGAGTGCCGAAACCTTTATCGTTAAAACTCTTTGATTCAGGCCAGATTCCGCCGTCTATAACACCAATTATAATATTACTCTCCACTGTTTTTTCCCTCCGGCTTGATTCATTCAACCCCACAAAATTCCAAGATCTAGTTGTTTGTGGATATAGAGTTCTGCTTGGAAAAACGGAAACAACCCCTTCCATACCTGAAACATGAAATGTTACATGGGTTGATAAATCATTGTATGCTTGTAAAAATTGTCATTAGGAACCTGTTTTGAAAAATATGGCTAAATGGAATCTTGAAAATAATATGAATGAAAATTTATATTAAAAATTAAAATAGTATTTAAAAAATAACTTACTAGATAATTGTTCTTTCTCTCCTTCAGAAATCATTGCAGCAAAACCATTGAAACTCCTTCCATAACTTCTCACCAATATATCTTCTAAAGAGCTTAGCTCATACACATAGTTAAATTGAAATTAATGGTGCTAGTCATTAATAAATTGAAAACATAGTAATAGAATTAATATTTAAAAAAAAAACTATTATAAAATAAGATATATATATATATATATATATATTCAAACCTCCCTGTAACACCATGTTTCTCAAACAATTTTGTAGGTGAAAAAATTTTTAAATGCTTTTTAAAGTTCAAAATACAATTAAATACTTGTTACAGAAAACATTCAAAAGTAAGTTTTAAAAAATTTGATTTTTACGCATTGGCCAAATTTATCAAAATATCTCTAAAATTTTACAATTTACAAATTTTTTGAGCTACAATCACAGTCTGCAATTACACTTTGTAATTGATCTATGAAATGAAAACTAAAATTTAATTTTGCAAACTTTTCAAAATAAACATATAATTGTGTATTAAATTTTTTATGACCTAAAAAAAAATTCTCGTATTATAAAATTTCATCACAGATGATAAGTTTTATATGTAGATAGTTCCAAAAAAAAAATAGTTATTACAGTAAAATGTTATACTTTCGAAGAAAATAGTTATAGTAAAATGTTACAGAGAGCTACTATTGTACCTGGAACCAACAACCTGTTGAAGCATAGTAACATGCTGTGACAATGGTGAGATTTGTCTCTCAGATAAGGCACCCATATACACAATATGAAGCTGCAATGAAAAATTAAATTATATTGTGATATTTACATGACTGACTATTAATTATAAAATTATATGATACTTGCCTTTCTATTAGAATCTGAATTAGCATGGCCATGTAAACAAATTGTAAAAAGAATGAGACATTGAAACAAGAACAATGTATTCTTTTTCATTGCTTTAGACTAAGCTATAGAGGCTATGTGGACCTTTTGAAATTGTGAAGATTAAGAAGGTATATATAGGAACCATGGTTAAGTAAAATAAGTCAAATTTATTTCCACATTAGACTAATATGAAATTTAATGTGAATTTTTTATTTTGGTAATATTGTTCACATGGTCAGAAAGAAAAGAACCAAAAACCAAAATTACAGATTTTAATTTCATAATTAAAAAATATGGATGCCTTTTTTGAGTACTATTCTAGATTTATATATCAAATCTAATTTTTTTTAAAATAATAAATAAATGGGATAATATAAATATATATTTAAATTATACAATAAAATATTTAAATTTTAATTAAAATATTAAACCAAAAATTTAATAATATTAAAACTAAATAATTAGGAAAACCATTAAAAATACAAAACCACCCAAAAAAAATACAAAAACCACCTACATTTCATTAAAACCACTAGTAGTTTGGTGTTGAATGATTTTGGGATAGTTTAGTAGAAGTTTGCAGAATCAAATACTAAAAATAAAATGTTTCAAAAATTGAATAGTTTTTGGAATTAACTCTTCTAGATTATCTTTCTACTATTCCATCAATTATATTAGAATATATATATATATATATATATAACAAAAATTTTATTTAATATTTAAATTTTAGTGGTCATTGAATTGACACGTGTTAGTATCTTATAAATAATAAAAATCCACTTTTTGAACCTTATTTTTTCCATTTAGTGTGTTTGGTAGGTGGTGGGATGTCAACTGGATACTACATTTGTAAATAATAAAAGGAAATAATATTATGGTTATAAAATTTTCAGAAAACTCCATTATTATTCGGGATGTCAAAATGGGTCATAACTCGATGGATTTACACGAATCCACGAAAAATAAATGGATAGAATTTAAACTAAATGGATTTTGACTTGGTTATGACATTACACGTTTAACTTGTTTATAAACTAATCGGGTCGGGTTTGACTAAATTAACATGTCGACCCATATAATTAGAGTTAAAATAAAATTTATATAAATTTGAAGGATTAAATAATAATTTTTAATATATATATTTTATCAGTCTTACAAAATCCTAACTTTTTACAAAATTAGAATCTATTCCGTCTCTCTGCCTTCATTTCTCGCCTTCAGCCGTCCAGTACAACTTCCTCTGCTCTACCTCTTGTCTCGTCATCAACCAACCATTACTCAAATATCATCTCCGCTTCCCCTTCTTTGTGGTTTGCCTCAGACGAAACTCTTCTCGATGACCATCTATTGTTAGCGTTGTCAATAACCCTCGTCATCAATCTCTCAGGAGTCATTGTTTCTCTTTGATATATTGTTCTTACTTTTATTACTTTTAATTAAATTTACAAGTAAATGTGTATAGGTTTTGATTGAATGGGTTAAACAGGTTAATGGATAAATATATTAAATAGATTAATCCATAAACAAGTTAAATGGTTTAACACATAAACAAGTGAAATGGGTTAGAACAAATAAGTTCACATATAAATAGGTTAAACAAGTAATCTGCATGATTATAAAATTTAAGTTATTTAACTAATTAATCATGTCAACACGTTAACATGCGTATTAAACGAATTCGTGTCGAATTGAAAAATTGTAACTCGTTTATTAAATGTGTCAAGTCGAATTAGATATAAACGTAATCGAGTCATGTCGAGTTCAGTCAAACTCAATTCGCTAACACGAACCCCTAATTATTACGAGGTCTTTATAGCGATGATACTTAAAAACAAATTTGTGTTAGCTCAACTTTGACCAAAAGCATAAAATATCATATTAATGTGAAGTTGAAAACCCCTTCAAGAGATCCACCAATATTGGAATGCTTGGAAGAAGTTTTTTATTAGTAATTAGATATTTAATTAGCAATTTTCGTAGTTATAAAAAAAATTTAAAAAAAAAAAAAAACACTCTTATTTTATCTTCACCAAATTAAGAGTAATACTAAAATACCTTAATTGCAATAAATGATATTTACTATTTTAATATTATTTTTATTGATTAAATGTGACTAAAAATCTTAAATATTTTAATTTATTTTTTATTTAATTGATGACTAATAATATTAATTTAAAAATCTAAAAAATATTTTTTATCAAATAAATAAATAAGATCAATTATACTATAAATTAAAAAATAGTATGTTGTTGTTTTACATTATTTTACATCTTTCCATTACTAAACTACTCATCCTTGAGGATTACTTCAATATCAAATCTAATAACTAATCGTTTCAACCATTAAACCAACGTCTAATATAATAATAGTTAGTTCCAAAACTCACTTATTCCTGTAATCATCTTCTTTATTTGCAATTTTTAGCTATAACAATATTGTCATCGCAGCAAACATTGATAAATCAATGTCCATCTTCATTAGAAAACAGAACAATGGGACTTCTCACAGAATGCTTGCCATCAGACCACACCAAGGACAATGATAAAAATGAATTATCAAGCAAACCTCTAACAAACACCATGAAAGATTTCTTCACATTCAAGGCATTGAAAGACAAAACGTTCGGTTCCACTTTGATACTCACATTTCCAGCTTCCGAAACTGTTGCTTTGTAGACAGAGTTTGCAAGTCCGACATTGGTAACAGTCCGATTAAATGTGACTTCGAAAGGTTCCTTGAAAGTCAAGTTAGCTGCCATTGTAGGATAATTAAGATCTTTCCAGGATAATTGATCTGAATCCTTCGGACAACTGCTGTTATCTCCTGAGATTCTTCTGAGAATCTCATCGCTAAAGCCATTGCTACATAACATTGTTATGTAATCCGATTTCTGAGTTTCGTATACAAGTCCAGGATCTATAGCTTTTACTGGATTAATGTGACCAGAACCATAAGCAAATTCAGCATCATTATTCTTGTTGGGATCCATAGTCCATGCTATGTGGGAAAAGAAAACAAAAATAATTAACATTTCACCATTTCATTAATTTTAATTTTAGTATATCCGAAAACAAAAATTTCGAAATTTTACCAGTAGTCATAATAGCAGATTTAACAGCAGAAGGAGACCAATCAGAATGAAACGATTTAACATATGCCGCTACTCCAGCAACATGAGGACAAGACATAGAGGTACCGATAATATAAAGTAGTCAAAACCATTGTCAAGAGGTGAATATGCAGCCAAAATGTTCACCCCAGGAGCACTTATATCAGGCTGTGTAAATGAAATCAAGTCAGTTCTGATAGACATAAGATTTTTACTGATTCAAACAGCTCTATACCTTCAAGATTTGTGGTACTATTTGATTCGGTCCGCGAGAAGAGAAGATTGCAACAACAGGAGCAGCTGAATCTACTTCGGCTTCACCTTTTAATATTTCCGCTTCAGGATTCCTGTAAATTCGGTTTGATTAGTCCATTTTCAATACTGGAATTGGAAGATAATGCTAATGTTAATAGATAATAGTTAGTTTTAGTTACTTTGTTGATTTTATATATGAGTGGATTGCATTGAACTCTTGATAGTCTACTGTTATGAGTGGAAATGGATCAAACGTAGATCTGTTCACTTCCGGATCAATATTGGTTATAATAGCAGCAGCTCCAAAACGAGAAGTTGAATAATGATTTACTGTTTGGAAAACAAGGATTTTCCCTGCAACTTTGCTCTTATCTATGCACTCATCAGCACAGATTCTGAAAAACCAAAGATAAAAGCCATTGAGTATAAACTTAGTTGGGATTTTTGCATGGAAAATCAAGTATTACTTACTGAGCGGGTAGAACATTAGAGCAAGAACTGTCTTTAACATCTTCATCATATACCAAAGAACGTCTGCTCACAGCTTTAGGATTTATTGCAAAACCCTGCTTAATCATCAAGTGAAAACTAATTATGATAAATCATTTATAGAATGGAAAGTCATCTAATGAGTATTTATGGTCTCTTTGGAATAGTGTAAGTTAAATTGATCAAAGGGAAAAATTTTGTTTTTAATCTATAAAAAGTTTAACAATTTTTGTCTATTCTAAAAAGTTTGTAAATCTAAACTTTAATTTTCACTTCAAATCATTCACACATAGTGACCGTAATTCACAGAATCTGTAAATTATAAAAATTCAGAAGTATTTTGAAAATTCGGCCTATAGAGTGGAAACCAAACTTTTAAAAATTTATTTTTGTATGTTTTTCAAAACAGACTTATAATTGTATTTTGAACTTTAAAAAACTCATTTAAAAAAATTTTCACCTGGGAACAAAAGTATAAGCTAAGCATCATGGTAATTTTGGTCAGTTAATTCGGTGAACCTTTTTAATTTACCCTCCAATTATATGAGGTTTCAATTTAACTCTTTAACTATTAATATCGAGTCAATTTAGTCCTTTTCACCACTATCGCAGATGACATAGCAGGTGATTTAAGATCAAATATATACAACAATTTTGTTACATCATCTACCGGGTTGAAAAGACCAAATTGATCCGATATTAGATATTTGGAGAACTAAATTGAATTCCAACCTAACTGAAAGATTAAATTGAAAGAGTAGTTTCAACCATGATTGTGCGTATAAATTATTCCAAACAGACTTACGTACTTTTACTATCTTTCCATTCGCAAGAATGATTTTGTCAACAAAGAGACGATCTGTGGTGCTGGCTGCTACGGTGAACAACCATGGAGCAACACTGGACACTGTCGAAGAATCAGGACCAGTGTTGCCAGCGGATTGAGTAACTAAAATTCCCTTTTCCATAGCATGAAAAGATCCAATAGCAACAACATCTTCTTCAAACTTTTTAGGACCATAACTTCCGATTGAGATTGTTATAATATCAACACCATCTGCTATAGCATCATCAAAAGCAGCTAATATAGCTGCTCCTTCACACCCTACTCCATGGCAAACTTTATATGTCGCGATTCGCGCAGAAGGAACCCCTCCTTTTGCTGTTCCTTTTCCCAGTCCTTGAACACTAACATCTTTTACATAGCTTCCAGCAGCTGTGGAAGCTGTGTGGCTTCCATGACCATCTGAATCTCTCGCCGATTTTGAAGTGTAGTATCGAGCTCCAATTATTTTACTATAAAAACATTATTATTCAATCATGTAAATGAGAAAATATTTCAATGATAATGTTATTTATTGGAATATGTCTTACTTGTTGCAAGTGAAATTTTGACCCCTTCCACTTTTTTGGAGGAGGACCGAAACTTTCGTCACTGAAACTCTTTGATTCAGGCCAGATTCCACCATCTATAACACCAATTGTAATATTACTTTCCACTGTTTTTTCCCTTTTGCTTGATTCATTCAACCCCACAAAATCCCAAGATCTAGTTGTCTGTTGATATAGAGTTCTACTTGGAAAAATAGAAACAACTCCTTCCATACCTGAATTATGAAATGTTATATGGATTGTCATTAAAACCTGTTATCAAAAATATGGAGGCATAAATGGAATCTTGAAAATAATATGAATTAAAAAGAAAGGTTATATTAAGAATCACAATAGTATTTGAAAAATAACTTACTAGATAATTGGTCTTCCTCTCTTTCAGAAATCATCGCAGCAAAACCATTGAAACTCCTTCCATAACTTCTTACCAATATATTCTCTAAGGAGCTTAGCTCATAGTTAAATTGATATTAATGTTGCTAGTCATTAAATAAATCAAAGATATATAGTAATAAAATAAAAATAAAAATAAAAAATAAAAACTATTACAACACAATCATAATGCTCTTAATTACTCTCAACTTAGTATATTTTTCATTAGTATATTTTTCATGTTCAGCTTTCCAACGGGTAAATTTAATCCATTAATATTTAAATTTCGTAAAGTAAATCATTTATACTGATATAAAAGCTTAACTGATATTTTCAAATTAATTTTTTACATAACAGTAATACCTTAATTTATCCACCATTAAAGGATTTATTTACAAAATACAATTAAATTCAATGACTCTTCAAGGTTAAAGTCTATTTATAAATATATATATATACTAGCATCGTTCTTTTTTTAATACATTTTTAAAATATTATTATAGATAATAAATTATAATAAAATACTATTATGGAAAATGAATGTTAGGAGAGCTCTAATTGTACCTGGAACCAACTGCCTGTTGAAGCATAGTCATATGTTGTGACAACGGTGAGATTTGTTTCTCGGATAAGGCACCCATGTACACAATATGAAGCTGTAATGAAACATAGAAAAAAGTCGCATAATTTTGTGATAATTTTTCTAAACGAATGTTTTACATTTTAAAATATAATTATAGGCGGTTTTAAAAAATATATAAAAATAAATTTTTAAAAGTTTGGTTGTTACTTTATAGACTTAATTTTCCAAATATTCTTGAAATTTAACTATTTACCAATTGTGTGAACTACGCTCAGAGTTCGTAAATTATTAGTACAGCCTGTGTATGATTATGAAGTAAATTTCAAATTTTAATTTTACAAATTTTTCAAGACTTATAATTTTATATTTAAAATTTTTATGACAAAAATTTCCTAATTTCATAGTGATAACTAATACAATAATATGATACTTGCCTTTCTATCAGAATCTGAATTAGCATAGCCCTGTAAACAAATTGTAAAAAGAATGAGACAGCGAAACAAGAAAACAGTATTCTTTTCCATTGCTTTAGACTAAACTATATAGGCTATGTGGACCTTTTGAAATTGTGAAGATTAAGAAGGTATATATAAGAACATGGTTAAGTAAAGTAAGTCAAATTTATTTCTACATTAGACTAGTATGAAATTAAATGTGAATTTTTTTATTTTGGTAATATTGTTGACATGATAAGAAAGAAAAGAACCAAAAACCAAAATTACAGATTTTAATTTCATAATTAAAAAATATGGATTTCTTTTTTTGGTACTATTTTAAAGTATATATCAATTTTTAATTTTTTAAAATAATAATTAAATGGGATATTCCTAAAAACTCCTTGAATATTTGGGAGTTTTTACATGTCAGTAGCCGAGTTTCATTTTTCTCTAATTTTACTATTGTTGAGATGAAGAAATGTTAAAAAAAAATTAAACAAATTTCGATTTTGATAGAGCTTTAAGAGATGAGTTTAATGGTGGTGACCCGCCAGTAATTGATGGCTGGACAAAGGAGAAGTGATACAATATCAATTTTTGACAAATCTTAATTTCATCAAATCTCTTTTATCAACCACCAATCGCCAAAATACCACCACTATTAGACTCATCTCTTAAAACTCTACTAAAGTTTAAAAATCTCTTTTAAAAATTTCAACATTTTAAAAAAATAGAAAAATAATTAAAATAAAGTAGTAAAATGAAAAAAAAAAAAAAAAAAACCCTCAAATTTTGATGGAATCTTTGATATTATCCCTTTATTATTCCATCTATTATATTAATATACATATATGTCATGAAAAATATTTTAATTAATATTTAAAATTTAATGGTCATTGAATTGACATGTGTTAGTATCTTATAAATAAGGCATAAGGGTCTTAGAAGCCCCTCAACTTGGCTATATTTTTCAAATTAACCCTTCAACTTCACGAAGGTTCAATTTAACTTCTTAACTATCAAATTTTGTGTCAATTAAGCCCATTTTGCTAATGTGGAGGGCTTAATTGAAATTTTGAAGTTAACCTTTTTTTGCTGCCAAATTAGTCTCCACATCAGCAAAAGGGCTTAATTGATCCACCGTTTGAAAGTTGGGGGTTAAATTGAGCATTCGTAAAGTTTGAAGGCTAACTTGAAAAACGTAGTCAAGTTCAGGGGCTTCTAAGACTCTCATATCTATAAATAATAAAATTCCCTTCTGAACTTTTTCTTTTCATTTTGTATGTTTGGTAGGTGTTGGGGTGTCAAACCCAATACCACATCTGTGATACAAGAGAATAATATCCTCTATATAAAGTATTTAAAAAACTCCATTAGTATGAGATCTTTTGGGTGATGGTATTCTAGAACAAATCCATGTTGTCTTACCTATGACCTAAAGTGGAAATAGCTAATCAAAACACTCCTATTTTACTCTCACCAAATTAAGAGTAATACTCAAATATCTTAATTTGTAATAAATGATATTATTTTTATTCATTAAATGTAATTAAAGCTCTTAAAAAAATTTAATTAATTGATTTTATTAATTAGTTTATGACTATAATATTACATGTTTTTAGATTGAAATTTAAAAAAAAAAAAAAACAAAACAAAACAAAAATGAATACTATCATTAAAAAAAAATCAATAAATATATATATATGATATATGAATGAAAATGGTACAAATATAGTATGGATATAGCTAGTACCATATTTATACTGTAAAATTTTAAATATAAAATATTTGCACCATATCTTCACCAAATTAAAACACTCCTATTTTATCCTCACCAAACTAAGAGTAATACTCAAATATCTTAATTTGCAATAAATGATATTATTTTTATTCATTAAATGTAATTAAAGCTCTTAAATATTTTTTTAATTAATTAATTTTAGTAATTAGTTGATGACTATAATATTAAATGTTTTTAGATTGAAAATCTAAAAAAAAAAATGAATATTATCATTAAAAAAATCAATAAATATATATATATATAATATATAATATACGAATGACAATTATATAAATATGGCATGGATATAGCTATTACCATATCTATACCGTAAAATTTTAAATATAAAATATTTGCATCATATCCTCTCCGCACGGTATAAAATTTATTACAATATTTATACCTTACGGTTTTTTTACAAAATTACTACCATATTCATATCCACGTCCGCAATTCTCTTTTAATTTTATTTTATTTTTTTATTTCTTAAAGTAGTACATGACCTAGGATGGATTGCAAAAACAAAACTTAATGAAATGTAAGATTAAATTTTTTATTAAAAGTATAATATAATAGGTATTTTCCTATAAAAATTATAAATATAATTATTGGTAACTTTAAAGAAAATATTTTTAAAATATGTAAACAAAACATAAAACACTTGAAGAAACAGAAGAACAAAGCTTTGCGACCCGCCGCCTCCAATTCTAACACTCCAATTTACCAATTTAGCCATCAGAGAAGGTTGGATGAGATAAAAGGTACCTCTTTAACCCCAATTAAATCTCTACATGTTCCTATTATGATTGAGTTGGGTATCTATGATGATGTTTTGAAAGCTTTTGAAGCTATTGGGTGGTCTTGTTTGGCTGATTTTGATCGCCTTCCTATGTTGATATTTTATTTCAAATTTTTAGTAATTTAGTTCATCAATCTATCGCTCCAACCATCAATTTTATTCTATATGTAAAGACATAGGTAGACCAGGACCACCACATAGGATTTGGGCTCTACCAACAATTAATTGACACGTGTGCATCAAGTGATGAGAGAGATAACAACACATCACACCAGCCTTGTATCCCTCATATTAAATATTGGTCTTCTCCTCACTTGATGTACACGTGTCAATTAATGGTTGGTCGGACCTAAATCCTACGTGGTGGTCCCGGCCTACCTAAGAACATCTCTTGAGATGTGAATCTATTGGTTTGTACATTAATATGGATATTCTGTATTTTTTATTAAAAATATTCGCTCTAATGGCAACGTGAATTCACAATGTCTTGGTGATGTGAGAAAAAAAATAATAGGGTGTGAAGTAGAGCTTCTATTTTTTACATTCTAGTCGATGTCAATAGAAGTTTACTTCTAATGGGTTATAAATTAGAGAAATCTGAACAACAGTAACAATTGTGGGTTGTTTTTAATTTTTTTCTCCAAAAATACTGATTTTAACACATCATTATTTACTCCCTCTATTTTCCATGTCACATATGTCTCAATCCACCAAACCATTGGAAATGCTCTAAAAGCTTCTACTCATTAGCAAAATTAAAGTTAATTAAACCGTTCCCAATAGATCGACTCTATTATTACTGTCTAAAGTTAATCGCAGGAATTTAATTATTTTTAACCATATGCTAAATAATTAGCTAATTGTTGCTGATTCTGACTTTGAAATTTTTGTGGCCTTTGCTGATAATTAATATGGTGGATCCTTTTTCGTGTTGGAGACGAGACTGGCTTCGGTGACCGCGTACTTGGACGATGTAGTGTAGAGCAGGACATGCCTAGATCTAGATCCGTCTATTATTATTATGAATATGCAAATAGACCAGATGTACCTTACACATCTGGTGTTATAGGTGAGTGATTGTATATTGAGATTGTTTCGTTTGTTAGAATGGTTTTGTTTTGTATTGTGATTGACAGTGGGATTTTACAGGTGGTCTGAGGCACACATGCTTCTAATCAGAGTTTTGGACATTATTATTCCACACCTGAAGGAGAAGCAATGTTTAGTTGGTGATCTTGTGTATGCTGATGATCATTTGTACCACCACAATAAAAGGTGAGACTCATTTGGCCATTTCATTGAGAATATTACAATTATTTATGTAACTCATCTTCTTTATTTGAAATTTTCAGTTATAACAGTATTGCCAGAACAGAAGACATTGATAAATCAATGTCCATCTTCATCAGAAAACAGAACAATAGGACTTCTGACAGAATGCTTGCCATCAGACCACACCAAGGACAATGACAAAAATGAACTATCAAACAAACCTCTAACAGTCACCATGAAAGATTTCTTCACATTCAAGGCATTGAAAGACAAAACATTAGGTTCCACTTTCACACTCACATTTCCAGCTTCCGAAACTGTTGCTTTGTAGACAGAGTTTGCAAGACCGACATTGGTAACAGTTCTATTAAATGTGACTTTGAAAGGTTTCTTAAGAGTCACGTTAGCTGCCATTGTAGGATAATTAAGATCTTTCCAGGATAATTGATCTGAATCCTTTGGACAACTGCTGTTATCTCCTGAGATTCTTCTGAGAATCTCATCGCTAAAGCCATTGCTACACAGCATTGTTATGTAATCGGATTTTTGAGTTTCGTATACAAGTCCAGGATCTATAGCTTTTACTGGATCAATGTGCCCAGACCCATAAGCAAATTCGGCATCTTTATTCCTGTTGTGATCCATAGTCCATGCTATGTAAAGTAGAAAAGGAAAACGTGATTGACATGTCTCGGTTCTATTAGTTTTCGCAAATATAAAAATAAGGATTTGAAAATTTTACCTGTAGTCATGATAGCAGATTTAATAGCAGAAGGAGACCAATTAGGATGGAACGATTTAACATATGCAGCTACTCCAGCCACATGAGGACAAGACATAGAAGTTCCTGATAATAAAAAGTAATCGAAACCAGGATGCGACAAATCAACAGGTGAATATGCAGCCAAAATGTTGACTCCAGGAGCAGTTATATCAGGCTGCATAAATGAAATCAAGTCAGGCCTAACAGGCATAAGATTTTTAATGATTGAAACAGCTCTATACCTTCAAGATCTGTGGCACTATTTGATTCGGTCCGCGAGAAGAGAAGGTTGCAACAACAGGAGCAGTTGAATCTACTTCCGCTTCGCTTTTTAATATTTCTGCTTCAGGATTCCTACAAATTTGGCGTGATTAGTCCGTTTTCGGTACTAGAATTGGCAGATAATGTTAATAGACAGCAATAAGTTTTAGGTATGAATTTCATACTTTGTTGATTTTAGGTATAAGCGGATGTCCTCGAATACTTGTTGGTCAACAGTTATGTATGGAAATGTATCATACGAAGACCTGTTTATATCCGGATCAATAGTGGTGATTAAACCAGCAGCTCCGGAATTCATAGCTGAATCACGATCCATGTTGTGGCAAACCATGATTTTCCCTTCAACTTCTCTCCTGTCCATCCTGTGAGTACAGATTCTGAAAAAAATAAAATAAAATAAAACAAAACAAAAGCTTTCATTAATTAATAAAAATTTAATTAAATTGTCACCGGAGTGCAAAAGATTCATTCTGATTTAATATTTAGAGACATTAGTGACAGATTAATCTCAAACCAATAGTTAGACGAACAAATTTGTCATAGAATAGTCATTTAAAAAATAGAGTGGTATTTAATTTTTAAAATTTTATTTTTTAAAAATAATAGTGACAGATTAGTCTCAACAAATACATATTTTTAGGATGTGAATTTAGTTGGGATGTTGTGGTAATAAATCCCATACCTGCCAAGTGTACCACCACTAGGATTGCATGAACTGTCTTCACATTTGTCATATACCAAAGAACGTTTGCTCACAGCGTTTGGATTTATTGCAAAACCCTACTTAATCATCCAGCAAAAGAAAATCATTTACAGAACAGAAATAACAGAAATTATTGATAAATAATGTGAGAATATAAAGACTGAAAATCATTTACAGAACAGATGTTCATTGATAGATGATGTGAGAATATAGATAGGAAATTCAAAAGTGGATAAAAATTATAAACTACCCTAAATAATATTTTCATGAGGATGAAAAGAATAAACTATTTAAACAGATAAAAATACTGTTTGAAATGATTATATAAGTACTTATATAATTTTATAGATTCAAAAGCTATATAAAATTCAAAAATACTTAGATTTTAGGAAAATACTTTTAGTATAAAAAGTGTTTATATTTCTCCCCTCCTGCCGTAAGAAAGTAAAAGCACACGTTATCCTAAATAAACTCTTACACTACAATTGGGTATGTACCTTTACTGTCTTTCCATTGCCAAGAATGATTTTGTCAACAAAGACACGATCAGTGGTGCTGGCTGCTATGGTGAACAACCATGGAGCCACACTAGTCACTGTTGACAAATAAGGACCACTGTTGCCAGCAGAGTGAGTTACTAGTATTCCCTTTTCCATAGCATGAAAAGCTCCTATTGCAATCGAATCCGCCTCAAATCTTTCAGCAAAATTACCTCCTAGTGAAATTGTTATAATATCAACACCATCCGCAATAGCATCATCAAAAGCAGCTAATATAGCTGCATCTTTACACCCTGAATCGCAAACTTTGTATGCTGCGATTCGCGCAGAAGGAACCCCTCCTTTTGCTGTTCCATTTCCGAGTCCTTGAACACTAACATCTTTTACATAGCTTCCAGCAGCCGTGGAGGCTGTGTGGCTCCCATGACCGTCTGAATCTCTCGCAGATTCTGAAATGTAGTATCGAGCTCCAATTATTTTACTGTAAACATTATAATTTAACTATGTCAATGAGAAATTAATTTATTGATAATATATATATTAGAACACGT
Organism: Cardiospermum halicacabum; assembly: GCA_031304145.1. Lineage (NCBI taxonomy): Eukaryota > Viridiplantae > Streptophyta > Magnoliopsida > Sapindales > Sapindaceae > Cardiospermum > Cardiospermum halicacabum. Next base: position 10,875,547 of record CM062390.1, on the reverse strand, counting down.
CTTACTTGTTGCAAGTGAAATTTTGACCACCTTTACAGACTCTTTTCCACTTTTTTGGAGGAGGACTGAAACCTTCATCTTTAAAACTCTTTGATTCTGGCCAAATTCCTACGTCTATAACACCAATTATGATATTACTCTCCACTGTTTTTTCCCTCTTGGATGATTCATTTAAGCCCATAAAATTCCAAGATCTAGTTGTTTGTGGATATAGAGTTCTGCTTGGAAAAACGGAAACAACCCCTTCCATACCTGGATTATGAATTGTGTTTATATATTAGTAACTAAAATGATGGATAAAACAGTAGTATTTTTCAATATTAAACTTTCAAGATAAAAAGTTTTGGCTAATATATAGAAGCATAATTGCCTAAATTCAAATGCTTTTTCTGAAATTTTAGTATGTATAATAAAGTTTAATTTTTTAAAAAGTTAATTTTACAAATTGTTTAAAAAATAGATTATAGATTGATAAATTCATCCTAAAGATTTTTTATTCAATATCAAATGGACACCGAATCATACTATACAGGTGATAAGTCATACCATGCATAATAAAAATGATTATTCGAAATTCAATTTATAAAAATTGGTACCTTAAATATTTAAGAAATAATAAGAACTTACTAGATAGTTGCTCCCTCTCTTTTTCAGAAATCATTGCAGCAAAACCATTGAAACTCCTTCCATAACTTCTCACCAATATATCTTCTAAGGAGCTTGGCTCATACACATTTAATTGAAATTAATAGTGTTAGTCATTAAATAAATAAGAAATAACATAGCAATAAGAAATAAAAACTATAACAAAGTATATACCTGGTTCCAACAACTTCTTGAAGCATAGTGATATGTTGTGACAACGGTGAAATTTCACTTTCAGATAAAGCACCCATATACACAATATGAAGCTGTAATAAAACATGAAAACAATAATTATATTGAGACATAAACTATTAGTTATGCAATAATAATATGATACTTGCCTTTCTATCAGAATCTGAATTAGCAGAGACATGTAAAGAAACTGTAAAAAGAATGAGACAGTCAAACAAAAACAATGTATTTTTTTTCATTGCTTTATACTCTAAAGTCTTGAGCAATAAAGGGGATTTGGACCTTTCAAAATTTGTGAAGATTATGGAAGTGTATATACAGGTGGTTAAGTAAAATAAGTCATTATTTATTGGCTCATAATAAAGATAATATATGATATAAAATGAAATCTACTATTTAATGTAAAAAGAAATTATTTTGGTTATTTTGTTCTAGGGAAGAAAAACTCCAAAAATCAAATTTAGAAATTTGAATTTTATAATTAAAAATTTGGATTTTCTTTTATTGTTTGACTTTTTGAATATTATTCTCAATTTATTAGGTAAAAGACCATTTTTTTAATTAATATATATTATTTTACAAAAATGTTATAATTGAAACACAATAATGTAATTAGGTACTTAGATATGAATTCACATGTATATAGGTTTACCTTCTAAATTAACTTTTAAGGTAACCATTTTTGAATTAGTGTTTATTGTTTCAATTAACATTTAAAATAACAATTTTCAATTCAAATACTAATATGATTTATTTTATTAATTTTTATTTTATAATTAATTATATAATTATCTTTTAAATTTTATTTATAGCCGTAATAAATTTCAGTAATTTTATATTTAATAGCTAATTTAAAAATTAAAATTAATATCAAATATTTAAACGCAAGACTAATCCAACAACTAATTAAAAATATGAGGTAAAATATACTCTAATTGTAACTTAAAAAATTTCCCTTTCGAAATCGTTTTTCTTTTCGGTCATTTATTTATTTTAAATCCTAATTTTTATTCTTAATTTTCGGTTAACCCCTCTAATTAATAAGAGGATAATTCAGTAAATATTATTAAAACATCATATTTTAGATGATTATTTATAACTATTTGAAATTTGAAAGGTTAAAATATAATTAAAGAGAAAAAATACTTTACTTCTATATATATATATATATATATATATATATATTAAAATGAAAATAATAATTTATTTAAAAAATACTTAAAATACCGATAATTTTAATTTATTTTTTTTCTAGCCAATTTTATAATTTATTTTATTAACTCAATGAATACCATTTTTATGGAAAATTCATAAGTGGTGCTAGTTTAACTTGAGCCGATTTTGATCTATGTGTTAATGATCATGAAAATGATGGTGGGTCAAATGAAAATGATGTTGTTGGGGAATAGAGGCATATATTATGAATAGAGACACGAAATTCCCAACAAAAGAGAGTTTCAAACCATGAAGATTTTGTAGTAGTAATCTTACCACAACTTGACTAAATAAGACACATGATGCATCTGAAGTTGTTTCTAATTGCAATGTCAGGACCAAAGAAAGACACCTGGTTTCCTGTGTGTCACAATAATTAAGAGCAAAAATGGATGTATAAGACTTTGGGGCAGTGTTTTAAAAATTCGAAATCGGAATTCTCAAAAAGAAACAATGCTGACAAGTCATCTTAAAAGCTCAGAGGAATTACAAACCTCTTGATCAAGAGTTGTGGTACAAATAGCCGAGAAGGCCATTTTCACTCCTATACTTGTCCTGTTCTTTTCAATGTGTCATTGTGATCATCCATCTTTGTAAAACCGATTACAAGTTGTGTCTGTCACGTTTGTAAGAAGAGTTACTCTCTAACCTGCTCTAGCAAAACAAAGAGATAAAATGGCATATCCAAAAATGATAGAAATGAAGGTTTATGCCAAGTGTCGAGATCAAGATGGACTTTTAGGCCATACAAGAAACTACTCAACTGAACATGAACTTTTCAATTGCGTAAAGAATCTTACCGTTGCAGTAAGTTAGCTCCAAGTGAAGACAAATCAGTTGGATCTGTATGAAAACTGGCAGAAAATACAGGACAAATTCAACCACATGTAAATCTATACTTCTGTTTGGCAGTATATGTAAAATAAAATTCCCAAAATCACTTAAGAGCTCTACAAAAGCAAAACTCTAAAAATGGTAGACCAAACTAGATGCAGAGAGATTGTATAGTAGAAATGAAAAGCAGGAGAGTTGTATTAGTACCTGGTTCATTCCAAGGCCACATAACTCCAATGCTTCAACTCGGCACCATCCTTCACTCCAGAGGCTTTTCCATCACTGTTGTTCACACAAGCTTCAATTCTCCAGATCCTTCTTACAATCCTGAGTTTGAATTCCGAGCTATACCAGATGGGTTATCTGATGAAATACTCTCCTCAGGAAATTTTACTGACATCATATTTTTTCTCAATGAAAGCTGTCGACAGCCCTTCCAGGAGTGCTTGGCTCAAATGGTGAAACAGCAGGAGCGAGATGAGATTGCCTGTGTCATCTGTGATGAAATCATGTACTTCTCTGTTTCTGTAGCAGACAAGTTTGAGATTCAAAGTATTAAGTTGCACACAGCCAATGCTGTTACAGCTATATCGCGTCTTGCTCTCCTCCGGATCAAGGAAGAGGGTTACTTACCATTGCAAGGTATAGCTCATTTTCTTCGTAACTTAATCAGGAAAAGTACTATTTTTCTCCTACTAGTTTAACCTGATGCTAACATACTATTTTTCAGTTTCTTTCTCTATAAGAATAAGTTTATATAAGAGATCACAAACATTTATAAGAACTAGGATATTCTAATACATGATTCCGGAATACAGATTCAATAATGCTGGATCCAGTGCCTGGTATGGAGCCCTTCCGGTTCAAGGATCTACCTATCTCCAAATTTGGAATCACAGAAAACTATTTGCAACTGATACTTAATATGAACAACGCAAAATCTTCTGCTGTCATATGGAACACAATGGAATGTATTGATCAATTGTCATTGCTACAATACCAACAACAATTTGAAGTTCCTATCTACCCTATCGGCCCTTTACACAAATTTGCCTCATCTAGCTCAACAACTAGCTTATTCATGGAGGACACTAACTGCATCACATGGCTCAACAGTCAAGCTCCTAAGTCAGTCATATATGTTAGCATGGGAAGCGTTGCATGTATAGACAAGGAAGAGCTAATAGAAGTGGCTTGGGGTCTGGTGAACAGCGGACAACCATTCCTATGGGTGGTCAGGCCTGGTTTAATCAACAGTGCAAAAGAGACTGAATCATTGCCTGAGGAACTTAAGAAAACTATTGGAGAGAAGGGCTGCATTGTGAAATGGGCACCACAAAAGGTGGTCTTATCGCACAGCGCAATAGGAGGATTTTGGAGCCATTGCGGTTGGAATTCAACGATTGAAAGTATCAGTGAGGGAGTTCCGATGATATGCAGGCCATCATTTGGGGATCAAAGGGTGAATGCTCGATATGTAAGTCATGTATGGAGGATAGGCTTGCTCTTGGAGAATAAGTTGGAGAGAGGAGAGGTAACGAAAGCTGTAAGAAGGTTATTAGTGGATAAAGAAGGGGAAGATATGAGAGACAGAAGTAGGAAACTGAAAGAGGAAGTTGAAGTTTGTGTTAAAGAAGGTGGTTCTTCTTACAATTCATTGAATAACTTGGTAGACCTTATCAACTCATTTTGATGACTTCACAGTACTACTCTGATGGTTTCCATAATTCACTATCTATTAAACCATACAGGGTAAAGTTTCTTTTTGTGTTGTTTTTAAACTTCTAATAAACCTAAAGAATATCATTGTCAAAGTAGAAATTGACATATGATAGAGAGGACAGCCACATAGTTGACTTCATATCATTTGTTTGACGACATAAAGCAATTCAATAGGGTGGAGAATAAATAGTTGTGGAGAGATGGTAAAGCAAAAAATGAAATGCTACAGAGTTATGTTACTAACAAGTCCAAATGCCACTTTAACTCCAGTGCTTCAATTTGCCCCAACCTCTTTCACTAACTTACTTATAGAGAACATTAATTGCATACAATAGCTAAACAGCAAAGCTCAAGTCAGTAATATATGTTAGTCAAGGAGCTCGGCATGGAATGACTTCACTATTAAATGGGCGCCACAAAAGGAGGTCTTATCATACAAGAGGAGGTTCCAAACGACAGGCAATACTTTGGTGATCATAGTTTGAAAGCTTGCTCTTCTTACAAATTCATTGGCATTGAATATCTAGGCAGACCTTATCAAGTCCTATTGATGAAATGACTAATCTGATGGTAATGACACTTATTTGTACAAAAACCAATAACATAAATTCCAAACTATTACACCTTATTTGTTTAATGTGTTTGGGGTGTTTTGTTTTGTTTCATCGCAACCCAAACAAACAAACGTTTGTTTCGTGTGTTGGGTTCTATTGTTTTGTTCATTAATGTTGTTGGGTGTTTCAAAATCCCCATTTTTCCTCATTTTCTTAACACACCAAATCGGTGGGTTCACGTCGTTGTTTCGTATTTTTCTTTTTCTAATTTATCTTTATTATATTATTTGTATTTCAATTTTACCTTTTGCTAAAATAAATTTTTTATATATTATTAGTATTTCAATTTTATCTTTTGTTAAAATCAATTTATTATGTTTTTTATCTTTTTCTAATTTATCTTTATTATATTATTTGTATTTCAATTTTACCCTTTGCTAAAATAAATTTTTTATATATTATTAGTATTTCAATTTTATCTTTTGTTAAAATCAATTTATTATGTTTTTTTAATTGTATTTCAATTTTATCTTTTGTTAAAATCAATTTAGGCAAGGTTTTTACACGGACGAGTGATTAAATCTTTGTTGAAATATTTGCCGGAAGTCATAGCAAAAAAGGATGTGGTATTGGGGTCATTTGTCTATTATGGACTTTATCTATTCGATGAATTGCCTCAGTTACACTTATTCTAGAATACAGTACATTAGATATATCAGTGTACAGAAGATTTGATATGATTTTGGTTTATGGTTAATGATCTTTGTTTCTAAAAACAATACCTAAAAAATTCAAATTACATAGAAATAATAATTCAACGATAAGAATTCAACCGCACAAAATTTGAACTATAATTAACTTGTACAAACAGATAATTCTCAAACCATTGAGCTAGGAAGGTATTATAGTTATTTAATAGTTTTGGAACATTACCATACAATCAATCAAAATACAAAAATATACACTACAATACAGCAATATACAATTTATTTAAACATGTTTTCAGTACAGTACAATACATTACAAAAACAGAACAACACATTAGTGAAAAAGCGCTTACATTAGTGAAAAAGCGCGAAAAAGCGCTGCCAATTACCCAAACAAGGTCTTGCTCCACCAATATTGATATATATAAATAAACACTTCAAAAACAAAGCACATCATCATCACCATACACAGAAACAAGGATATAGAGCTTGAATTATCTAAAACATTCATAAACAAAATCCACAAAATTGAGTCGTCTCTTGAGTTTCCAACATCTCGAAATGTAAATCACTAACCAATCAAAACAAACATACATAACATTCCGTCTAACCTGAATTCGAAACTGTGTAAACCGACTCAGCTACTACATGAATCTCTCTCACTTCTGTCCAGAGATGCCGACCGGAGGTGCACCGAGGAGGCTCTGCTGCTGCAACTCCAGATCATTCAATTGCTGCTCCCGGTCCATCTCGATTATAAGTGGAACCACCAGGATCAGGAATGTGGTCCCCGCAATCCACGCCGCCTTACCGGTGCTTCTCAGCAGCTTTTTGGAGACGAAACCGGCGTCGGAAGCTGTGCGTTTGGCGTAGGAGACGATCGGCGAGTCGGATACAGTGCGAGTCACTCTAGCGAGAACGCCTGTTGATCCCTTCTTCTTGCCTTGATTCGACGCCATTGAATTTGCAGAAGAAAGATGCAAGATGCTAGAGGTTTAGTTAGGGTTTATGGTTTTTGATCAAGGAATGTGAAAAGTGTCGAGAGGTGAGAGAGTTATCAAGTTATTGGGCCTGGCCGGGTCGGTCCAGAACTACCAAACCGGCCCAGCAACATTGATCAAGCAAATTTAAAAAACCCACACAAAATTAGACTACTGTTGATAAAATAGCATGTCTATTGGATAGTTATGTTGTACAATTATTTTATAAGTCAAGTACATTGTGCATATAGCAAGTAATGAACTATAGAGTCTTTTGAGCTTGGAAGCTTTCATATGCAACAATCATATATCATTCTTGAAGAAGTTGTTGTAGCGAAGGCGAAACACGGAGGATATGGTTAGCTTAGATGTTAAATTGGAGTGCTGCTGGCAATCAGATCAAAACGTATCAAGTATGAAGATAATTTGCAGCCATCATTAGCTCCAGAGTTAGTTCCGGTTCGATGTGGAAATCAGTTTCTTTACCCCTGCAGAAAAGCATATTTGATGAGGAGGATAACAAGAATGATGATAAAGTTGAAACGAACTATTTCTTATATGGCATATGCAGCTTCATTAGGTTCGAAATACAAATGAGAATGTTCATGTGGATGAAGAAGTTCAAATTATCCATTTGCACATATATGAGCAAAACAAAGTGCAACAAGTCTAACACTTGCTAGAAGGAATCAGCAAGATGTCCACACCATTCGGTAAGGATCGTTGCCCCTCGAATGTGCTAGAAACAATTTAGTATATGCTGTAACAATGCAATGCAATAGAAACATCTCTTCTCTTTCAATGTTTTCTTTACTAGCATTTAAAATTAACTGGTCTTTCTTTGTTCGTCAAAAGCCTAAACTGCAACTAATCTCAAACTTATAACCCTTCTCATCCAAATTTGCTTTACTTCAACATAAAATTAGCTGTGGCCATTTTCTGTTCATCAAAAGCCTAAACTCCAACTAATCTTGAACCTAACCCCTGTTAAACCACAAATTCATCGGACATGTCTCAACAAGGTGGAAACTTTAAACTTCAGATTCTCAAATTCAAAGCAAATAAACCTCTGCAAAATAAAGTCTCTCACTTAAACTATCTATGCTAAATCCATAATATTTAACATTTTGATCTCCCCAAAACATAATCAACAAAGAGAACCAAAACTGCCTAAGTAAGCCATAATTTAGCAGAACGTAAGGAAAAACTTGGCACTATTTGACTCTTCTATATCCATAGATACATACAATTCCAGCAAACACTAGCAAAGCAACTTCAAAACTAAAACACAATATCCCCAATACACTTTAATAAAGCAGAAAACCTACCTGGCATACTGCAGAGACCAATAAAAATATTGACATATCTTCTCCAGAATGACAGTGCTGATCTCCGGAAACGTCACTTCTCTATGCTCAGTCTCAGCAAAACTCCCTGCAAAAAAAACTCCACACGTCAAAGCCACACACAATACAACACATCCATTCATCATATCAGCCAAATTCTAACTGTAATTTCACTTGATTACCCAAAAAAAAAAAAAAAAAACTCCAACCAACAGCATTCACCACATAAAAAGATTCAACTAATCAATTCCTCGCATCAAAAGTCATACACAACGCATCCATCCAGAAATCAATCACTTTAGCCAAATTCAATAAAAGTAACATCTCACTTAATTAGCAACAAAAAGCTTCAAACTTCACCATAGACAACATAAAAGAACAGTTGACGACATCAATTAAACCTAACCTGTCGATAAAATCACGCGATATGAGGTGAATAGAGAATAAATTAACGAAAAAGATTCGGATTACCTGGAGATGTAAGCATGTTGCGAATGGTCTGAGAAACCATGGCGGCTTCTTTATCGATGATGAACTCGAAGCCTTCGGCGCTTATTAGCTTCACAGTGTCTTCTTTCTTCATCTTATTTGACGGTTGATTTCGCTGTCGCTGGTGGCGGTCGCTGCGGTGGTGATTCGATTCGATTAGGATCGTTTGTTGGTTTGGTTTTACTCTCTACTTTTACGCGTGGATTTCACGAAGAAAATAAATATAGATGTGTTTGGACATGGATGTAGATGTATCCCGGATTAGACTTCAAGTTCCGTATATGAATATGTTTGGTTAGTGTATTTTTAATCTCCGATTTACTACACTATTTGAATTTAGGGAACTGTCATAATTTTTTAAGTAAATATTTAAACTTTCAGTTCAATCTTTCAATTGGTCAAAATTGTTTAAATTAGATTTTTATTAAAATTTTATAAAAATTTAATTTTGTAAAAAAATTAAGGTCATGTTTAGTACAAGCGTTTTACAGAGAGTTTAGAGTTTTAATTAAATTAAAATTCTAACCACATTTAATATTTCTGTTGGTGTTTAACTTATAATCTGAATGGTAGAGTTTTTTATAGAGTTTATGAAACACTAGTGAGAGCATCGTTTAGAATTTAATTCAAAGAATTTAATTTATTTTTCCTATATTATCCTTATCTATACTCTTTTTTATCAATTTCTTTTTTTTTTCTTTTATTAAATTATTTTATAATAAATATTTTTCAACTAATTATTTTAATTTTGATTTCAATAAATTAAATATTTATTTGATTTTTATAAATATATTATTTATTATTATTTATTGAAAAAATGATAAATTTATTCTAAAGTCATATTTTAAATTTAAAAATATTTATTAATTTATATCATGTCCTTTTACATCATTTAGACATTATTAAATAATTAAAATGCTAATTTACCAAACAGTATTTATTAAAAACACTCATTAAAACGCTAAACGCTAACTACTATTTAAAAAACGCTAAACGCTACCAAAAATTCAAAACGCTACCAAAATCGCTAAACACTAAAAAAACGCTGAGCGGACCAAACACAGCCTAAAATGACAGAGCGTCCAATTGCAATATTAAAAAGTCTTAAAATCTAACTGAAACATTTTTATAAGTGAAAGGATTCAGTTATAATTTTAAAAAATTTAAGGGTTCAATAAAAAGTTATATCAACTTTTACCCCTTTAAGTTGAATATTAAACATACAATTATTATTAAAGTTTTTTATGAATATGTGAGAAAATTAAAAAATAATAATAATTAGTTGATAATGACTCTTATATAATTGTAAAAAGGATTTTTAATTTCTTAAAAAATAATATAAATATAATATATATATATATATATATATATATTATAACTTATGTTTTCTTCCTAAACTAATTTTGATGACAACTATTTTAAATTAATGGTAAACAAATTGTATACTTCGAATATAAAATTTATAAACAATATTTTAAATATATATATTGTATAATCACGTTTGAATTTTATTTCAATTTAAAAATATTTCACTTCATAATTTTTTTATTTTAAATTTATTAAAATTATATTATTTTAATTTAAATGAAAATTTGACATAATTATTTATTAAATGGCCAATATCATCATTGTCTATCTACTTAAAACAATTTCAAAGCTTTCCTATATATACCTTTGAATTTCAAGAGAGTATCCTCATTTAATATGTTTTAGATTTATGGTTTTTTTTCTTTTCCTTAAAAATTGTTTAAATTTATGATCAAAATCCTATCTACATTGACCTACTTTTAACCAAAACTAATATTTATTTATTTTTTATTTAATTGTTTAGTAAATATTATTTTCTTGAATGTAGGTAGGAATCTTAAGTGAGAAACATTGCATGAAAATTAATTAATTTCTAAATTACAATCACTAACATTGATTCGAGGCAGAATTATTAGCCATTCAAATAGTATGGGATTATATCTATTTTATAATTAGAGTGTATAGTTTTTTTTTTTTTAAAGAAAAAAGAAAAATATCATTATATATTAATAAGATTTTTAATTAAAAAAATATTATTAATAATAATCGTAGTTTACTTTTCAAAAGAGTGACATGGTCATGTTGGCAAATTTATTCAATAATGCATGAAAGGAACAATTCTTTGCCTTATTGCCAACCCTATATCGAATGACCATGATCTCAACATGCAATTTATTAACAGAAAGTACACAAAAATAAATAAAAAATAATTATCTTATTATTATTTATAAAAAATAAAAAGAAAAGAGAATAACATATAATAAATAAATAAATACACAAAAATATATAATTAGAGAAAGTGGTCAACTGGCCATTAAAATTGTATACTTGGTCATTAAATTTAAAACGAACATTCCAAATCATTGACTTAAGAAACATTAATCTAATCCATATGATACTAATTTAATTCTACACCATTGACCATTTCATATTGCTAATATTAATTTTTAAATATAATGTCGGGGGAAGACTGTCACACTGCTAAAACACGTTTTTACACCATTCAAAATGTTTATATTCAAATACTTCATCAAATGCTTATATCTATTTATAAAATTACATGTTTAAACACCAAGTATCAACTTATTCATATTCAAAATTTCAGCTATTTTATCTATTGGAAAAGACAAATACAAATTTTAGATTTATATTAGTTTTTAATTATTTATTTTTATATTAACTGGTTGGGTTGAGTTTTTTTTTTTTTTTTTTTTCCTACAATAGTAGGAAAAAAAAACCTTATTAGTAGGCGGGAACAAATAAATATTGTTATAGCAAATTACTTATAGTCTATTATAAAATATTTGTTTGGATGTATTTTTATTTGTCTATCTGACTTTATAAAGAAAGAAAAGTATAAAAGTCATTTTTATGAAAGTTAAAACATGTTTGGTATGGTTTATACAAGTATTTTGTATTTTTTTTTTTAATGAAAACTACTTTTCTATATTATTTGCATGGAAATCTAGAAGTGTTTAAAAATTATAAAAGTGTTTTTAGTAAAAGTAGTTAAAGCAGTGCTTCAGTAAAAGTGTTCTTACTTCTCTTCTTATATTGTGTTACGATGGACTTGAATTAAGATGATTTATTTTTAAGAAATACTTCTCTATTTTGAGTTTTGAGCGTAATTTTTAATTGTTTGTTTTCTTATTTGAAAATGATTTAGTTTTTTTCTTTTTTTTAATTTTGTTCCTTAAAGAGTTAAATATTCCCCTATGAATTAGGTTTTATATTACTTATAAATATGAGATGTACTTTAGAGTTTTTAGTATGACGGATAATACTGTTTGGGAGCACATAGTGTATGCGAGTTCAGTTATTTGTTCATCAATTGGTTTGATTGATTGAATATAATTGTTTAGTAGATTGTTTGAGAGAGAGAGTTGTCTGATCGTCTGTAAGATTGCTTTAAAATAATAATTTTTTTACTTTTCGTGGGTTAAGCAATTTGCTAACCATAATATATCATTGGTGCGTTTTATCTATTTCGGTCTTGATAATCGAATTAGTTATAGAAAAATCCTAATAGGTCAGAAGCCAAAAAAACACAAACTATTTTAAACAGATGACTTCCTTTAGAAAAATTTTTAAGATGTGAAAAACTCTTATGATAGTTATCCAAATACTACTCATAACATGATAGATTTAAAAAATTGAAAATAAAAAATTAATCTGTCAAAACAAGCCCTTTTTACTTCAATATATATATATATATATATAAATTTTATAATGGGATAAATAATATATGACCCCCTGTACTTGTACAAAAATTTCAGTTAGCCCTTATACAAATTGACGTCTTAGTTGGCCCCCTTGTAGTTGTGATTTTATCTCGATTAGCCCATCCGTGCTGATGTGGCACATGACGTGGTCACTTGATGTGTGATGTGGACCGCCACGTGTCGTCCGGGTCACACATCAAATGACCATGTCAGGCGCCACGTCACCACTGAAGGGCTAGTTGATATAAAACGACAAGTACAAGGACTAATTGAGACAACAATTTGTATAGGGGGCTAACTGAGAAAATTAATAAATTAATAAACATATGAATAAAAATAATTTTAAAAAAATATAAATATAATTAAACATTATAATTTTTTTCGGTTTAATTCGGCAAACCATCAATTTTAGATAATTCAAACAAATCATCATTTTAAATTTGTTTCAAAATAATCACTTTAAAGAATATCATTTAAAAAAATTTCATTTAAATTATTATTTAATCTAATTAATTTCTTTTAACTATTCCATTAAAAAATTTTAGTTTTATAATATTTTTTATAATATTACCATGACTTGTTAGAGACAAATAATATTTTATCATTATCTCAACTTCGTTATAATTCTAATTTGAGTGTTTCGATATTTAGTGTGATAAGTAACCATTTTATTTTTAATGATGATTATTTAAAATAGAAAGCTAGATGAATTAGATAGATGATAAGTTATAAGTAATTATATATATTATTTTTAAAATTGATTTTATTTATGTATTTTTAAGTTTTATCAATTAGTCATTGTACAAATTGTTTCTCAGTTAGTCCTGTATTTATTATTTTGTATTAAATAGCCCATCAATACTGATGTGACGTTTAACGTGTTCCTTTGATATGTGATCTGGACGATACTTGGGGTCCACTTCACACATCAAATTAACACGTAACGTGTCACATTATCACGAAGGGCTAACTGAGATAAAATCACAACTATACATGATAAACTGAGACGAAAATTTTGTACAAGTGAATAACTGAAAATTTTGTACTATTATAGGAGAGACCATCTATTATTTATCCCTCTACTTTTAAAAAAAATCTCAAATAATATGGTGGTTTTTAAATATAAAAACTCAAAGAATTTGGTCAAATTCATAAAATCCCAATAAACAAGGGACTTAATATGCGTGGGAATCATTACTAAACATTCACTGGAAACCACCTGCCAGCCTAAGACTATCAGTCTCCACCTCATCACTTTTTGTCCTTATTAACCACCAAAAACGCCACCGTTTCATCTACCATCGCCACTTTCCTATAAATACCCTCGTCCGTTTCGCTCACATTTCCTCATCTCTCTCTCACTGCAACAACAACACCAAACAAATAAAACTCCTCCATTGAACACAAAATCAATCAAATCGATTCTCTCCGCCGTCGGAATTCTCAAACAATCACGCTCTCTCCTCGATCTGTCCGCCTCTCACAGGTAGTTCAACACTCGTGCATTTTTTCTCGATTTTTTTCGAATTTTTTTGTGATTTTTTGGAATTGGAGTGCAGGTGTTCGAGATCGGAGAGGAGAAACGAAGAAGAGGAGTTGTGATTTTTGATTATTTGTTGTTGCGGTGATGGCGAGTAGAGTTGATCATGAGTATGACTATCTGTTTAAGATCGTGTTGATCGGTGACTCTGGCGTTGGAAAATCGAACATTTTGTCTAGGTTTACGAGGAACGAGTTCTGTTTAGAGTCCAAATCCACCATCGGTGTTGAGTTCGCTACCAGAACTCTTCAGGTAGTTTTTAATTTTCGTCTTTTTCTCTTTAGATTCGACTATATATGTTGCTGTTAATGTCTCTGATTTGAGATCTCCGCCACTGGTTGCGGATTTTGATACTAGAATTAGCATAAGAATCCATAGCTGAACTTTTGAGATCCTGAGTTTAAACTTTTCATATACTAATTAGTTCTTTGATCTAAGGAATTCTTGAAGTATTTTGATCGATTGATATATTACTTGCTAAAGAATATAGAATTCTATTGAGATTTATTTTAAGGGAATTAGTAGTTGGAGTTGAATTGTGAAGTTGAATTAGTAGTATATGAATTATTGAATTATTCTGATTGATTGATGAATTACCTGCTAGAGAAGATAGAAGTTTATTGAGATTTATTCATTTTCGGTGTGTTCTGAGGAAAATAGTATTAGTATTTGAATTGTGAAGTTGAATTGGTGTGTATTAGGTTGAGGGGAAGACAGTGAAGGCACAGATTTGGGACACAGCAGGGCAGGAGCGATACAGAGCGATAACAAGTGCATACTACAGAGGAGCTGTTGGAGCTTTACTCGTTTATGACATAACCAAAAGGCAGACATTTGAAAATGTTCAAAGGTGGCTTCGTGAATTAAGAGATCATGCTGATTCCAACATTGTGATCATGATGGCTGGAAACAAATCAGATTTGAATCATCTGAGGGCTGTTAATGAGGACGACGGTCAGTCATTAGCTGAGCACGAAGGTCTCTCTTTCCTTGAAACATCTGCATTGGAAGCAACCAATGTAGAGAAAGCTTTTCAGACTATCTTAACAGAGATTTACCATATCATTAGCAAGAAAGCATTGGCTGCTCAACAAGCCGCGGCGGCTAATGTTAGTATTCCTGGACAAGGTACCACCATCAATGTTAATGATGCATCTGGAAATGTCAAAAAAGGTTGCTGTTCGACTTGAGTTTGGTATTATCATATATCTTAGTCTTGTTGATAGTTGATGAAAGGAAGAGATGATATGGTTTTCACTACTTTAGCACCTTTGGATTTCTTTTTACATTTTTTTGGTTAAGAGAGACACATTTTGTAGAATACCCTTTTTCTACTTCATTGTTTGATAAGAAGGTTGTGAAACTTAAAATGATAAGAAGGTTGTGAAACTTAAAATGACAGATTCTTAATGCTATAGATGATGATGATGATTTTGTTGAATTCGAATTCGGCTTATTGCAGATGAATATGATCATAAATTGATAACTATTGTTCGATCTGAATCGTTACATGCTGAATTCTATGTTTTTTCTGACAATAATCTCTAACATTATGAAGAATTTCACTAGACCTAATTCCAGGAGCAGCTGCTATATGACCAGACAACACAATTCTACCTGGTGTTACACACCAAATATGCAAGTCATGAACAGATTGTACACCTCTGATACACAACAGATCACTTTCTAATCCAACAACATTGATCTCTGTTGGTGACCTCTGCATCAGAATCCCAACGATTTTCCTCAACATTGGTATGGTTGTACTCAGTGCGAGGGCGGAGAAAATGAATGTGCAGATAAGATCTACTACATACCACTCCGGTTTCTTCCACATGATCGCGCCGGCGATCATAACTCCGATTGATTGAATCAGATCAGTCATCACATGTAGATAAGCTCCCTGGAGATTTATGTTCAGTATTCCTGTTGATCCTCCATTTTCTTCATGCTCATGACTGTGATTGTGGTTGTGATCATGATTGTGATTATGACTGTGCCCACAGCTATGATGATCATGATCATGACCAAGGAAAATCACCATGATTAAGTTGATCAAAAACCCAAATGCTGCTACACCAAACATTAAACCTCCATTCACCTTTGCTGCTTGATGAAGCAACCTATCCATAGCTTCATAAATCAAGATCCCAGAAATGAGCCATATAAGCTGAACGGAAACAAGCGCGCCGAGAACTTCCAGACGACTGAACCCGAAAGAGTGATCAACCGTAGCCTCCCAAGCTGACGCTCTGACTGCAAAGAGCGCGATGGAGAATCCGGCTACGTCCATCAGCAAGTGTGCTGCATCTGTCATCACTGCCAAGCTGTTGGCTTGAATCCCTCCAAATACCTCTACCAGCATAACAATAAGGTAGAATGTTATCAGTCCGACGAGCTTTTTCGCCGACTTGGCTCGCTCTTTGGTTTCTGATGCACAGCTTCCTTGCTTGGAGAAGCTGCAGATGAAATCACAAGATGGCTTTTCTGCTATGAGGACTACGTCTTCTTGCTCAGAGACTACTGGCATATCAACGTATCGATATTCCTCCATTTTCAAGATGGGTATTGTCTCTTCTTCCATCTGTTCAGTCACCGAATATTCATTATCAGATACTAAAAAAATTATATTGATAGGTGTTGTTCTTATCAGATGTACCTATATGCTGATTCAATTTTGAAATGGAAACAATCAAATTGAAGTCAAATCTGATTCCTGAACAAAATCTGGGTTTTTTCTTAATCAATCCAATCATATATCTCCACATATACTCAAGTCAAACTACTAAGGATTACAAATCATCATCACCATCCAATGAATTTCAACACAAACTCAACAAAAGTCAATACCAATTCTAAATCTCCAACAACCAAACCCTAACCTTAACTTGAAATTCACTACTCAATCAAAATAAGGATTGAATATGGATTCTTCACAATCAAAAACACAACTTTTTCAACCCCATCTAACCAAAACCAATCAAACACAGAAAAAAATTAAAAATTGAAAAATGAAATGGTACCTGAAACCTGGAGAGAATAACAGATGTGAGATGAAACGACGATGTGGGGTATTTTATTATTGCATCATGAAGAAGCGAATTGGGTTGTAAATGAAACAATGATTGAATCAGATTCTAACCATTTGTGTGAAGATATTTTACTATTGATTTGATTTGATAAATTGGGTCCTTAATTAATGGGTGTTGCAGACGCCAGAGAGGATGCAATGCACCCAATTTAGGAGGTTAAGATTTGTCAAGCACGCGCTTCTTGACTGGATTTTGATCTCCATGTACAACCAACCACTCTTGTTTGTATGAAACGACATTGTTATACATTGATCACTGTTAAATAACTAATGAGTTTTTGTTGAAATGTGATCGGACGGTCACGATTGCGGATTTAATTTTTATCTAGAATTTATAATTTAATATGGTGGGCTGTCTCCGGGTAGGTCAGCCCAGACGACAAAGGCTTTGGTTAGTCACGTTGAGGATCAGCCAACGTCCAACTTCCTAAGCCTGGCCTGCAATTTAAAATCATTCGAGGCATATCATTGGGATCCCAAATAACCACAGCCGCCTGTTTTAAGTTAGTATTCATTCGTCCCCTCTTTTTTTTTTAACCTCCTTTTTAAATTTTTTTTTTTTTTTTTAAAAAAATTTTAAATTTTAAAAATTAAAATAATTTTTTTTAAAAAAATTATCTTCTTCTTCTTTTATTTTTCTTCTACTACTTTTCCAAAGAAAAGAGAAAAAAGAATCAAAAGAATTAAAAAAAAAAACAAAATTTTATTTTTTAATTAAAAAATTTAAAATTAGAAAAATTTGCCCCAATTCAACAATAACTTAGATGAAAAAAATTAATTTAGATTTTTATGGCTAAAAATAAAAATCGGGAAGATTTTTTACTAATAAATCAAGCCTGCTCTGATTTTTTTGGAATCTATCTTTAAAGTATTAGACTAATGATTGAAAATACTAATTCAAAATAATAAGTTGATAAATACTATTTCAAATATTTTTATTTAAATTATATTTTAAATTTATAAAAATATTCTTGTTTAATACTATTAATAAATAAATCAAATAATTACACTACATATTTTATAATTTTACATTTTTAAATTACTATAATTATCTCTAAATAATTATTAATAAATATTTAAATTTTACAACTATCTAAATGGTTATTTTCACCGCTAATATCAAACGCATCTATCAATTGTGCATACTTATCAGTCGGGCTTGGACTTTTGACAATTCTATGTTCCATATATTGATTCTTAACTTTGGATTATAAATTGGGTTATATTAATATGTCCATTTTGGTTATATTTTTGAAGGTGTAATGATGATTTCCATAATTTAATCATTAAGAATGTATCCATGTTCTTGGCTTAATTTGAAGGTTGGTGGTGATTTTTTAAATTGAAATTTTGGATTATAAAAATGTATTGATGTAAGCATTTGGTGGCAGTCATATTACTAGTCAATTGTTTTCTTTGTATAGATAAGTATATAGAAGACTTTCGTTTAATATTGACTAATTATGTACGTCACCTTTTTTGGACGGCTGAGATTTATTTTAATGTTGAAATATAAGTGGCTGAAACCAATTTGAATGTCAATTACCATCAACTATTAATTTTTTTTAAAAAAAATTAGTTACTATTATTTAACTAGTAAATATCTTATTGTATGAGATCATCATTGAATGAGAGTGTTATTGACGAAATTTCAAAAAATGACTTTCAACTATAATTTAGTCTAAAAGTAAAGGAGTAGGAGTAAAAAAAGTCACTATAACTAATTATAAAGTTAACAAGGAAAAGTTTCCAATTACATAGATTATTGGATACTTGAAAGCAAAACATTTCTTCTAAGTTAGTCATTTGTCATTTTTCTATGTAGCCCTATTGTTTACTACATATTTCTAATAAATAAATTTATTCATCTAATTATTTATTTAAATTTGTCTTTTGAATTTATTTATTTATAAATTATCGTTATTATAATTATTTGAAATTCTACCCAATTTGAAACCTATATCATTTAAATATTAAAATAAAAACGTTGAGGTGTTAAATATAATACTGTCTAAGAGGATAATATCTCGTATATACTATACATAAGAGAATTCTATTAGTGCAATATATTTTGAATTGTGGTATTCAAGAAAAAATATGAACAAACTCGATTTTGAATCAAAATGAATAATATCATACTAATACTGAAGTTGATGAGTGGTTCCGAAAGATTCAACAAAAATTCCAATATATTCTTATAATAAACTCTCTAATTAATTATATTTAAAATTTTAAAAATATTTTTTTTTTAAAAAAATGCATCCATTAGTAAAAGTAAATTACATATTGATACATAAAATTATAAATCTAAATTTTAAAAGCAAAAGGATATTATCGTATAATGTTCTAAATAGAGTTAATTGCAGTCACACCCCCTGAACGATGGTTAATTACATACAAATGAACATTTTGGTATTAATACACACTCACACCCCCTTACCCAATAATAAAATTTTATTTAATTACTAAATTTATCAATATAACAATAAAATTTACAATTCTAAATACATCTATATGATATAATGTTCATTTAAAGTTAATTTTACCTTATATTTTTCACTAATTTTTATGGATAAAAATGGTATGATTGTATATTAATACCAAAATATTCATATATATGTAATTTCTTATCGTTCAGGGGTGTGAGTGCAATTAACTCTTTTAAATATACATATACTTTTGCAATTCGCACTAGTCTGAGGGCCTCAAGAGTAATTACCCCCTTCTAAACCTAAAACAAATTTTGAAAAGGACACAATTGTAATAAAACTAAACTACCAAGGGCAAAATAGTAAAACCAGAGAAATACTTATAGAGAGAGCGTGTATGTTAATTATTATATGTATGTATATGTATAGGCTCCTCCGCCACATCGGAGAGTCGCAGAGTCACTATCTCTTCCTCTCTCTTCCGTCTCCCACCCACCTCTCTCTCTCTCTCTCGCATATCCTTTAATTTCCTCTTCATTCAAATTTTTTAAATAAAAAAATCTCTTCTTTCTCTCTCTCTATATATATATCGATTAAACAAAAAGAAAACACAGAGCCGCGACATTGTGTTCAATAAATGTCGCAGTCGCCGTCGTCTGTGATGGACTCAGCCGTCCTTGACGATATAATCGACCGTTTATTGGAGTTTAAGAACGCTAAGCCTGCAGCCAAGCAAGTTCAGCTTAGTGAGTCCGAGATCCGTCAGCTTTGTACCGTTTCTCGAGAGATTTTCCTTCAACAACCTAATCTTCTTGAACTCGCTGCACCTATCAAGATCTGTGGTTCGTTTTTCTGTTTTTATTTCTGGGTCTTTTGTTTTTTCGATTTGGCTGTGTTTGATTTTTAGGGTTATGGTTTTGGGGGAGTTTGGGTTTTTGATGAAGATTTTGAATTTCTAGGGTTTATGGAGGGTAAAGAGGGTTTCTTTTGATTGTGTTGTGGGTGTTTGATGTCTGCATTGGGTGTTTCTTGTTGATTGTTGTTCGATTCTTGTTGGTTTGTTGAAGTATATATTTGTGTTACTATACGTTGCTGTCTTAAGAAAGATGATTCACATTGATTGTTGATAAGATTAATATTGATGCACGAGTGGTTTGTATAGTTGGAGTGGTTATTTCGTTTTGAAGAGTAGATAGAGTTCTTGTAAGTAAGAGCTGTGCGTGTGAGTGAAGAGTATCAATGTGTGTGTATATTGATACATGTATTGTTTCTGTTTGTTAGTTGTATCTTAAAATTGTAGTACATTGTAGTTCAATATGTTATTATATGAATCTGTTTGATGGTGCATTTTTAGTTGAATATGTTTGTATTACTATTGGTTGCTGTCTTAAGAAAGATGATTCACTTTGATTGTAGATAAGATTTATATTGATGCATGAGTGGTTTGTATAGTTGAAGAGTAGATAGAGATTTCTTGTAAGTAAGCTGTGAGTGAAGAGTATCAATGTAATGTGTATATTGATATAAGTATTGTTGCTGTTTGCTACTTGTAGTACATTGGTGTCCAATATGTTATTGTATGAATCTGTTTGATGCTTAACTGTGATGCGTTTTTAGTTTTCTTTCTTTTATTTGCATACAAGATGTTATTTCATGTTGTTCTATTTTATTGATTCATATGTTATGTCTTTTTAGGTGACATCCATGGGCAATATTCTGATCTCTTGCGACTTTTTGAATATGGTGGTTTCCCTCCCCAGGCTAATTATTTGTTCCTTGGAGACTATGTGGATCGCGGGAAGCAGAGTTTGGAAACAATATGTCTTCTACTTGCATATAAAATAAAATATCCTGAGAATTTCTTTCTCTTAAGAGGAAATCATGAATGTGCCTCTATTAATAGGATTTATGGGTTTTATGATGAGTGCAAGCGTCGGTTCAATGTGAGACTTTGGAAAATATTTACGGATTGTTTCAACTGCCTTCCTGTGGCTGCTCTCATAGATGATAAAATTTTGTGTATGCATGGTGGTCTTTCCCCAGATTTAGTACGTTTAGATCAAATTAAGAAGCTACCTCGACCAACTGATGTTCCCGATTCAGGTTTGCTGTGTGATCTTCTGTGGTCAGATCCCTGTAGAGATGTGAAAGGATGGGGTATGAATGACCGGGGTGTTTCCTATACATTTGGGCAAGATACCGTATCGGAATTTTTGTCTAAGAATGACATGGACCTGGTCTGTCGTGCTCATCAGGTAAGCAATGTCTTTGTCTTTGTCTTTGCTTTATCAGTTGGGCAAGGTAAACAACTCGCTTTGATGTATATTTCCAGGTTGTTGAGGATGGCTATGAGTTCTTCGCCGATAGGCAGCTAGTCACAATCTTTTCTGCGCCTAACTATTGTGGTGAATTTGATAATGCTGGTGCCATGATGAGTGTTGATGAGAGCTTAATGTGCTCTTTCCAAATCCTTAAGCCTTCTTCAGAAAGAAAACCAAGGTTTCCGTGACAGTGAACCGGGGAATGCTATTTCATTTAGCCCTAGAATTGCTAATGTAAGTTTCTTACCACTACTTTTCTCACAATGTGAACTTCTTCATCTTGGTAATCTTTTCCTGAACATGAAACTAATTTCCTAAACTCAAAAGCATTTCTTCAGATAATTGTTTTATATAGGTCTAGACTGAATGGGTAACAACTTAGGCATGTCTATCTTATATCGACACAGTATCGAATTTCTCATCTTGTTTATAGTATTGTCAGATCGAACTGTTTCTGGAATAAGTTGCTGACAGAAATGATTTGATTAAATTTGACCAGCTTGCTAATAAGTTTTGATTAGGTAATAATTGGACTATTTGACTGAATTTTCTGCAGCATGTCAAATTTGAATAATTTTGTGATTTACCTTTTCTATGATTCGTTTACTTTAGAATCATGATTTTGTTGTGCTAAACTGGTCTTTATAATCCATTCAAGACTTAGCTGCCTTAGATTATGGACCCCAAGGAGGGTTTAGAGAAGCCAAGCCGTCTTTAACAAATTGAATAGTCTCTAGATGATTACTGCATATGAAGTCTGTTTAATCCGTTAGACATGTATACTTAAGTTCTCAATTATTTTATCATGGCTAAGTATAATGTATGGTGACATAGTATATTAGTTTCTCATACAGTGTTTCCACTTGAATCCTATCTAAACCTGTAATGATTTTCATGTGATCATTCCTATAACATAACACTGATAGCATATGCCTTCTACTCTAAAACAACTTATGAGCTTTTAACACAGTTTCATTTGCAGTCCATTGTGATTATTAGAGGAAAGATACTGGAAGATAAGGTCGGTTCTATAGCTTCTTGGATGGAAGAAATTCCGATTCTACATCATTTTCTTCTTTGCTTGTCACGGGCAGAGTCTAAGTCAGCTGTTATACCCCATTATTGTGTTAAAGGAAGGAGCTTTCGGCTTCTGAATTCGATACAGAGCTAACTAGTTTGATGGGGCTGCAGCAGGCATGTAAGGCAAGGATTATTCATTTTTAAGTTAAAAAAAAGTTTGAACACGGGAATCAATCAAGAGGGCCGTGTATATTCATTATGTTTCTGTAAATGACTGCACTTTGTACCATATCAAACCAAACCCTAAACTCTCTACTCTCCACTTGATGATTGATCTATTCATCAGGTCATTCTTATTGCTTGTGTCTCTGCAAATTGGGTTTTGTTATGTTTTGATTTCGGAAAAAATTGGCCTTGATGTTGATTTTACTTT
This sequence comes from Cardiospermum halicacabum, assembly GCA_031304145.1. Taxonomy (NCBI): domain Eukaryota; kingdom Viridiplantae; phylum Streptophyta; class Magnoliopsida; order Sapindales; family Sapindaceae; genus Cardiospermum; species Cardiospermum halicacabum. Next base: position 10,852,280 of record CM062390.1, on the reverse strand, counting down.
TTTGGTCTACTAGCTTTTGTATCGGATTTTAAGCAATGATAAAACCGGAATGATAAAACCGGATTATGCAATTTAAATTCGCGATTTTATAAAAAATGAGTGATTTTATTAATTTTTTTTTTTGAAAAAAATTGGGGAAACATGAAAATATCCCAAAAAAAAATAAAAAATCACTCATTTTTTATAAAATCGCGAATCTATATATATTATAAATTGGAACTCTCAACGGGACCCACGAAGATGATGTGGCGCGCTGAGAGTTCGACTTTGAGTGGAAAAATAGCTGTTTTAGGCTATTTTTGAATCTTAACGATATTTACGATATTTTAATGAGATATTGATAAGAATGCAATCTTATGATGAGATATTGTCTTTCTTTCCTTTCTCTCTCTTTCTCATTCAATGAATTATAAAAATCCATATAAATATAAATAATATATTGTAAAGAAACGGACGAGTATTTAATGACTTTAATTAGACATTTTCTCTTCCTTAGTTTACGTTTATATTTCTATTCATCTTCCACTTCCTCACTCTTAATTAACCACCAAATCAAAATTGTATAAATAGAAATCATTCACACAATCTTCTCCTCACATTTTCATCTATCAAATTCAACAAATTTAATTTTAAATAGTGATATTTTCTCCGATCTTCTCTTCTAGGACCAATCTATTTAGCAAGAGAACCAGCAGCTCCGACCTCACCATTGGTGATGCTCACGATGTCCGACCTCACCATGGGGGACGCTCAAGAAGAATTGACAATTTTGGTTTGGTTGAACTTTAGCCACATCTTGATTAATGGTTGGAATGATGGAGTTTAATTGCGGGTTAAAAAGAGTAGGATATGAAAACTTAACTGGGGTGGTACACCAAAATGAAGGAGAGAATGCGAGTTACTTGTACTGTATATGAGCCTTTAAATTATTAGGTGTACATTCACTTTTTATATATATATTATAAAGTGGAACTCTCAACGGGACCCACGAAGATGATGTGGCGCGCTGAGAGTTCGACTTTGGGTGGAAAAATAGCTGTTTTAGGCTATTTTTGAATCTTAACGATATTTACGATATTTTAATGAGATATTAACGAGAATGCAATCTTATGATGAGATATTATTTGGTTTTGTCTTTCTTTCCTTTCTCTCTCTTTCTCATTCAATGAATTATAAAAATCCATATAAATATAAATAATATATTGTAAAGTGATTTGGAAAAATAAATACAGACGAGTATTTAATGACTTTAATTAGACATTTTCTCTTCCTTAGTTTATGTTTATATTTCTATTCATCTTCCACTTCCTCACTCTTAATTAACCACCAAATCAAAATTGTATAAATAGAAATCATTCACACAATCTTCTCCTCACATTTTCATCTATCAAATTCAACAAATTTAATTTTAAATAGTGATATTTTCTCCGATCTTCTCTTCTAGGACCAATCTATTTAGCAAGAGAACCAGCAGCTCCGACCTCACCATTGGTGATGCTCACGATGTCCGACCTCACCATGGGGGACGCTCAAGAAGAATTGACAATTTTGGTTTGGTTGAACTTTAGCCACATCTTGATTAATGGTTGGAGTGATGGAGTTCAATTGCGGGTTAAAAAGAGTAGGATATGAAAACTTAACCGGGGGTACACCAAAATGAAGGAGAGAATGCGAGTTACTTGTACTGTATATGAGCCTTTAAATTATTGGGTGTACATTCACTTTTTATTTATAATTTGATTGGATCAGTCTATTAATTACATTAGCTACAAGAGCCTTTTCATTGTTCATGTAACGTATTTCAAATCTTATATATGTTAAACATATTGTATTATACATTATCACCATAAAAATATAGTTGAAATTAATTATTATTATTATTATTATTATTTTCTCTTATTTGGGGTTGGGGAAGTTAGGTTTTTCATATAGTATTTTATTTTTTATTTTTAGAATTTTTATTTTGTTTATATTATTAATTATTATTACTTAAGTGGACCTATTGAATAATTATAACCACAATTCTTACTTAAAACCACAATTTTATTTAGTTAATTAAATACCATTACTTGTGCCAATAATTAATTATTTACTTTTCTTTTTTTTTTTACTTATTTTACATAATAATATTTCAATTCAATCAATGTACATAAACAATAATTAAATAATTCATTATTTTTTCCATAAATGTCTCTTTACTTTCTATTGTTTTATATATCATTTTTAAAATAATATACTCTCTCCGTTTTAAGGTTTATGCACATCTCTTAACAAATGAGTTGAACATCATAAATTAATAGTCAAAATGAGTATGAATGTCAAAACTACCCTTTAATAAATATAAGCGATAATACTATGTGCATAGGAAATAACAATTAATATTTAAGGACAAAGTTGAAAAATAATAATTAATATTCTCTTGGAAGTTGAAATAGTTGAATTGAAACAAAAATTAAATCATAAAACATCACTTGAAATGTAATGGAGTAGTTATTAATAAGAATGACATTAAATTATATGAATGGTAAGTAAATGTATTTTAATTAGAAATTAAATGTAAATAATTTCAAATTTAATGATGAAAAAGTATAATAATAATAATTAGGAAAATTTAGTAAGATTGTGAATACTATTAGCTCTTTTTTTTTAACTTTTTTTTAATTATAAATACTACTTTAAAAAATCTTTCAAAAGATGTCAAATTTGACCATTATTATTATTTTATATTTAATGTCTACAATTTACATATTTGTACCAATTTTTTCCACTTATATGTAAATGCTACTTAAAAAAATATTTTTAAAAAATTGTCAAATTTGACAATTTTTTTTTTAATATTTAATGTCTATAATTTAGACATTTGTATCTGTTTTATTTTTGTAAACACTATTTTAAAAAATATTTTAAAATGTCAAATTTGACCGTTAGATAATTGGTATTCCAAATGAATTTTTGTAGTTTACTGATTATATATTTGCTTACATTTTAAATTCCCAATAAACAATAAATGCATTTATCTATATATTCCTCTTAAAAACACTACTCATATATTTCAAATTATATTTATCATTTGAATAGATAAAAATTTAATTAAAAAAATAAATCAATAATAGATTATCAAATAAAAAAATAATATAAAAAATACAGTAAGAGGTAGAAAAGATATCTTTTATTGAAAAAATGATAACATGCATCAATTATTTATTTATTTATTATTATTATTATTAAAGTAATAATTATTGATTGAAAATTGAAAAGGTAATACTTTATAAATAAAAAGTTCATTTCCAATGCATTTATTAATTAAATTTTTACCCACTTTTTAAATTTCCAATAAGCAATTATTACATGATGTGTATTAATATATATATATATATATACAAAAATTTTTATTAATGTGAGGGATAAGAATAAATTAATCTATTAAACTAATTTTATTGAATTAAATAAAAATGATAAAATGGTAAATATAATACATTTATAATATATTTATGATGTGTGAAAATTAAAAAAACAACCCGATGACATAATTAAAATAAAAAAATATTTTAAATTTAAAAATAACATCTAAATATATAATAAATAAGTAAAACAAACCGCTCTTAACCTTAATAAATACTATGAAAAGTATTAATCATATATATAATAAATATATTATTAGTTTCAAACTTAATGAGGAACCTATGCTAATATTAGAAAAATATAAAATATATGTTATTTTAAAATAAATTTTTATCATATTTAAAAAAATTAATAATTAAATTACGTCAATATTTTTTTGAATTCAATAATAAAAAACGATTATTGAATATATATATATATATATATCCCCCTATTTTTATCTCAATTTTTAAAAATATTTTACTCATTAGAATTTTTATTTTACTATTTAATTTTTTTAAATAATAATAAAATTAAAATCATTATTCTTTAATGTATCAAATACTAAAAAGAGAGTGAAATTAATCATTAACTCCATAAATTCATGTTATAATAAAATTAATATTTTAATTATATCATAAATTATATTACATTTATTTTATATTAAAACTCATTAAAATAAATATCTCAGAAAATATTAATAAAATATATTTATAGAATTATTATATTTATATTTTTTACATGAAATAATACATTTTTTCACAAATGTAATAAACTTATATTTATTTAGCATCTTCTTACAATTTTTTAAATTAGAAGTTCGTATTTTCATAAATAAATAAAATAAATTGGACTTTACCAACCTAAGAAATTTGTAATTATAATCAAACACAATAAATTATATTTAATTTTTATATGTTAAATTTAATTTCATGATTATGAAATTTCAATTAAAATAAAAATTATATATTAATGAGTTGTTAAATATTATTTTTTTAAATGTTCTTTTTAAATAGTTGTAATAATTTCTTAATAATATTGAATAAATAAAATTAATAAAAAAAATATTTGATTTTTTTTTTTTAAAAAATAAACCTTAAAAAATTTAAATCAAGCCATTGTTAATTTCATTAAAGAAATTTTAAAAAAATAAAAATAATGAATGTACTAATTAATTGATAAATTTTATAATTTATAAAAATAATAATTATTATTAACACTATTTAATAGTTAAGAATGTTTATACCTCACGCGAAGCGAGAGCATTTTTTTCACTAGTTTAAACTGGTCTCGCTCCATCCAAATTTGTTTTATTATCAAAATTATATAAATAATAAAGGAAAAAATATAAAAACTGAACCAATCAAATTATATGAAACATTTAAGTTAATGAACCTTAAAAGTTTATATTTTGTAAAATGAGCCTTCGCACCTTCACATATTATTAAAAGTCATGTTATTAAAAATCCTTGGTACGTGTGAAGGACTTTGTGACGAATCTCTGGAGGCTCATTATTTTAATTAAAATTTTAAAAAGACTAAAAATAAAATTATCCTGATAATAAATAACAAAATACTATATCAATATACAACATTAAAAAAATTCATAAATAACATTAATTCTATACAATTAAAAATTTTAAAAAATAAAAATATATTAAATATCAAAATAATATTAATATATATAATATTATATTATAAAATTAATTAATATATATAACGGTGTTGGGGACGGAATTTAATAGAACCCAAACCCACCCCGTTCGGAACCATTTCCAAATAAATTGAATCCACCCTATCAGAGCGGATTTAAACCCACCCGACCGGGTTGGGGCGGGTCGGAAATAAGCGGGTGATTCAAATTGACATCAACTGCGGTCTGGGAAGTTTAGTATTGGATCGAAACGAGGCCCAAAAATAAGCCCAATGACCCAATTCATCTTCTCCCTTATATTCTCTCCAATTCGGGTATCAAATCAGACTAGTCGTTCTCGTTCTCGTTCGTTACACTTACACAACCGCGAGCATCAGAATCTCCACCGCCGCCATTAGTCGTCAAGCGCGCCAATATTACGTAAAGTCTCCAATCTCGTTCTCATATGCTCATGCTCATGAGTTCCAATTACACAGACCAAAATTTTAGCTGTTTGGATGTGCACGTAGTTTAATCGCATCATGCTAGGGTTCCTAATTCTTAATTATATGGATTGTAGATATCGTGATTTGAAAATCTTCAGATGCTTCTGATTCGTGAGATTCTGTTGTTGTTTGTCGTTTATGTGTAGTTGATAAACGTTAGAGGAAGATAAAGATGTTTTTCCACATAGTACTTGAACGGAAAATGCAATTGCATCCACGTCATTTTGGTCGCAACTTGCGAGAGCATCTTGTTTCCAAGCTCATGAAAGATGTGGAGGGGACTTGCAGGTATATTGATTTGTTTTGGGTGAATACGAAGCTCATGAAATTTGTAAAACTCGTGGTTGGTTAATTGGATTCTTTTGTAGCGGACGGCATGGGTTTGTGGTGGCGATAACGGGTGTGGATAGTATTGGGAAGGGGCTGATTCGAGATGGGACTGGGTTCGTGACTTTTCCGGTGAAGTATCAGTGTGTTGTGTTTAGACCGTTTAAAGGAGAAATTTTAGAAGCTGTTGTTACTATGGTTAATAAGGTATGTGTGTTTAAATAGTGGATTTAGTTAGTTACTATATGCACTGTGGTTGTATTGTTATCTAGACTAGACTAATTCTGATTTGTTGCTAACTGGTTTTGGCGATTTAACAGATGGGATTCTTTGCTGAAGCTGGGCCGGTTCAAATTTTTGTTTCGAACCATGTGAGTTCTTTTATTTTGTGGTTTTCCCTCTAGCATTGGCATGAATTATAATAAGGCTGTGAATTTCTCTGGTGACTAGTGCAAGTGTGTGGCATAATTCAATGGAGTTTTTTTTTTTTTTTTTTTTTTTTTTTTTTTTTTTTTGTATGTACTATCAAGGATAGGCAACATGTCTACTTTTCTTTGGTGTTTACTTAATGGACTTGATGTGGTGAGCTTTTAATGTAGAGGGTAAACATGACTTTTTTGTTATGGTTAAATCTCAGTATTATGTGTTCAATTGATTCATTTGATATTGAGGAGAAACAATTATGGTCATGCTATTTAATGGAATGGAGTAGTCATCAGTAGGTATTTGTAAGGTTCTAAACGTCTTTCTATATAGAGTTGAGCTATTTATAATGAGAATTTAGCCCTATATTTACTAATGCATGGAGGACTTTTAATAACTAAAAGTTGCATCTTTGGACATTCTTGCGCTCGAATGACGTGTTGTAAAACTTAGTAACTTCGTCAATTGTCTAGGTGTCTTGTCATTAAGGTCCTTATACCTTGTATTCCTTTCTGAAGGTCTTATTTCTTCTTTTGTGTGGATCAGCAATTTCAGTTAAGTTCTTTCGTTATTCATACATTGATACATTGATGGCCTTTTTGTGTCTTGTAGTTGATACCAGATGATATGGAGTTTCAATCTGGAGATATGCCAAATTACACAACCTCAGATGGATCAGTAGGCTTCAGTTTGAACCTGTTTATTGTTGAATAGTTATATGGTTAATTTCATGGTTCTTCAAATATGAACAGGAATTTTTTGTCTTGGTGGTTCTTGCAGGTCAAGATTCAAAAAGATAGTGAGGTGCGACTAAAGATAATTGGAACCCGAGTGGATGCTACAGAAATTGTATGTACTTCTTACTCTACTATTCCTTAATAATTCAAGTAGGGACCAGTCAAACAAGATTCATTGATTCTATCTGCTGCTCTAATTTAAAATTCGATTGTATTTGAATAAACTTGACTAAGTATATATCAGTGACATACTTATTACTGACACTTGTTGGTTCTTAAGATACACTTAATAACAGTGATGGTTGTTGCCTCATGCATGTGACTATTCTCTTATCGAATTAGATCATATGAATTTGAATGACAAAACTTTCATTTGCGAGTTATGCATGGTGCTGATTCTCTATTTCGGCATTGTTTTGCAGTTTTGCATTGGCACCATAAAGGACGATTTCTTGGGTGTGATCAATGATCCTACAACAGTTTAGTGAAGCTGTAGCGTAATGTATTAATCATACTGAGAATTTCTCTTTGCAGTATACCATGTTGTATAGTTCTAAACCATATCTATGTTAAGTAGATCTTGCTGGACTCAAAATATAGATGCTAGGAAACAAATTTGATTTCATCTTTATGCCTTGGACTTGTGTTTTCACACTGAGAATCAATGTCATTATTTGAACTGCATAGCCTACCATTTTGATGAACAAGAATTGGTTGGTTATTTTGAGCCCCTTAAACCTCATTTCGAATTACATGTATCTAAAATCATTGCAAGATCTTTGCATTTGTGTATAGTGTTAGAAATGAGTCGAGAGAATTTGATTCAGCTTGAGTTTCTCTTTAGAAATGAGTACGAGTTCGAATCCCAAACTAGCTAGATACGAATTACTTCTTCTACTGAACAGCCAGAAAGCCAGCTGTTAAAATCGAAAATAAATTAAAAATTAAACCCGATGGTGATTTCGGTTTTTTTTGTTTTTCTTTTCTATTTTCTTAGATTTAAAGTGAATTTTTATTAATTAAAAGTGGAAATAACCAACCACAATCCTTACCAAAATCTTTTAACCAAACCGAACTATAAAACACACCTTGTCGGACACAATCTTTTAACCACCCCAAACTATCCAACACACCAAAAGAGACACACACGACCCAACAATAGTGGTTTGACTGTTTGAATTCAATACAAAACCCAACTGGATTCATGAGCTGTACATATAACTATAAAATCTTCGCATGAAACAACCACAGCGAGGTTTAGCTAAAAAAATATCTGATGTGATGTGGGCGTTTCAAGCTCCACGAACACCCGAATTACCATTACCTTCTCATCATCACAATCTCCACACCTCTTCTTCTCGTCTTCCTCCACCAAAACCACCAATCGTTTCACTCTCACTAAACACCTCACCGTCATCATCTTCTTCCTCTACTACTTCAACCATCACCAACATCAACAAACAAATCCAATCTCTCTGCAAACAAGGCAACTTAAAACAAGCTTTAAATCTCCTATCCGCTGAACCCGACCCGACCCAACTCACTTACGAGCTCCTCCTACTCTCCTGTACTCACCACCACTCTCTTTCCGACGCCTACGCCGTTCACAATCACCTTCACCGTAATGGGTTCGACCAAGATCCCTTTTTGGCTACGAAGCTCATCACTACCTACACCCACCTCGATTCTCTCGACCTTGCCCGCCTGGTGTTCGATCAAATGCGTAAGAGAACTATTTATGTTTATAATGCCTTTTTTCGGTCGCTTACGTTAGCTGGACATGGAGAGGAGGTTTTGGATTTGTATAGGAAGATGAATAGGAGTGGGATTCCGTCTGATCGGTTTACGTACACTTATGTGCTTAAAGCTTGTTGTGTTGCGTCGAGTTGTTCGGATTTGTTTATCAATTGTGGGAAGGAGGTTCATGCTCATATTTTGAAACATGGATATGATTCGGGTGTTCATGTTATGACTACTTTGGTTGATATGTATGCTAGGTTCGGACATGTGAGGTATGCAAGTGCGGTTTTTGGTGAGATGAGTGTGAAAAATGTGGTCTCTTGGAGTGCTATGATTGCTTGTTATGCAAGAAATGAAATGCCTTCTGAGGCGTTGGAGCTTTTTAGAGGAATGATGAAGGAGAATTGTGATGCTGTTCCTAATTCCGTTACTATGGTTAGTGTGCTTCAAGCTTGTGCAGCTATTGCTGCCTTAGAGCAAGGGAAGTTGTTACATGCTTATATATTGAGGAGGGGTCTTGATTCGATTTTGCCTGTTATAAGTGCTTTGGTAGTTATGTATGCAAAATGTGGGAAGCTTGAATTGGGGCAGAGGGTTTTTGATAAAATGGATAAGAGAGATGTCGTGTCGTGGAATTCTTTGATATCTAGCTATGGGGTTCATGGTTTAGGGAAGGAAGCAATTCGAATATTTAAAGAGATGTTAAATCAAGGTGTTTCGCCTAGTCCTATATCATTCATTAGTGTTTTGGGCGCTTGTAGTCATGCAGGACTTGTTGAGGAAGGGAAGAGGTTGTTTGAGTCAATGCATAGAGATTATAGAATACGTCCTGGTGTTGAGCATTATGCATGTATGGTTGATCTTCTTGGTCGTGCTAATAGATTAGACGAAGCAGCCAAGATAATAGAGGAGATGAGGATGGAACCAGGACCAAAAGTTTGGGGTGCATTACTTGGATCATGTCGGATTCATTGTAATGTAGAGCTAGCTGAGAGAGCCAGTAAGAGGCTTTTCATGCTAGAGCCTGGAAATGCAGGTAACTATGTGCTTTTAGCTGATGTTTATGCAGCAGCCAATATGTGGGATGAGGTAAAAATAGTAAAAAAGCTTATCGAAGCCAAGGGACTGAGAAAGATCCCTGGTCGAAGCTGGATCGAAGTTAACCGAAAGATGCACTCATTTGTTTCTGTCGATGACTTTAACCAACAATACGAAGAGCTACAGGCATTGTTGCTCAAACTATCTACTGAATTGAAGGAAAAGGGCTATGTACCACAGACGAAAGTAGTCCTCTACGACCTTGATGAAGAGGAGAAGGAACGGATTGTGTTAGGCCACAGCGAAAAGCTAGCAGTTGCTTTCGGATTGATCAACACAAGCAAAGGAGAACCAATCCGGATCACCAAGAATTTGAGGCTGTGCGAGGACTGCCATTCTTTTACCAAATTGATATCAAAGCTTGCTAATAAAGAGATTCTTGTTAGAGATGTCAATCGGGTTCACCATTTCCGTGATGGTGTGTGTTCTTGTGGGGATTATTTATAAGCATCAGCTGTTTGTAAACATACAATTGTGGACTGATGTTTGTATCTTTTTGCTTGGTTATTGAATAACAAAAATAGGTGATTTCATAGTAAGAATATAATATAAAGTTTATAGATTGATAATGATTATCAGGTTAGAGAAAATGATTGCAGCTTTAAAAAAATAATTAAGACATGTCTGAGCCCGGGTTCGAACCGAGGACCTCTAGTGTGTGAGACTAGCGTGATAACCAACTACACCACCCAGACAGATGATTTCTAATATGAACGTTATTTTATATAAAAAATCTATGCCTATTCTTTTAAAGAGAGAGAATTTGATTGTTGTTCTTCGTCAAGAGAAATTGCAGAGGAAGAACAAAAGTAAAAATCAAAGTCCTCTGCAATTTTCATACAATGGAATCACATCGTGCATTAGGTCGACGGACGGTACTTCTTTACGATCTCTGCATCTTTCGATATCAAATTCATATCACAATTTGATTAATTCTTGAAATTTTGAATTGTGTGATCAGCTGGAAGATATTCGTCAAAAACGAGCCGCAGAGAGACTCAGCAAAACCTCTTCTGGCCCAGATCTCTCCAAAGTCCCTACTAATGGTCTCTCTTTCCAATTCCTCGTTTTCTTTTGTTATTCATTTCATAGAATATTCTTGGTTTTCTGATTTCTTTAATTTTTGTAATGTATAGATGTCTCTGGAATTAAAAAATCAGATAGCGTCAATCGACTCTCTGAGGTAATTTAATTATTATTATAAAAATTAAGGATTTGAAGAAGTTTGCTCTTGTTATGAAGAATATGGTTTGGTGATTTGTTGTAGACGGATATCAGTGGTTTAGTATCTCAGCTTAAAGATTTACAAAAGAGAAATGGTGAATTAGAAGAACAGAATAACAATTTATTCATAAAGGTACTGCCTTTTGTTTTGTGTATTTTCTCATTTACTCTAGAAGAAAGGAGGTTATTGGGAATTTGCTGAAATGGTTGTTTGGATTTTTCTGTTTATAGCTTCAAGGCTTAGAAGCTGAAAATGGGACCTTTAGGACACGATTGAATGAATTGGTAAGTTCAATTAAGATTAGTGGTGATTTGTTGTTGTTGTTGGGATATGTATGCTTGTTTGGTTATGTAATTTATTGGATGTAGGAACAAAACACTGTGCCATCTTTGAGGAGGGCTCTTAAGGATGTTGCTATGGAGAAAGATGCTGCTGTTGTTGGACGGGTAAATGCTGTTATTTGACGTTGTTTGTTGTCATGATTTGTGTTTGGTTTTGTGTCTTCATTAACCCATTCTGTTGTTTTAGTGTAGGAGGATCTTTCTGCTCAGCTTCGGACGTTGAAGAAACGTCTAAAGGAAGCAGAGGAAGAACAGTATCGGGTATGCAAGCCATTATTTGTTTTTGAATGTTTATGGTGTGTTACTTCTTTTTTTGGAGTTTGCATTGACTTTTGCTTCTTAGGCTGAGGAAGATGCTGCTTCCTTGAGAGCAGAGCTGAACTCGATGCAGCAACAAGCTATGAGTAGTTCACTTAGTGGCATTGCTTCTATGGGATATCCACCGGATCATTTACAAACGTTAGAAAAGGAGTTGGCTACTGTAAAATCTGAATTACAGGTCAGACTATATTTCTTTCCTGTTCTTTCTAAGTTTTCTGTTGAACTCGCTGCGGATAACACTTCCTATTGGCAATTGAAATGTACAGAGAGAGTCACAAATGAGACAGCAAGAGCTAATTAGATTGGCAGAGGAGCAGGCACGAGTTTCTGCCCTCATGTCTGAAAAGCAGGTGATGGAAGAAAAACTCATCGCTATCTCTAGAAATGCCACAGGTATGGATCATATAAGATTTCTTTATTAATTGCTCAATTCTTCAAAAATGTAAAAGGAATAGATCCATCTTAAAAAATAATAATAATAATAATAATATGTCACTCTACATGCCTTGACATTTTACAAATAATTTACAATTCCTTATCCTTGATTCCACCAGGAAATGCAGAAGAAGTTACAAGCAAACCTGTTCACAAGGAATTATCACGGGTAAGATAATATGGTTGTCATCTTTTCTGAAATTTTGCATCAGACAACAGAATGAACTGTATTAGTCAATTGCACAGGAAATAATTCAATATAAAATATAAATTTGATGTAATTGTTTGTGTTTGATGGCTTTGGGTTCTTAAGAAGGTTTGGGGTGGGCTAACACCTATAGCTTAGATGTTTATATTATTACTTTATTTTACAATACTTAATCATGCCCTATTTCCCTGAGAGGAGTTTGAAATCTCATAGGTGTCTTAATTTGTTGTTCTAATCTTTTATATTGAATCTTGCAGGAAGACAAAGAGAAACTTGAAAAGCAATTGCATGATATGGCTGTAGTAGTTGAGAGACTAGAAAGTAGCAGACAGAAACTTCTGATGGAGGTGAAAGACTCCTGAACAAACAAAGAGCAATTCCTTATTATTCTATGGTCTTTTGAATTGCATCTGCATTGTCAATTCACATTTTCTTTTCTATGTGGTTTTGTGAACACAGATTGACAATCAATCTTCAGAAATTGAGAGGCTCTTTGATGAAAATTCTAATCTGTCAACTTCTTATCAAGAGGCAATAGGCATAGCAAAGCACTGGGAGAATCAGGTAATAAAAAGTTGTCAATATTTGGAAAAATCAGGTTAGGTGCTCAGGACTTCAATTAAGCCTCTTTCCTTGTTTTATAAATTAAGATTAGAATTGTATTTATAGCATTGAGTCAAGGCTTTCATAAGTTGAATTTCTGAAATTCAACATATTTGTATGAACCTAAGTTTTGCAGATGTGGTTGCAGTCATTGTAGTGTTTCTAATATTAGAATAGAATACTCGTTCAAACTTCATTTTAATTAAATTGTCGGTTATGTTATTTTGTATAGTATAACTATACCTCCTGAATTTGATTATTTATATTAGTAATAAATGTCATTTGGTAGGTAAAAGACTGTCTTAAACAAAATGAAGAGCTCCGTGTAATGCTAGACAAGTTAAGAACTGAACAGGCTAGTGTAGTGTCTGTAAATGATAAGGATGTTCTCAGCGGATCACCAGAATTGCATAAGGATGCTTCATCGGCAAATAAAAATGAATTTCTCTCTCTCAAGGTAAGTTGCATATTCTTATATGTTATAATGGGGAGTGCTGGTTCGAAAAATGAATATGATGGTTGTTCTATTCCTTGATAGGGTCAACTTGCAAGAGAACAAAGCAGAGCAGAGTCTCTATCAGCTCAAGTAATGCAGCTTTCAGCACAACTTCAACAAGCCACACTAGCATATAATAGTCTCGCTCGACTGTAAGAGTCACATCTTGCACCTTGTTCATAAATATATATTCTCTTTTGATATTTTACATCAAGCAAAGCTTTTTGCAGCTATAAACCCGTGCTACGGAATATAGAAAGCAGTCTCATCAAAATGAAGCAAGACAGTTCTGTGAGTGTACAATAAATCGAGCCACCTCATTGCATCAGGTTCTTGCTTGAAAATACCTGTGCAACCAGCGGACATAATGTGATAAAGATCTGAATTTACTCAATGCACTGGTAATCAATTTCAGATAATTATACTGCTTTTGTAGTGTCACAAATAGAATTCAATGATGGATATCTGCTACTCAATTCTTTTGATTATTTCCATTGTAGACTGCTTTACTTGAATTGAATCAAAAGCCAAGCTGTGTGAGATTGTTATTCAGTTCATTATACAAACAATTTTGAGTTTCTTTTATGCGCAACAGTGTGTACTTTATCTTATTAACCACATTGTTTCCTCATGACATGTTATATACAATTTGATCCAATTTCAATCTTCACATTATAACATGATGATTGATAAGAGATTCACTGTTTTTGTTTTCTGCTTCTGTTTTGTGATATTGTTTATATATCTATAGCTCATTGTTTATCTCAATCATTAAACTAATCAATCTTATTAGCTGTATGTACAGTGAAGTAAGACATGATAGGTTTGTATCTTTTGTTTGTGTTGCTTTGCAATTATTGGTTTCTGCTTATGAGGAATCAACTTTTGTGACTAGAGAGCTATTTAAAAGTAGAAAAGTGATACAAAAGAAGAAAAGAGTCTTTAAGCTTTTCCTTGGAAAAAATAATGCTTATTAGCTAAGCTAGATCATTCATATAAGAGTAGAATAGCTCAGTGTTTGCACTAGAGAGAGTGATAGAGAGAGCAGTAACATAATGAAGTGCAAAAGCATTATCTGTTTCTGCTTTTCCGATGAGAAGAAGGAGATCAGAAATGAAGATTCTTCGAAATCCGAGAACTTGAACTCCAGTCTGAAATCCGGTAAGAAAGGTAGGCATAAGAAGAGAAATGATAAGTATGGAAATGACCATGTTCATCATGGTCATGACTTTGATGACACCAGTTACCATGGAAGTAGTGGTAGTCATCATCACGGTGCTGATAATTGTGGGATGGCTGCTGCAGCAGTGACTGCCGCTCACTTATCTGTCATGGAAGGCAGCGGTTGTGGCAGTGCTCATGGTGGTGGTGGTGGTGGAGGAGGTGGTGATGGTGGATGAGAAATTGACTATTGGCCTAAGATTTGGTTGGTCTCTATGTTTGCTTCTTTTTGTGTTGTGTGGTAATAGTGTCTGAGAAACCATGAATGTTGTTAATGTTTCTGATTTCATCTACATATATGTAAGATTCAGAATTATTGGATTTTAATTCAGTTATGTTGGAATATTTGGTTTAAAACACTGTTTCGACATGGGTCAGGTCGATATTAACAAACAGTTTCTAATTTTGAAAGCTGCTTCGGAGTAATTAATAGAAGTGTGTTTCGGAGTAATAAATAGAGGTGAGTTTGGTCGGCTTTTCGATATTTATTATTGTGCCTCCTGATTAGTCAAACCGTTTTTTATTTCTAATTTTTGAAAGCTATTTTGGAGTAATAAATAGAAGTGTTTGAAAGCTTTTTAAGATGAAATTAAAAGTATTAATTATTTTAAATTATAGTATTTTTTTATCAGAAATTAAAATATATACACAATCTTATTATAATAGTTCTAAATAGTAGGTCTGAAAACATTTTTATAATCATATTTATTGTTATGAAATTAATTATAGTAAAATTTTGTAATAAATTTTAAATATAAATATATAATTCAATATAAATATATAAAATTTAATTTAAAGTAATGATTTGACTAAATTGTTTTACAAAACTAAAATAAAGATAATATTTAATCTGTGGACTATATATAGAGACTGCAACTGAAACAAAGCCATCTGTTAAGAAACCTAAAATCCCTAAAACCCCAAATCCGATAACCGCTTTCTCATTCTCTCTATCTCGCAAACGAAACTATCAAAGCCATGTCGGTGACGACGCAGAGCCAGCCGAAGTTGCGATGGGGAGAGCTCGACGAAGACGACGGAGAGGATTTGGACTTCTTGTTGCCTCCAAAGCAGGTAATCGGTCCAGATGATAACGGAATCAAGAAGGTCATTGAATATAAATTCAACGACGACGGAAACAAAGTGAAAATCACCACCACCAGTCGCATCCGCAAGCTTGCTAATGCTCGACTCAGCAAACAGGCTCTTGAGCGCCGTAACTGGCCTCGATTTGGTGACGCTGTTCGTGAAGATGTTGGAAGCCGCCTCACTATGGTTTCTACCGAGGAGATCCTTCTCGAGCGGCCTAGAGCTCCTGGTACGGTTATTTTGTTAAATATCTTAGGGTTTTTGTATTTTGATTTGATTTAGTTCTGTGTTTTTATTTAATTTATAGTGATTTTGGGTGTAGAGTTGATAAATTGTTGTCGAATGTGAGAAAAACGGTGACTTTTTGAATAATTTACGGTGTCTAGTGTGAGTGTAGGTCTTGATTGTGGATAATTGATAGAAACTGATTGGCTTACATGGTAAACTTGATTAGAGATCTTCTGTTCATGTTAATGTTAATGGTCTTTGTGCTGTAGATATGCGAGACTGATGGATTTTTTGAAGTTAATTTGGGGTGAAATGTTATCTGCTTATTGTGGTGTGTTTTTAAATTGAATTAGATGATAAGATAGTTGTTCTTTTGGTCATGTGTTTTTAAATAATATATCAAATTGATGTGATGTCTTGTTGAATGTATAATCAAATACTTGTCATAAATAAAATTAGGGGTTTGTACTAAGTTTTCTTGTTTTAATTTATGAAAATGCTGTTGATTTCTATTGCGCTGAACCATTACCTTTTTCTTTTTGAAACTTGTTGAAATTTTTGTTCTTGAGTGGGGTCTAAGATTGAGTTGGTAGTCTTGAATCTAATGCATCGTATTTCCTTTGTTTTGACTCTTGATGATAATTTCACGTAGCTGATGATACGTCAGGGTGTATTTTCTTAATTTCCCATCAAGCTATTGAATCTTATATGACTATGTAATACACTAAGATGTTCTCTTTAGCTGCTCTCTGGATTGATTCATAGATATACTTTTCTGATGAGTAATTATTTGCTACCAGGAAGCAAACCTGAGGAAACAAAAGTTGCTGGAGATCCATTGGCAAGTCTTGGAAAAGGAGGTGCTGTTCTCATGGTCTGCAGGACTTGTGGCAAGAAGGGTGATCACTGGACTTCAAGGTGTCCTTACAAGGATCTCGCTGCACCATCTGACGCTGACAAGCCTCTTACATCAGAAACCGCTACAGCAGCTGGTGGAGCTACCAAGGGTGCATACGTTCCACCTGGCATGAGAGCTGGAGCTGAGAGAACCACTGGTACTGATATGCGTCGCAGGAACGATGAGAACTCTGTTAGAGTCACCAACCTCTCTGAGGACACTCGTGAGCCCGACTTGCTTGAGCTATTCCGTCCTTTTGGTGCTGTCAGCCGTGTCTACGTTGCTGTTGATCAGAAAACAGGCATGAGCAGAGGCTTTGGTTTCGTAAACTTTGTAAGCAAGGAAGATGCTCAGAGGGCTATCAACAAACTTAACGGGTATGGTTACGACAATCTCATCCTCAGAGTTGAATGGGCGACACCAAGGACAAACTAGTTTCCCATTTTACTTTAAAAGTTTTGACTCATGAATTTTTCGCTGAACGTGGAGATTGTCTCGAGAGAACTTGGCTTTTGATTTTGAGCAATTTGTGTTAAGATTGTCTATGTGATATTATGGTGTAGGCTCTACATTTATATCGTTTTATCTTCTGTGTTTGCTTCTCCTGATACTCATCTATTTCAAACACACAAAACATAGCATTCTAGTTAATGAAATCAAACTGGTTACGAAGCTCTCTTGGGGCCAAGAGGTTCTTGGTGGTATTGGACAGTATTGGGGATATATGGTAAATCCCCTTTGCTCTGAGATGGTTTGATTTAATTGGGTGTATAGTTTTCTAATGTATGGTTTCACAGAGTACAATTATTCTTCGTTGACAAGATCTCCAATAGGTGATTTCGGAAACACCCTTTACTTCAATGGATACATAGTTTTATAATGCATGGTTTGATGTAATATGGTTAGTTTCATTTTTGTCGTGTTCCAATATTTAAGAAATTATCGAGGATAATATTAAAATAGTAGTAATAAATTATTAATAGGAAAGTGTCAAATCCCTAAAGTAAATTTGTGAAAAAATGGTTTCCACTTGGCTCTTATTTTATGAGATTTTCATGGTTTTGTGTCTGTGCACATGTATGCAAGCTTTAATACAAACCATTTTTTCAATAGGATTTTTCACAGGAAAGTGTCAAATCCCTAAAGTAAATTTGTGAAAAAATGGTTTCCACTTGGCTCTTATGAGTGTGTTTCATTTTTTCTAGGAATGGAGTGATAAAATCATAATAGGATTTTTTTTTCTTAAAGTTAATATAAAAAGAATATATTTTTTGGAAAAAAGTTAAATGTAAAATATTAATTTTAATAGGAAATTTTTTCCAATTTACTGTAAATTGTAATAGGAAAAAAATTTCCTCGAAAAAGAATTTCTTCTTAAAATTCTAATAGAAAAAGAATTTCTTCCTGAAATTAGTATCAAACATAAAATCTATAATTTATAGAAGTTAATACAACAAGGAAAAATATTTCTACTGAATTCACTATAAATAAAAGAAACATTACCTTCCATAGTTTCTTTCCTTGAGGGTGAAGAAACAAATTCTTGAGGGTGAAGACAAATTGCAGCAAAGTATGGGAAGAAGTGATGACTGCAGAATATGCAGCCTGCCAGAAGATCTGATTGTGAGGGAGATTTTTCCATTGATGGAAACAAAACTGATTCTACAAACTTCTTCAATCTGTCAAACCTGCAGAAATCTTTGGATCGAAATCAACCATCTGAATTTTGAAAGGTGGTCATTCAAATCTCATCAGCATAAGCAGTTTACGGATTTAATTTACTACGTTCTGCAACATCGTCAACACAATAACCTCCACAGACTCAAATTCAACTACAGAATCCTCTTATACCGTGAAGATTTGGATGCATTAACCTACAATGTTGGTCTATATAATGCTAATTTTGTCAGAGCTGTATTCAATTATGCAGCATCTCACAATATCTCAGAGATTGAAACTGATATGACCCTTGTATTCCCGGTAAGCATTCAAGATTCGGAGACATTAACAACTCTGAAATTCATATCCGACAATTATTCATTGATTAGATTTCCATTACGTTTCAAATCTTTGAAAACTCTTCATCTATATAAGGTTATACTTACAAACAATTGTTGTCACAATTTAGTAGAAAATTGCTCAAACTTGGAGACACTCGAGTTGCTAGATTGTGAAATAAGAAATCCTGAGACACTAATCAGGTCAAAGAGGGTATTTGTTGTGAATGCTCCAAATCTAATCAACCTGAAAGTGAAAAACCTGAAGTGCAGAATAAATGGGTGGTTTAAACCGCTGAAGAATCTTCAGATTTTCTCGTGGAGGTTGAAGAAACTTGTGATGGAAGAAACGTATGAGTCCTTTATGCCGAAGTGTGTAGATTTGTCAGGATGTAAAAAAGGTGTTGAAGAAGTAGAAGTGAAGATGGAGTGTGTTTTAGGTTTGAAGAATGTTAAGTATATGGAAGAGATGATGGTTAGATGGTTTTTTAATGTGGAGATGGTGAATATTTGTTTGGACAATTTATGGTGGAAAATTGTTCTGTCGAGAGATGGATACAATGGAAAATTGATGTTTCAAGAGATTCAGAGTGAAAGAAAACCTCAGTGGTAGATTATTATGGTTTCAAAAAGTTATTGTATGAAAAATTAATCAATGCAATTGAAGTTTTCAATGAAATTTAAATTATCAGGACCTATCGATCCTCGTCTGTTTAAATCTATTTGGAGTTCTGATTATTTACTTGAATTCAATGTCATTAGGTATTTAGAGAACTAATCTGCATTAAAATCGTAAACAAATTTGTTAACTGATTACTTCACATGTTTTGAATACGTTTCAAAGCTTTCACTTTCATAATTTCTAGAATAGTCTTACTGTTTTTGATTAAATATGTGGAGCCTGCTGTGTATTATTGTGGAAACTTTTCTGGAAGATAAGATTGTGTTCGGTTTGAATCTTGAACTTATCTGAAAACTCTATGAACTATGGCCCACTAAACACTTTTCTTGTATACAGTTTAGATTTTGCATCTTAGATTTTGCATCATTGATGACATCTTTCGCTGCAGTCAATAAGTTCCATGAGTATATATTTATACGTTTGTATAGCCAATTTAGAGATAACACATAGATTGAGAGAATGGCACAGAAGAGATGGAGTCTTGAAGGCAAAACAGCTTTGGTCACTGGTGGAACCAAAGGACTTGGGTAGACTTGTTCAATCTATGGAACTTGTGGTTTTTGATTTACATATAGATATTGATACTGTTGTTTTAACAGGTATGCTATAGTGGAAGAATTGGCAGAGCTAGGAGCGAGTGTGTACACATGTTCCAGGAATGAATCAGAGCTTAACAAGTCCTTGAATGAATGGAAACTCAAAGGTTTTGATGTATTTGGTTCAGTCTGTGATGCTTCGAATCGGGTTCAAAAAGAAGAGCTGATGAATCTAGTGTCTTCTCAGTTTAATGGCAAACTTAACATCCTGGTAAACAATGTTGGAACAGCTTATGGAAAGCCAACAGTTGATTTCACTACAGAAGATTTTTCGTTTCTAATGGCTACAAATTTGGAATCTGCTTACCATTTTTCCCAACTGGCTCATCCTCTTCTCAAGAACTCATCATCAGGAAGCATTGTTTTCATGTCTTCTGTAGCTGGTGTTATGTCCATTGGCAATGTTGGATCCATCTATGGAGCTGCTAAAGGTAATCAAATCACATAAAATATTTACTCTTTGATAACTCCTATGTCACACATCATTTTATAACTCTTGAATCCTGGTTACAGGAGCTCTGAACCAGCTTGCGAAAAATTTGGCTTGCGAGTGGGCTAAAGACAATATAAGAGTGAATTCTGTGGCACCTTGGGCTATCATAACACCTCTAGCTGAACAGGTGACAGAAAATGCAGTTTTATCTTAAACTTGATTGTGCTGTGTTGTGCTGTGTTTATGTTGAAGTGTTTGTTGTTTGTAGTTTTTGAGTGAAGGGGAGTTTGCTGAGGAAGTAAGAGTCCGGACTCCGATGGGCCGAGCTGGAGAGCCAAAGGAGGTGTCTGCATTGGTGGCATTCTTGTGTATGCCTGTGGCTTCTTATGTTACAGGTCAAGTGATTTGTGTTGATGGTGGATATACTGTCAATGGCTACACTCCTACCAAATCAAACTAAAGAAGTTAATGTGGTCTTGTTTTTTATTCAAATATGTTGTAAACCTATGCATCTCAATAAAGTACTAATTTTTGTTTGGTTTTAGATCAAATTGTCTGATCAATACATATATATATATATATATATATATATATATATATATATGGACTAATACTTCAATAAAACTAATGGCTCAATCATTGTTTTTACTCTCCACTTCAAGTTCATCAAATTTATCTCTATGTAAATCCATCAATGGCTATAAAAATCCAACCTTTAATCACAAAACACTCTCTCTGAAGAACATGTCTAGCAATACAAGCATTGCATGCTCTTTAGATAACAGATGGTCTCTTCAAGGAACAACAGCTTTGGTCACTGGTGGCACTCGTGGTATTGGGTACTACTCATTGAATTTCATGTTTTGCTGTTTGTTTTTGATGAATTTGATGTGAATTCTCAACTGGGTATGTTTGTATTTGATGTTCAAGGCGAGCTATTGTGGAGGAGCTTGTGGGTTTCGGAGCTAGGGTTCATACTTGTTCTAGAAATGAAAACGAGTTAAATGAGTTCTTGAAGAACTGGGATGGTGAAATTACTGGTTCGGTTTGTGACGTGTCTGTTCATGACCAGAGAGAGCAATTGATGTTGACATTGGCTTCATTGTTTGATAATAAGCTTCATATACTTGTAAGCTCTTCATTGGATTTTACTTCCTTGGTTGCTACATGTTGTGTTGTATGTGTTCGATAATTTGCCTGTGAGAGAGTGAATTGGATATCTGATTCTGTAATTCAAGTCATATTGCATTGCAATATCTGTTGAGCACTGATTAGCATTACAATTGATGATTTGCTTTATAGGTTAACAATGTTGGGAGGAATATCCGGAAACCGATGGTTGATTTCACATCGGAAGAACTATCGACTCTTATGGCAACAAATTTGGAATCTGTTTTCCACTTATGCCAGCTCGCTTATCCTCTATTGAAAGCATCAGAAGCAGGAAGAGTTGTGTTTACATCCTCTGTATCTGGTTTTGTTTCCCTCAAAAATATGACCATTCAGGCATCAACTAAAGGTAACCAACTTGCACTGATCATTGCATTTTTCTTCTGTTGTTTTTCTATGAGCTTGAAGAGGTGTTTAACTTCTATGTTTTAGGAGCTATCAACCAACTTACAAGAAATTTAGCTTGCGAATGGGCGAAAGACAACATTAGATGTAATGCAGTCGCTCCTTGGTACATTAAAACCTCAATGGTAGAGCAAGTAAGGTTCCTAAAACCTGTAGCTCATTGCAGATATCATTTTGCATATAGATGTGTACAAATTTAGCAAACAATACTCTCTTTGATTGATACTACTACTGTGATGCTCTCCAGGTGCTAAGCAACAAAGAATATTTGGAAGAAGTTTATTCTCGCACACCTCTACGACGCTTAGGAGATCCGAAGGAGGTGTCTTCATTAGTAGCGTTTCTTTGCTTACCTGCCTCATCTTACATTACTGGTCAAATTATCTGCATTGATGGAGGGATGTCTGTGAATGGTTTCTACCCTTTGCATGACTAAAAATCGCCCACTCTGCTATTGTTTTATGCTTCTGTGTCTATACACATGCAACGCACAACAACTCGTGCAAGCGCGAGTGCTGGACATATTAGAATCAATTATATAAATCCAGTGCTTTTATATAGCAGACTCTATAATAGTTTTCTTTAATTCTATCTAATTGAATGGAGAAAATGAGTTATAAAACATAAATTTTAATAGAAATTTTTTTTTTTTTTTTTTTTAAAGTTAGATATTTTTCGAATCACTAAAAAACTATAATCGATTTTCTAACATTAAAACCGAATCGATTTTCTAACATTAAAACCGAATTTAATAAAAAATCAAACCGAACGCACCGATTCGATTTCGGTTTTTTTCCATCCATAATAGGAACCATGATACTGAACTAAACATAACTTATACACCACTACATTCCGTAAGGGTTACATTACACAGCTACAAAAACTTCCTCAACTCCCATAATTAGTCAAAAGTAAGAGGGTTCAAAGCGTAATTGACCCAAAATAAAACCCCTACACCCGAAAAATCAAATCCAAGCTCGTCACTCTCTCTTCAGCGAAACGACAAGGAAGCGAAGAGCGAAGCCATGTCGGTATCGACGCAGAGCCAGCCGAAGCTACGATGGGGAGAGCTAGAGGACGACGGAGAGGATTTGGATTTCCTATTGCCTCCGAAGCAGGTGATCGGACCAGACGATAACGGCATCAAAAAAGTAATCGAGTACAAATTCAACGACGATGGCAGTAAGGTTAAAATCACCACCACAACACGCATCCGTAAGCTCGCTAATGCTAGACTTAGCCGTCGTGCTCTTGAGAGGCGGAATTGGCGTCGATTCGGCGACGCTGTTAATGAAGATGTTGGTAGCCGCCTCACTATGGTCTCTACTGAGGAGATCCTCCTCGAACGGCCTAGGGCTCCCGGTAATACTCTTGTTTTTTTATGAAAATTTGTTTTGTTTTTTATTGTTGTAGAGTTGTGAATTGGTGTTAATTTGTGGATATTTGATAGATATAATGTGATTCAAAATTGTTAATGAATTATTGTTTTGGTCATGTTTTTGAATTGATTGAACCATAGATGATATAGAAATTCATATCTTAAAACTGTTGAATGTTTTTCTGGTAATTCGATCAGGTTTTGTTGATCTGAACCATTGCATTCTTCTGCACTGTTTATGTATATATATATATATATATATTTAAATCTCCTCCCGGTAATTTTTAGGCTGTTATCAGGCTGTTATCGTGAAAATGAAATTATAAAGGATAAATTTTATAACTAAAGGATCTTGCGTATTTTAAAAAAAAAATATATGGTTGATACAGCGAAAAATTCTGATATAGAGAATGACAAAGAGAAAATGCTGATATAGAGAATGGCAGAAAGGTTTCACTATATATACATATATAATATTTGAGTTGTATGTTATGAATGTAATACATTATATTTCCTTGTTTCAAGTCCAGCTTGCATGTGGCAGTTTACATCAGGGATTTTTGCATTCTCTGAAGTTATTGAATCTCATATAATATCATAGAAAGTAAATCATTCTTCTTTTATATTGTTTCTATGCTGGTTTCTTTATACTCATGATGAATAATGATTTGCTAACAGCAGACAAGAAGAAATAAAAGTTTCTGGAGATCCCTTGGCAAGTCTTGGAAAAGGAGGTGCTGTTCTCATGGTGTGCAGGACATGTGGGAAAAAGGGTGACCACTGGACTTCAAGGTGTCCTTACAAGGATCTTGCTGCTCCATCTGAAGGATTCATGGACAAACCTGCTGCATCGGAAACCACTACAGCAGCTGGTGGAGCTACCAAGGGAACATATGTTCCTCCTGGGATGAGAGCTGGTGCAGAGAGAAGTAGCGGTACTGATATGAGACGCAGGAATGATGAGAACTCTGTGAGAGTTACCAATCTCTCTGAGGATACTCGAGAGCCTGACTTGCTTGAGCTATTCCGTCCTTTTGGTGCTGTCAGCCGTGTCTATGTTGCTGTTGATCAGAAAACAGGCATGAGTAGAGGATTTGGTTTTGTGAACTTTGTCAGCAAAGAAGATGCGCAGAGGGCTATCAACAAACTTAATGGGTATGGTTACGACAATCTCATCCTCAGGGTTGAATGGGCCACCCCAAGAACAAATTAGTTTGCCTATTACTTTAAACTATCAATTTTTTTTGACGATTATTTCTTTCCATGTTTAAAACTGTGATTGTCTCGACAGAACTTGGCCTTTTCTTTTTTATCAATAATTTGTACTCAGATTATCTATGTTATGAATTAATTTTTACATTAGGAATATCTTTATATCCTATTATTGGTTTTTGTTGATACTCACTCATGTGCATTCAAAATAAACATCACATTGTTTTTATTGATGCATACCAAACATACAAAACATAGCATGCTGTTATTCATAAAATCAAGCAGGTGGCTATCACAAAAAGACATGGTGAACACCAGAAAATCGAATTGGCGACATGTTTCCATTAGAGGGACCGGTTGGAATATCTGTAGAGCGTTGCAGTGGCTTGAGGTGTCCGGAGTCTCCTGGAAGTCTAACATATTGTGCTGGAGGTGATTCACTAAACCAAGAATCCACCATTGTAGGTTCCTGTTCTCCACCTGGTCTGTACTGAATGAAGACCTTGTAAAAGAAAGGTATGAGACCTTCCATACTTCTCTATAGATTTCTCTACTTGGCAAAAACAGACAGGACGAATGCTTATATTTTGTAGGATTTGGTAGAATTTCAATGTCTTCATGCACACAAATTGACTTTACTTCTTGTTGAAGACAAATTTCAACTAATGCTATGATTAGTATGGTTAATTGATGTTTCCTTTTTTGTTTGATTGGATGATTTTATTCATGCATGTATTATGCTTGTAGTTGTTTTGTAACTTCATATGTCGATCATAGGGTCCGTTTATTGTTGAAAATAATAATCTTTGCATGATTATGTGTTAGGAAGGAAATAATATGAAAGATGATTGTTTTAGAGGTTTCAATCCAAATTGATTAAATTATTTTCTAATACAGTCTCTATTGGGACAGTCTAGATTTTAAAGTGACATTTTCTCGTTAAGGCACTTGGTGCTTGTTTAGTTTGACTGACTTTTAAATTTGACTTTTAGAAGCGGTTTTCTATGGTGTTTCGGATAACTGATGAGTGCTTGTGGCCTTATTTTAAAGCATTTTCAGGAGAAGTCAGATATATTAGCTTTATGGAAATGATTTTTACTTCTCTTCTTTTACACTCAAGGACATTTTTTATAAACATTCATTTGAATCTATTTTTGTCTAGATTTATCAAATTCCATCTAACTTCTTATCAGGTTTTGCATAGGTATTTCTAGTATTTAAGTCTTGATTAGGCTTTGCATATGCGATTATTTGAGTTATCATCTGATTCTGATTAGATTCATACAACATTATCAATGTCTTTAATTTTTTAATGACTATAATTTATTTATTTTTCTGATATGAGATCTTTTACATTCAATACCAGAGGCGTCCATGGTTTATAACATTCAATGCTATTGTCGTTGCCATTGATTGTATTTTGACATTATAAAACGAAGTGACATTCTACCAATGGCTTTGGACACAGTCTGATCACCTTGTTGACCACTTCTCTGTCATTTTTACCATCAAAAGCTGCACTATTTATTTGTGTGAATCTGGGGTTTTTTGAATCCGTAACGGATATAATTTTATTTGTGAATAGTAACTTTTAAGAGGCTTTTGTTATTTTGTGTTACCCATTTGACAAATATATCCACTACACAATATAATGTGAGTCTTGTCATTAGTAGTTTCAAATACAGATACATACATGTGAGATTCTATTGAAATGTGTGGTTAGACACTAGTGGAAGAGAACAAGACACGTGAACTCACACTTGTACTACTTTATGTTGTATATTTTTTTGGCAAGATTTTAACCCCAAATCATAAAATTCCCTAACTTTATTTTGTTTTATTTAAATGTAATATGATTCTATTAAGATTTTATTCTTTATAAACTCTAATACATCAAGAAAAAACATACCAAGGGAATCCAAATTGTGATTTTCTTTAATGTGTGGTGTGAAGATTGAGATTTTGCTAGATTGTCATTTATGAATCAAGTAGACTTTTCAATTAGGTAAGGCGACAATAAAAGATTCATTTTACTAGGGAAGGTAACACCATTTAATTCCTTAATCAATTAGGTGGTATTTATAATGTCAATTTCACATAAAATTTAATGCATTTCGATTTTAATTTTGAATTTCAAATTAATTTTCGGTATCAAAGAATTTATTTTGTTTTAAAAAAATACAACTAAAATCAATTTTAAATAAATAAATATTTAAAATTTAACTATTTATTGAAAATAAAATTACGTGCGCATTGAAAAAGCCCAAAGAAAGCCCAGATTCCATTTAAGACAGACTGGCTCATCGTGTGGTGGTGGCCCTGGCTCTTTTGTTTGTTTTCGCCTCTTCACTTCACAACTCATCTTACTAATCTTTCTCTCACACATATTGTAGTATCTGTCGTCTCTCCTCTTTCGGGAATCCAAAACTTTTCATGGCCTCGATCGTTGAATCTATCTGGCAGGTAAATTTTTCTTCTTCTTCAATGCTCTTATTCTTTTTTTAATTGATTTACTCTCGTCCTGGATCTATTTGGTAAATATTTCTGCTTGTTAATGCATGCAATTGTAGATTGTAGTGATGCTTGATGGGTATGTTTTGATTTTTGGTATTGGTATATGTAGATTGTTGTTTTTGAAATGATTTTTCTTTTTTTGGCAGGGTTTTGGGTTTTGTGATTTGTTTGGTATTTTGAAAAGATTGAAACTTGGTCTGTGCTTGACATTTGATTTACTTGAAATGCTGGATAAGTGGAATCTATTTTTTGGTTTAGTGCTTGGTCTTGATGAGAATCTTTGGAGTTCTTTGTGCATTTTGGTGAATCAATGTCTATCAGTTATAAGAAAAAATGATTTTAGGTCAACACTTAGAGTTGAGTACTTGGTACTAGGAAAAATGGGTTAGATTTGGAGAGAGAATGGGGTGATGGAGAGTTGTAATGTGATCGAGTTTACTCAGATTGAGATTAGTAGGATAACAAGCTACCTTTGTTCTTCTGATTAAGTACTGAAAGAAGTATGCGCAGATGTTGTAGTTTTAGTTTGTGCATTGGTCTCTTGGTTGAGATTGATGATTTACTGAATTTGTTGTTATTATTTATTATGATGATATTGAAGCTGATTTTCTATTTATGATGCAGTACCTTATCATAAATTTTAGTGATTTTCAACTCGCATGTCTCGGGAGCTTCTTTCTTCATGAAAGTGTCTTCTTCTTATCTGGACTTCCTTTTATATATCTCGAAAGGGCTGGATTATTGAGCAAGTACAAGATTCAGGTTTGGCAATTTTTTCTTTTTGATGCTCTTAGTTATGGTATAATTTTAGTATTAAGTGATGAAGTGTTTTTTTCTTTTCGATTCTCTTAGTTATGGTATAACTTTAGTATTAAGTGATAGTATATGACATTGAGTAGCTTTGATTGTGTTTTTACACTGTTTATTCTCATGGATCAAGATCATTATGCAATACTTTGACGTGAGTTTGTCTTGTTGAATCAACAGTTAAGCATGTTTGTCTCTGCTGTATTGCTGTCTGGATATGGACTTATTTCATTGAGATGTTCTTTAAATGCTTTTGATTTCTGACTAGTTTTGGGTTCTATGCAGACAAAAAACAATAGCCCTGCAGCCCAAGAGAAATGTATTGTTCGACTGCTTCTGTATCATTTTGGTGTCAATTTACCTGTTATGATCTTCTCTTATCCGGTTTTCAAATACATGGGCATGCGAAGTAGTCTTCCTCTGCCGTCCTGGTACTTTCAGGTTCTTTATACACTAGAGCTTTTTTTCCATATAGATGATACTCTTAAATGTTAGAATTGTTTTGTGGTCATGTATCTTTACAATTTAAATGCATTTGCACATCATGAACTCCAACTTATGGGGAAGCAAGCAGTCTATATATTTTGATCCCTACTTGTTGCAGGAAAGTGATACTATCCCAGATAATATTCTACTTTATCTTGGAAGATTTTGTGTTCTATTGGGGCCACCGAGTACTACATACGAAATGGTTGTACAAGCATGTTCACAGTGTTCATCACGAGTAAGTCCGGGTTTTGTGTTTCTGTTTGAAGCTTAATTCTTTGTAAGACCTTTGCAATGTCATTCTAAGATCTAGTAATTGATGTTTTTGATATATAGGTATGCTACACCATTTGGACTGACATCAGAATATGCCCATCCTGCTGAGATATTGTTCCTTGGCTTTGCTACTATCATTGGTCCTGCTATCACTGGACCCCATCTCATGACTCTATGGTTGTGGATGGTACTGAGAGTTCTGGAGACAGTTGAGGCACATTGTGGTTATCATTTTCCGTGGAGTCTCTCAAATTTCATTCCTTTATATGGAGGGTAAGTAAGTTGGTGCATTGTTTTATTGCTAGTTTATGTTTTGTGATTTCTTTCTGTATGTTCCTGAAGTATCTTTTATGTTGCAGAGCTGATTTTCATGACTATCATCACCGACTGCTGTACACCAAATCTGGAAACTACTCATCTACATTCACTTATATGGACTGGTAAGCTATTTTCCATTTGGCGAGCTGAAAAGTTGGTTTTTAGGAAAGTAGGGAGGTCTTAGGCTCTTGTTTCTTTTTCAATTTATTCATTCTAATTATGCATCTTAAATTTGGAAATGGCAATAAAGTAAAGGAATCAATAGGCCAAGAACATTATAAAATTTACTTGAGTATGCTTCACTTTTGACCCTTAGTACCTCCTCCACAAATGACCCACCACCAATAACAAGTGGATGTTGATTTTGAGCTCTGCACGTCTTTTCTCTAATTGACACACATGTATATCGTGTTGCTAACTTATATAGATATTATAACTAAACACAAACCACACACCATGATGTTTATTCATTCTTTGAGGATATGCTCCTCAGATTGATCAGTTCTAATCATTTTATAACATTTCAAGAAGAATAAGATTCTGATGCTTTTGGACTTTCCTTCATTGTCATTGTTTAATCTCCTTATGGGTATATAATCTTTTTACTCAATTATTATTTCCTTTCCTATATGGTTGTGTGGTACAGTAATACACTCAATTCTTGATTCCTCAATTCTTGATTCCCACCACTTTGCTTCTGGCCACCAATATTGTTCAGGAAAACCGAATCTATCTTTTAATCTCTCAATCTTCCTTATCCGTCTTTGATATCTCTTTCTGCCTATATTTTCCTGACAAGTAACCAAAAGAATCAATCTTCTCACCTTTTATATTGATGGTTCTTTTGAATATGCTTACAGGATATTTGGTACCGACAAGGGTTACAGAAAGTTGAAAGCTCTAAAGAGTGTTAATGAGGTTGAAGAAGATGTTAAGAAGCAGACATAACACAATAGGAGGGGACAGACATTCTTTTTCCGAGTTCGACATTCGAACTGGGGATCCGGAATAGGATTTTCAGTGTTTCATCATCTCTCGGATGTTTCAATCTCTATGTGTGCAATCCTCTTCACCTTTTTTCACTTCATGTTGTTTACAACTTGTTGTAGTGTAGAGAACCATTAGAAAGATTTCTATGGTTAATGAAGTCAAGCTCTTTTATGTTGTTATATCTTGTTAGTATTATGTGCAAAATGTGCAAAACATATACACATTTCATCATTCCTGTAATCTCTTCTCTTAAAGCTTTGTTTGGTATCAGCTTTTGGAGCAGTATTAGCTTAATGTTTTTATTATGATAGTCTCCAATTAAACTACCAAGTATGATCCGACAAAGGAAAATGGTCTGTATTTCATTTCATTACAGAACAGGAAGTGAAACTAAAACCTAATTAAATGTAAAAAGACAAGACACGTAAGACATTTAAACTTTATCCATTCAAAAGAAAACTTCAAAAAACACTAAACACGTGTGACTGATTTGACCTCCACTGACCACCACCATAATCACACACCACGTTGTTTTCATCCATCATTTAACAAAAGACCACCACCTTGTTAGTTTCATAAAAGACCAAATTACCCTCGACAAAGGACTTACGTGTCCCTCCGTAGATCTACCACCACAACACTGACATTATCGGTACTCTGTCTAGCCAACGCCAATTTCGTCAACAACAATGAAGCATCTGCACAGCTTTTGTCTGACACTAACCCTGACCTTAACTGCTCCTCCGACATCTCCTCCGACGTCGACGCTATCGGCGGCAACTCTGTTCTTCCAGTTATACACATCTTGGCAACACCACAAGCTGTTTGATTCGACACAACGTCCCATAATCCATCAGTCCCGAGAATCAAACACTCGTCTTCTGGTGACCTCTTCACCACCGTCACTTCCGGCTCACAGGTCACAAACGGTTTTAGGTAGTTATCGCCGATTGCTCTCGACATTGCTAATACTCCGAGTACACGTGGACCGTCCCAGTATATGACACGTCCTCCGGCTTGTTCGATCCGTGTGTACTCATCTGGACGATCCGGCTATCACAAAAAGATATATATTCAGAAAAATAAAATTACGATTTTGCCACTGTTGTTAGTTATGGTTACAGAAATCAAAATCAAATTCAAACCTTGTGATCTGATGAGAGAGGGATGGCTTTGCCTTTACGACACAAGACGGCTCTAGAGTCTCCGCAGTTAGCAATGACGATTTTGTCTAGTGTGACGATGGCGGTGACCGCGGTTGATCCCACGGCGTCACATTCCGGGGTTCGAAGCTCACATCTGCAGCTTGTGTTCACCACTCCTTCGTTCCACGCGCTCACTTCTCTGTCCATGCGCGTGAAGCTTTGCTTCAGTGTGTTTTGCCAGTCTGTTAGTTCGTTTTCGCTTCCGCTCTTCTCCATCTCCTCCCTAACTAACTCGTGCAATCGCTCCTTGCACCGCATCGCCACCTGTAAAAATAAAAAATAATAATAAATTAATTTAAAATAAATTAAAAGCTTTAAAAATCTAAATTTTGATGTGAGAATTGTGTTTACATGAGAGCAGCCATGACCGTCGTAGACAGCGAAGAAGTGAAACCCAGCGGTGCAAGTAGTATCGTAATTTTGGTTGAAGAAATAAGGATGAGCAGAAACAGCGTCTTCCATATCGCGTCTTCTTCCACAGACGGAAGCGAGGCCGTATTTCGGTTGCGATTCCGGCGTCAGTAAAAATGACGGAGCCGAATAACACTTCTGACGCAGCAAGTTTTCCTGTTTCTCCGTCGTTCTCGTTCCACTCTCCGGTTTAGTCATCTCTCCTTTCTTTACCTGACCTTGTTGCTGTAGCTCTCCACGTCCTCCCTGCACTTCCTGATCCGACGAACCACCACCGTTCACACCACGGGAAAACAACGGCGACGACATCTTCAGCCGCTTATCATTATCATTTTCCGGCGGCGGCACACCTGTAACAATCTTAAACCTCCTGATCTCCATCCTCCTCCTCCTCGCCGCTCTAGAACTCGTATCGCACGCCGTCATCACCGGTTCGTTTTCGCTCACAACTCCGCCGTAGCAGATCTCCGCCATCTCAGCCTCACACAACATTAAAAAAGAAAAAACAAAAATTAAAAAAACTACTCACTCCTTTTCCTTCTCTCCTGTTGAGTTCAAATAAAAGTGAAAAACTCGCGCGCAAGAACGCGTGGGCTTATGAAACGAAGCCATGAATAAAGCTTTTAATTTCCGTTTTATTATTAATTTTTAACATAACATCCATACGGAAGCAGAAAACTGGAATCAAAGGACTCGTGTCATCAAATGAAGATAAACTATAGTACTATTCCTATTTCTCCACGGTCAGGTCAGAAAAACTGCCCCATCATCACCACCGTCGATGTCTTACACGTGTTACGTTTCCTCTCTACGTGGCGCACGTTCACACAACCAGCTCTCCTTTCTCGACACGCATTATAGTAGTCGTTACCGCTTCGTAACATTTTTTCAATTTTTGACTTCAACACGTGTCTCCATCTACGATATTGCGAGAGAAATTACTTTATTTCCATAAAAAGCCCATCGTGGCCCAATTAAAAACGACTACGTATCACCCTTTTCGGGTCCACCTGTCAACATCCACCAGAATATCTAACGAAAACCCGACACCTTCATCGACACGTACACGTGTAGACTTTCGTCCCCCAACCGGACCCACTCGTGAAACTCGTGGAGTGATTCGATTGGGTGAAGGTGGGGGACCTATGTTAGTTAGAGTGGGGTGGTGTGCATAGTAGTAGAAGTTGTTAACTATGGTTAATGGATGGTGTGGTTAAGTTAGAGAGAGTGGACTTTGATGAGACATGGTTAATTGTTTTTGGGGCTTGTGTAGGCGTGAGTTTGGTTATTTTGCATGAGTGACATGTTTTGATTTAGATGATCTGGGTTGTTGACACGTGTGTATGAGCTCCGACCAGTGTCATGATCTTCTTGTTATCTTCCACGTATCAATCAGTTTCATGAATCATTTAGGTACAAAACCAAACCAAACTAAGATGTATTAATGTACCAACCTCATATCTTTAATGTCATCTGATTTTATATATATATATATATATAAAACGATTAGTCAATCTCAAACATAAATTTCTACATGAAATGGTTTCTTCCATTTAAATATACTTAGTTTTCAAATATTAATGATTCAAAGTCATAGATAGATGTTGTGTTGGCTAATTATAAGTTGATGGTGGAAAAGAAAAACATACGCAAACTTTTTATCAGACGTGTCGGGTTTTGATTGGTTAGATTTCAATCGAAATTAACTAAAAGAAGTAAAAAAGCAACTAACTCCGATTAATCTATCACATAAATCACACAATATTGACTATAAGTGGAATTTTATAATTTCTATAATCATCTCATGTAAATGTAATATTTATTATTTAATCTTCAAGACAATAATGTAATCAGATTTTTTAATTATAGTGCAAGTATTTGCCGTTGAGTTTGGTATGCTTTTATATCTACCCCACCATATATATTCTAATCACTCATGTTTAATCAATTAATTAGCATTGTTATAGGATATTTCAGTCAAATGTTCTTTATAACGCCTTCCAATTAAATAGACACACTAAAATTATAAACTCAAATGAATTTTATTGTTTGGTTGCTTTAAGCATGTAACAAGACAACCTTATGAGAGATCATAAGTTATTGAAAGATGGTTTTATACTTTTGAAGTTTCAAATATGGGGAACATGAAAGCCATTAACAGTGAATCCTCCATCAGCACAAATAACCTGTCCCGTTATGTATGAAGCAGCAGGCATGCACAGAAATGCTACGAGAGCTGCCACCTCTTGCTTCTCTCCGGTCCGTCCCATTGGATTTCGAGCCACCACTTCAGCATAGAATTTTTCATCTTCAAAAAGCTTTAAAAAGAAAATAAAAATGATTATTATATTATAAAAATATTAATCAAATTCATTCTTTTATTGTAAAAGCTTATTTAGTGTGTCTTTTATTTTAAATTTGAGAAATTATTACTAATATAATTATTTTAAAAAAAATTAACTTTCAAAAACTGTTTTAAAAAAAATCAAAGTGTAAATTTATAAAAATAGTTTTTATTTATATTTTTATAATTAAAAATTAAAAAATATAATTTTTTTCTACAATTAAAAGTAAATATAATTTAAATAATAAAATTTTTTTCTATACAAATTTTATTTTTTAATATTATCTTCTCATTTATAAAACAACCTATTTTTAAATTATGATATCCTAGTTGAATATAAATCAAGTTTATTTTAAAAATAAATCAAAATATAAAATAAAAAGTTAAAAGTAAAATGATTATTATCATTTTTTTAAAATGGAAGCATATGGATTATATTTTTAATTGAGGGAGGCACATGACATTTTACCCTGTCTCGTATCGTAATATCTTCGGAGGTAACTAATTGTAAATTTCCAAATGAACCCTCAAATATACAAAAATTACAAAATAACGAAAATTCTTACCGGTTCAGTCAAAGAGGTCTTTATAAAATAAGGAGCCACACAATTTGCCCTTATGTTGTCCTTTGCCCATTCACATGCCAAATTCTTGGCAAGTTGATTCAAAGCCCCTACACATCAAACCAGTTCATGTCACATTAACAACTTTCAAACCAATTCATGCCAAATTAGTATTATTATCACCTTTGGTCACACCATAAATGGAACCGACATCGACATGCAAAACACTAGCAACAGAAGACATAAACACAATGCTTCCGGCACCAGAGGCTTTGAGAAGTGGATAAGCCAATTGAGACATGTTATAAGCAGATTCAAAGTTGGTTGCCATGTAAAATGAGAACTCTTCTGCCGTGTACTCTTCTGTTCGCTTTCTCACTGTTGTCCCAACATTATTCACCTGTTCTTAATAATTATTCAAAATCAATCTTCCACAGACTAAATAACATAAATCTTCCAAATGTATAGACTTACGAGAATGTTGAGTTTTCCATTGAAGAGTGTAGAGACTTCATTGATGAGCTCTTCACGGTCTTCTCTTTTCGACACGTTGCGAATCGAACCGGAGACTTTGAAGCCTTTGTTTTGCCAGTCTTCAAGGCATTGCTTGAGCTCTGGTTCGTCTATTGTGCACATATGCACTGTTGCTCCGAGCTCTGCCAATTCTTCAACTATTGCTTGCCTGGATATATATACATTTCGGGTACATGCACTTGTCAAATGGACTGGGCCGGGCCCAAAATGGAACACAATAACTGAATAAGGCGCATACGGCCCAACCTTCAAATTAGACCAATTGATAAAATTTTAAAAAATTAATATAGCATTATTTTAAAATTTGTCCTTCTTAAGTAATTTAAGAGAATAGGTACAAAATCACATTTTGTAAAATTAATATAGCATTATTTTAGATCAGTAATTTTTTATTTATTTATATTTTCGGATTTTTTTAAATTATTTTAAATTATTTAAATGAGTTTCTGTCCATTAAAACTACTTTTAATATTTTTACTTGAAAATAATTATATTTTACTATTTTATTATATTTCGTTTGCTTTCCGGTTTGATTTGAAAATAAATAAATATAAAAAATTATTTAATTTAATTTTGTAAAATAAAAAAAATAAATTTATAAAATTTTTAATTTTTTAAAAATATTAATTTTTAATTAAAATTTCTAAAGTGCAAATATCCTAATGATATCCAATGTAGTTTTTCACTTTCTTAATAATAGTTTCTAAATCTGTAAACTATTTGACATGTTATCTAGTTCAAACACTTGCCAACATAAGCATAGTTAAAGTCTCCTAACTTTTCAAGTAACCATATCTATATTTTATATATATATATATATATATATATATTAAAAGTAACCATATCTATTTTTATATATATATATATATATATATATATATTAAAAAGAAAATATGTAAAGAAGAAGAAGTACCCGAGTCCTCTAGATCCACCAGTGACAAGAGCAGTCAAGCCTTTAAGACTCCATCTATTCTTACTCGAACCACCCATTTTTCCTCTCTTGATCTGATCTCTATAAATCACCAGACACAATACACATGCAAGTGAATGTGATGTGTCACTATTTATACAAAATCTTCTAGACAGGACCACATGTACCCACCCCATCACTACCATTTTTTTAACATCAAAATCATTTATTTTTATTTTTCAATTCATTTAAAAAAATCGAAAAATACCCAGTTGGTTGCATTAATGAATAAATAATAGTCAACTATCGAAGTGGGGGTTGTTGTGATGATAACTATGAAGTGTGTAAATTCAATACAACGTTGTTGACTGTGACTAGTTACATTGTTGTTATCAACTACATGTGTAATAAATTCAATTGATGTTGTTATGTTTTGGACAGTTAAAGTTAATTGTTGTGTTGATGTTCAATGTATGTGAAATCGTTTGTTTGTGTCAATGAATCTGAACCTGAATTTTCAACAGCAGCCTCGTGTTTTTTCAATTATATATTTACTGGTAGTACATTTGGGAAAATTACTACTAGCACGTTTTGTAGTTTAAAAGAGTTAAATTTTGGTACATTGACCATGTTCCTTGTTCTTTTGGTTTGTTTGAAGTTGGGTGTCTTCCAATTTTGAACACCCAATATTGGTAATATTGGGTGCCTCCATCTCATGAACCAATATGTAAAAATAAGAATATAGATGATTCTGAGCATATTGGTCTGAGTATCTGAAGAGGCTGTTCAAGTAATTAAATAAAAATTCCCATCACGAATAATTTTCATAAATGCTACGCAAACCTTGCCTGAAATGGTTCAAAATCCAGTAACTTTAAGATCGAAACAATACTTCTATTTTATTTGTTGTTTTTAATTTTTTTTTTAAATATTTATTTTATTTTCCAATTTTTTCAACTTTAATATCCAATACTAATACTTTATCTTAGCCATTTATCACTTATATTGATATTTGCAGGGTCCAAATGAAACAAAATTTAGTTGTTGAAACTCTATTAATAAAATTTAAATAATTTTTTGTCTATGAAATAATCCATGGAGGACGAAACATACTATATGAAGTTACAAAATTGACCTTAGTATATATATTGGCATTAATTATACTTCAACGGTAAATTTGTAATACTTGTAAATTCATATTTTGAATTTTTCACTACTAATCCAATAAAAATAATATTTTGGTCACTTAAAATAAAATAGAATATAAAAATATTTAACAACTATTTAAAATTATCTATATAAATGATATTGCAAATCAATGAACCCAATAAAAAAATATATAGACCTAAAATAGTGCCATGACACATTACAAGTTTATTGAATTGAATTGAAGCAACCAACCACAATAGAAAGATCATTGTTTGCCTTTTAAACCATATAAGTTTTTTATTACATGTTTGGATTTGAGAATCCGAAAGCTGTGTATCCTCCATCCACAGAAATAACCTGACCGGAAACATAAGACGATCCCGGCATGCATAAAAAAGCGACCACTGAAGACACTTCTCTGGCTTCTCCCACTCGTCTCATCGGATTTCGGGATATTGCTTCTTTCATGAAGTTTTCGTCGTTTAAAACCTGATTGATTCATTGACGATTGCTTTAACATTATGAAAAATTCATTCTCTATTTGTCTGAAATTATTCTTAAAATTTTTATTTTTATTTTATAATTTAGTTTTAAAATGATTTTATTATATAAGTTATTTTATAATTCGATTTTAAAATGACTTCAAGATAATAAATATTATCAGTAATATAATAAGTTAATTTTAGAAAGAAAAAAAAAAGTTAGAATAGTTAGGAAAATGTTATATATAAAGGGTAACAGTAAAACTATGTTTTTAATTTATTTACAACAGAAAAATTTAGTCAAAATATATTTAATACATATATTAAAGTATATAAATATAATATTGTCCACTTTAAGTTAGGGCCGAACCCATATAAAATTATTTTTTAATATTACCATCCAAAAAAATATCATACTATTAGGATGCAATACATAATTATATTTATATATACCATATATATTTTGAAAATTCTTACAATATTGGACTTAATCGTAACCATTCTTATTCAATTTTAATGGTATAAAATACACCAGACTGAGAATACAAATATATAATCAATATATTAATATGAATCTGCTTGAAATTAATATTGACAACCATTTTAGAAAGTGTGAAGTTAAAATTTAATTTATCCGACCAGAACTCTACACAGAACAAACGGAGAAGAGAAAATACATACAGTTTCAGCTAGGGAAGTAGCAATGTAGTAAGGTGCAACAGCATTTACTCTTATATTATCTTTGGCCCACTCACATGCAGAGTCCTTTGTAAACATGTTTATAGCTCCTGTAAAACAAATCAAACTTAAATAACATAATCACAATTAATGATATTAATGAAACAAAATTCATTAGTTAAAAAAAGACCTTTAGTGATTCCATATAGGGTTCCAACACCTCCGGAAACAAGTCCAGCAACTGAAGATATGAAAACAATTTGTCCAGATCCTGAAGCTTTGAGCAGTGGATGAACTAATTGTGATAAATGGTATGCTGGTTCAAAGTTTGTATTCATCATTAGTTTATAATCTTCTTCGTTGTACTCCACTGTTGGTTTTATCACATTTGTCCCCACATTGTTAACCTGGACATGTATCAATAATGTCACTTGGAATAATTGGGAGAGGTGTCAAAATCAATTACAAGTAAATACACTAAGAGGATACTGTGTATTCTACACGACCCTTTTAGATGCATTTAAAAGTAAATCTAGTGAATTTGATCGTGATCTAGAGAATACCGTATTTAAAAAAAAAAAATAAATTAATAATGATCTAACATAATTTAAATGTTAAATTAATTTTATTTTTAAAGGGTATTAATACCTATTTCTTTCGCAACTCAAAAAATATACAAGTAATTCATAAAAACATTTTAAAAGTTTAAGTTTTCATAAAGTCATAATCGCTAACTAAAAATATTTAGACATACAAATATATTAAGGTCATAATCGTTAACTAAAAATATTTAAACATACAAATATATTAAGACATACAAATATATTAAGCTTTTCCTGAAATAAACCAGACACTTCTTTGATTAACTTTTCTCTTTGAACTCGAGACGAGATGTCATGAATTGAACCGGAAACCTTAAACCCTTTAATTTTCCATTCATGCAAGGATTTATTAAGCTCAGGTTCATCAATATCACATGTGTGCACTATTGCACCAAGCTCTGATAGTTCTTCAACTATAGCATGCCTGCGCATAACACAATAAATCCGTTATAAGGACATTTTAGTCATTTCAACATATTCGAAAATTAACCTAGAAAAAACATCAAGAAAACAAACCCTATGCCTTTGGCTCCTCCGGTGACCAATGCAGTCATGCCTTGAAGACTCCATCTATTCAGATTCTGTGACATTTTTTTTTTTCACTTATTGTTCTCTCACAATGGTGATATATATAGAGTTGTATTATGTATATTTATATATGGATTTTAGGTAGGGATATATGTGATGGTGAGTTTGTGATAGTGAATGGTTTACGTGTTCAATTTCGATAACTTTTCAAATATCTACCTGGCTTATTTGAAAATATAGAGACACAATGTCATAATTCAGCATACCTAAATGGTCATGTGAATCAGTTTGGTGTGGAACACATTGTTGTATAGTACAATTGCAATTTTTGGCCTATATTTACTTATCCGAAATATCCACCTCTTATTCGTAAATATCACTCAATAATTGTACCGTAAATTATTGACTTTGATTTTGAAAAAGTTTTTGGGAGTTTGTTTTGATAACGATTTGAAAATAAAAAATAAAAAATTATAGATTTATGAAAGAATATGATGCAAAATAAAAACGGTTATAATTTATTTAGATACTGTTTAGTTTTTTTTTTTCTTAATTCAAAATTCGACGATTTAAATTTTAATTTAAGAAAAGATCACATAATTATATTGTATATTTGTTGAAAAGTTATGAAATAAAATGGTTTTTAAATTGTTCAATATAATTTTAAAAGAGCAAACAAAACAAAAATATCATTTTTAGTTTGATTGATTTTGAGTTATTTGTGTCGGTCTTATTGCACTACTAAAGATATAGATATTAAATAAAGAAGTTAAGATTATTTTTCTATTAAATAATTTAAACTTTTCAAATACTTTAATATAATCTTTGTTGGGTGTCAAACTTAATATCACATCAGTAATATAAGAGAATAATGACTTGTATATAAAATATTCAGAGAACTCCATTAGTATGAGATTTTTTAGTTGGTGGTACCCAAAAATAAATCTATGCGGGTTCGACTCTGACCCAAAGCAGACAATATCATCCTAATGTAAGAGTTGGGGGAGCGGCTCCAGAGAGTCCAACAAGTGGTATCAGAGCCTGATTCAGATATGGAGCCCGTGATAAGATTAGTGTTCAGGCAGCAGAAGTGGAGGATTGTTGGGGTGTCAAACCCAATTACCACATCGCTGGGGGAGCGACTCCGGAGGGTCCA
This sequence comes from Cardiospermum halicacabum, assembly GCA_031304145.1. NCBI lineage: Eukaryota > Viridiplantae > Streptophyta > Magnoliopsida > Sapindales > Sapindaceae > Cardiospermum > Cardiospermum halicacabum. The sequence goes on along the minus strand of CM062390.1, from coordinate 10,811,544 downwards.
ACGATCTGTTCCCATCAAATATATTTAAATATTATTATAGACGTTCATAAATTACAATCCAAACCCAAGAGTTTATAGTGGATTGAAGATAACAATGTGAAAACTAGTTTAGTATTTAGCCTCCAAGCAAGTTCAACTTGGCATTTCCCATTTGGATTAAAGTAGATTTGCAAACAATTTCAAACATAGCTAAACGTGAATACATGAACAATCATTTCCAAGTTGAAAACAATCAATTTAGTCTTGGAAAAGTGAAGCCATTGATTGTGAAACCGCCATCCACACAAATGACTTGACCAGTTATATAAGAAGCTGGAGGCATGCACAAAAATGCCACCAAACCGGACACCTCCTTAGGCTCTCCTATGCGTCCCATTGGAGTCCGAAGTCTTACTTCCTCCCTAAATTTTTCCTCACTCAAGAACTGAAAACAGAATAATGATAAATTATATTTAATTTTTTTATTTAAATATATAATTACATTCTCTTTATAAAATAAATAAAGATATGACATAAAAATAATTTTATATTAAATTTTAATGGTTGAGTGGATAGTTATAATAATTTTTTTTTTTTAAATAAAAATTATATAATTATAATTTTTTAATTTAAAAGGTCAAAGTATAATTTGTAGTAGAATTCGAAATGCACACTTCAATGATGAAGATGAAAATAGATTTGGTAAGATTCATTTCTGACTGAACTACTCTTTTAAATTGATTATTTGAATTATTAGTATTTTTAAAAAAAAAAAAAATCAATCAAATTAATAAGAAATTTGGAAACCACACATATTTTAAGAAAATAATTCAAAATTATTTTATATTTAAAAGATTTTAAAAACAGAACTCAAATTTGAATCGAATTTTGTTTTTAGTATTGAAAATTCGATTTCTATATTAAATTACTCCGCTAGTCTTATGGATAGTTAATAACTTAATGCCGATATCTTTATTGACAACTGATGGAAGTTAAATTTACCATCAGATGTGGAATTACAAATATATTATAAAATTCAAATTTTCCATGAAAATAGAACACTTTTAAATTAAATTTTTTTTTTAAAAAAAAAAGATCGAAATAAAACCCAGATTTGAATTGGAAAAATAATAATAATAATAAATCAATCAAATAAATAAAATCATTCTTACCGGTTCTACTAGAGGAGTTGTTATGAGCCAAGGTGCTATGGAATTCACCCTTATACCATCTCTTGCCCATTCACAAGCCAAATTTTTGACAAGCTGGTTTATAGCTCCTGAAAAGGTTAAAAATATGTAACCATATTTTTACTAATAAATAAATTACAAAATAAATAAATATTATTAATACATATTTACATCCTCTTAATCAATAATAAAATTTTATTTTATTAATATAATAATAAATATACAGATTTAAATTTATTTTAAAGTTAATTTTACTTAATATTCTCATCAATTTTTATTAGATAAGAGTATGAAAGTTAATTTTATTTAGGGTTATTTGTAAAAACACCCAATTTTTTCAAACGTTTCACTTTGAGCATCCGGTTTTGAAAAGTTTTGGAAAACCACCCAAAATCAAAACTACTAGTGGTTTTGGTATTTTTGTGAGTGGTTTTGGTGTTGTATGAGTGATTTTGAAATTCTATGTGTTTTAATTTGAAGATTCGGAAATTCCCTAAAATCAAAATTACTCATATAACACCAAAACCGCTCACAAAAATACCAAAATCACTGGTGGTTTTGATTTTGAGGTGATTTTCCAAAACTTTTCAAAATCGGGTGTTCAAAGTGAAATGTTTGATAAAATGGGGTATTTTTAGAAATAACCCTTTTACTTAGTATCCCCATTAACTTTTATAGATAAGAGACTAAATATATATTAATACCAAATGAAGAAATTTGTCATCATTCATTAATGTAATTAAATCTTAAAATATTATTGAAATATTAGTGAAGACATAAGATCAGTTTAGAGAATGAATAATTGAGTTACACAAATCACCTTTAGTGAGACCATAAACAGATCCAACAAAATCCAGAGAGGAAACACCAGCTACAGAAGACATGAACACAACACTTCCAGATCCAGATTTCTTCAAACAAGGATAAGCCAATTGAGTCAAATGATAACCTGACTCCAAATTTGTAGCCACTAAACATGAAAAATCCTCCTCCTTATAATCCACTGTCTTTTTCCCACCAACTGTTCCAACATTGTTTACAAGAATGTCAAGTCTTCCATCAAACTGAGTAGACACATGTTTCATTAGCTTTTCCCTTTCAGATCTACAAGACACATCACACACCAAACCAAACACTTCAAACCCTTTGTTCCTCCATTGGTCTATGCAGTTTTTAAGCTCTGTTTGGTTTCTTGAACATGTGAACACTCTTGTCCCTAGCTCTGCTAGTTCTTCCACAATTGCATGCCTGTGGAGTTTACACAGAATATTTATATGAAGAACACAGAAAAATTGAGAAGAGGGTGTGAAAGAGAGTACCCAATTCCTTTGGTTCCACCAGTTACTAGAGCTGTTTTGGCTTGGAGATTCCATCTGGTTAGTGCACTAGTTTGAGCCATTTTTACTCTTTAGTATGAATTTTAATGGTATTTGTCATTCTTCAAATTAATATGTACAAACCACAACAGCATGGTTTTTGTCTTCACCTCTCCTCTCATAATATCTTGTAAGTTATGGTCCAAAAAATAAAAATAAAAATAATAAAATAAGCTGATATTTTTATCCAAGGATAAAATAAATTTATAACATTTAAATAGAATACCAAAAATAACTCAACATTAATATTTTTCTGATTCAATTTTACAAAATTATAAAATATGAAAATAAAGTAAAATTTATATAAAAATAACTCATTATTTATATTTTAAAAAATACTTTAATTTATATTAATATATCATTCTGATAGTATTATTCAAATAATTTAATTAATATTTAAAATAATATTACCAATAATACAAATTACTTTTCTGGTATATAAAGGTATAATCAAATCACTGGATAATAAGTAAATAAATTTTTATTTATGGTTTTGTCAGCAATAGTGTAAATATAATAGGACAACCAAAGTAAAGACATATATTATAACAATAACAATGCTACAGGTGTTCGGCAACTTTTGAACACATAAACGGATAATAGAAACAGTTTCACAATTCTATTGCCATAAAGAAAAGTAATATTTTCATTCCTTAAAAAAAATCATGGAAATCTAAAAGCTTACGAAAGTAACGAAAGAAAAATCAAAATTCTAATTTCATTGCTTAACTTTTTATTTAATAAGAATTTGAATTGAAACCATAATAATCTACCATACACGTTTTCTTTCATTCTAAATCTCCAGAAGCACTCATTTTCATCTTGAATTTTTTCGGTAGCTCTCTTGCATCGATTTGTTGAGTTAAAAAATCCATCTTTTACTTCCTTAACTTCTATTCTAAGGTAATATCACATAAAACCAATGTCAGTCATTTCAAATTCTTTAGTCATTGCTTGTTTGAAATTTTTAGACATTTTTTAATTGCTTTATGTAAAGATTAAGTCATCCCGTACAGACACGCGATCATAATATCTTTTCCTTTGACATACAATGCATGCTGGTGAGAACACTTTATAAAGTCTTTTTGTTGAAAGTATTTTTTGATCCGACTATTCCATGCCCGCGGTGCTTATTTTAATCCATAAAATACCTTTTTCAACTTTAAAACTTTTGTCTTCTTGTCTTTTAATTTGATATCCTAAAAGTTACTCGATGTAGACTTCTTCTTTGAGATCTCCATTTAGAAAGGCTGATTTTACATCCATCTGATGAATCTTCCACACATTGTGTGCCGTCACTGAAATAATGAACCTCATCGTTTCCATTCGGACTACTGGAGCAAATATTTTATCATAGTCTATGCCGGTTCTTTGACTGTAGCCTTTAGCTACTAGTCTTGTCTTGTACCTCTTAATTGCTCCTTTAGCATTCTTCTTAAGTTTGTAAACTCACTTGACTTCAATTGCCTTTCATCCTTCAGGTATAGAAGTAAGTTTTCCATGTATTATTCCTTCCAATTGTCTTTATCTTTTCTGTCATTATATCCCTCCAATTTTTGTTTTGAACAACTTCTTGAAAATTTAATGGCTCAGAATCAGCAAAAAGACAAAAGAGAGTAAGATCATCTTGCCTTTCAGTTGATTCATATAGCTCTTGTAAACTTCTTACATGTGTCTCATCTTCACTTGATTCTCTATCGTTGTCTTCATTTCAGAATTTGGTCCACTATTATTCTCCTGCTGTTGGAATACTCTCGGTTGCTCTCTTTCATTTTCTATGAAGTAAGGAGCAGTTTCTTCTCAAACATCCCATTCCCACGTTTTATCTTCATCAAATTTACATCTCTACTAATGATGGTCTTCCGATTAGTTGGATTGTAACTTATAGTCTTTCAAGCTTTCATCGTAACCAATGAGGACTAACTTCTTGCTTTTATCATCAAATTTGGATCTTATTTCATTGGCAACATGTTCGTAAGCGAGACTTCCAAACACTGTGAGATGAGATATCCTAGATTTTTTTGCCACTCCAAGCCTCTTATGGTGTCTTACCCCATACACTTCTTGATGGCGAACGATTACTTAAATATAATACAGTCACTACAGCTTCTGCCAAAAGTTCCACTGGCATCTTTTTACTTTTGATCATACTTCGAGCCATATTGACGATGGTTCTATTCATTTATTCAACTACTCATTTCTGTTGCGGTGACCTTGGAATAGTCAATTGTCAATGGATACCATTAATTTTACAAAACTCCTAAAATTCTTATAAAGTGAACTCTCATCCTCTGTTGGATATTAACGCTTTAATCTGGTGTCCACTTTCCATCTCTACTACAGTTTTGAACTCCTTGAAATTATCAAACCCTTCTGATTTCTCTTTTAAAAAATAAACCCATGTTTTCCTTGAGAAGTCATCGATGAAAAGGAGAAAGCAATACTCTTACCCATAGAACTTGGTTTAATTGGTCCGTAGACGATGTATGCACAAGCTCGAGTAGTTCTTTGGCTCTTGAATTAGATTCCTTTAGAAAACTACTTCAAAAATATTTTCCTAGTAAGCATCCTTCACAGAGTTGATCAGGCAGATTGATGAATGGAAATCCTTTAAACATTCCATTATTTTCCAGCAATTTTAACCCTCCAAAGTTTAAGTGCCAACTTAAGTGTCATAGCCAAGACTGATCCTTGAAGCATGCATTTAAACACTTGACTACATCATTTTAAATGTTGAATTTAATATTCTATTTCTTGACATCAGTACCTTGGTTATTAACCTGTCTCGATTATCTCTTCCTGAAAGAGAAAAATCTTTCATACATATATGATACCATTTTTCCAAAAGTTGACCCAAGCTCAAAATTTGTTAGGCATATAATAAACATTTGAAATAAATTGTTGGTGGTCATTCTTTAAGCGAATAAGGATATTACCTCTTCCCTTTACTACCACATTGGATGCATCTCCAAAAGATACTTCTCCATTCACCAACTCATTAAGTTCCACGAACATGTTCCCACACATGTGATTGCTAGCACCTGTTTCAAGATACCAAGTGTTTGCGGATTCATCCGTTTTGTCTTTGTATGCCAAAAAAAGAGTAAATTTTCAAAGTTAGTTTCTTCCATGAAATTAGCCTTCTCTTCAACCTTAGATCTTGGTCCTTTGCACTCCGAAGCATAATTGCCAAATTTCTGGCAATTGAATTGGTAGCATTGAATTTGCGATTTTTCATACCTTATTCTTAGATTATCTTTATATCGACTACTATTTGAGTTTCCCCTTCTATCTTCACTGTTAAAGTTTGACCTTCCTCTTCCAGTCTGCGACCTCATCCTTGTGCATGTCCTCTTTCGTGTTGACCTCTTATCATGCTTGAACTTTCTTCCTTTTCCTTTAAGTTTATTTGCATTTTAAAACTTTTTTCTTTTAATTTCATTCTGCTTTTTATATTTTTCTCCATAAGCTTAAAGTGAGCCCAAAAGTTGTTCAATAGTCATTTCCTCCAAATTTTTAGTTTCTTTGTATTTTACTACAATATGGATAAATTTTGATTCCAAAGATAGTAGTATTTTCTCCATTATTCTAAGGTCATCCAACCTTTCACTATTTCTTTTAAGTTGGTTTGCAATAGCCAATACTCGAGAAAAATAGTCGGATATGGACTCTTATTTCTTCATCTATAGAACTATCTTTGAAGTCGAACTCTTCACACTTGCTCAGCTCCTTGATGAGAAATTTGCGACTTCTCCTAAGCCTTTTTAACATTATTGGCACTTGAAATTTTCTCAAAGTCATCTTCATCTAGAGCTTGATAGATTAGATAGAGAGCCTTCTTATCACTCATTCTTGAGTTCTTTAACTTGTCATTCTCTTCAAATGATAAGAACTCCTCTTTCTCGGGTTCAATATACCCATTTACGACTATATCCCACAAATCTTGTGCACATAGTAAAGCCTTCATTTTAATACTCCAATTCATAATTTTCATTATTGAGCAATGGGACTTAGAAGAGATTCACACCGCCACTTGTCATATTTTTCTTCTCACTTCTTTTTTCTATGCGCTTACCTTGATGCTCTTTCTTATGACTCTGATACCACTTTGTTGGAGAAGAGGAAGAGGAAAGGAGATATCTTTAAAAAATCTATGTTTGTATTTCTTTTTCACTTGAACCAAATGAGTACAAGCATCCCATATTTATAGTACTCAGATGAGAATTCAAGATTCTCATTAATGTCTAACTACTAAACTCCAACTACATTTAATTACTAAAAACTTAAATACTCTAGAGCACTAATCTAATTTAAGCTTCACTATTCTAAAATTAAAATTAAATTTATTAACTAACAACTTCCACCAGGGACCAAAGTTGTTGTTCCTCGAAAAAACAATCTGTTATCTAAAGAACATGAAATGCTTGTATTGCTATACGTTCTTCAAAGAGATTGTTAGGTGATAAAGATCAGACTTTTATAGCCATTGATGGATATACATAGAGGAAGGAGTGAAAACAATGCTTAGGCCATTAGTATCATTCAATAATCAGTCCATATATATATATAACAAATACGGATATTCACCGGACAATTTGATCTAAAACCATACGAAAGACCTGTAAATTCATTGAACAAAGACATACTTTTACAACATGTTTGGAAAAAAAAAAAATTACATTAACTAGTTTAGTTTAATTTGGTAGGAGTGTAGCCGTGGACTGTATATCCACCATCAACACAAATCACTTGACCTGTAACATAAGAAGCTGCAGGCATACACAAAAATGCCACCAATGCAGACACCTCCTCTGGCTCTCCGGCTCGGCCCATCGGAGTCCTGCCTCTTACTTCCTCACCAAAATCCCTCTCACTCAGAAACTACAAACAACACAAAAAATGTATATACACTTCAACATAACATAACATAAACACTACACAACACAATCAAATTTAAGATAAAAACTGCATTTTCTGTCACCTGTTCAGCTAGAGGTGTTGTGATAGCCCAATGTGCAACAGAATTCACTCTCATATTGTCTTTAGCCCACTGGCAAGCCAAGTTTTTTGCAAGCTGGTTCATAGCTCCTGTAACCAGGATTCAAGAGGTTCGGATATAAATTATATGCGACATAGGAGTTATCAAAGAGTAAATATTTGATTTGATTACCTTTAGCGGCTCCATAGATGGATCCAACATTGCCAATAGACACCAACTCCAGATATAGAAGAAATGAACACAATGATTCCTGATAATGAGTTCTTGAGAAGAGGATGAGTCAGTTGGGAAAAATGGTAAGCAGATTCGAAGTTTGTAGCCATTAGAAATCAACTGTTGGCTTTCCATAAGCTGTTCCAACATTGTTTACCAGGATGTTAAGTTTGCCATTAAACTGAGAAGACACTAGATTCATCAGCTCTTCTCTCTGAACTCGATTCGCCACATCACAGACCGAACCAAACACATCAAAACCTTTGAGCTTCCATTCATTCAAGGACTTTTTAAGCTCTGATTCATTCCTGGAACATGTGTACACACTCGCACCTAACTCTGCCAATTCTTCCACAATAGCATACCTGTTAAAAAAACAGTATCAATATCCATATGTACATCAAAAAACAACAAGTTCCATAAATTGAACAAATGTACCCAATTCCTCTGGTTCCACCAGTGACCAAAGCTGTTTTGCCTTCAAGACTCCATCTCTTTTGTGCCATTCTCTCAATCTATGTGTTATCACTACATTGTCCATAAACACATTTAAATATGAAGTGTATATAAGAAAGTGTTTAGTGGACCATAGTTGATTGAATTTCACGATAAGGTAAAGTTTCAAACTGAACACAATGTTGTCTTCCATAAAATTTTCCACTAACAGATTGATAAGATGTTGATCCACCTTTACAATGTTATAGTTCATCAACAGAGACTGTTTCTTGTTGTTGGACCTCTGGAGCCGTCCTCAACTCCCACTTTAGTATGATGTTGTCCGTTTTGATCGGGACGAGCCCGTATGGATTTGTTCTTGGCTTCCACTTATCCAAATACCTTATATTAATAGAGTTTTCTGGTTGCTTTACATATAAATCATTATCTTTTTATATTACCGATTGGTATTGGATTTCACACCCTAACACTTGTCTCCCAGCTCAAAACGGAGAACCAAATACAGACTCCGTTTATCAACAGACTCAACCAAAAGACAGCAAGAATATTTCAGAAACTAGGAAAGTGCAAGCTTTGAAATTGTGTATTAATAATCACTTAACATAGTTTACAAATGTAATGCAGCTTACTTCTCTAAGTACTTAATGACTTTCACTTCAAATAAATTATCAGAACTCCAAACAGATTTAAAGAGACGAGGATCAACAGCTCCTGGTAACTTAAATGTCATTGAAAACTCTTCAGGTTCTTCATCACCTTGGAATCCTGTTATTGTCCCTTTGATACAAACATATCCTTCTCTACATATTTCGCATTTGAAATTACTTTTATTGGTATTTTCAGGAAGCTTGACGCGAAAAATATAAGTCCTGTAATCAAGTTCACCAATTTCGACTGGACCATAAAATGGTCTTGCATCAATGGTCTTGGATTTGGTTGCATATCTGCATAATATAATAAGATGTTTTGTTAATTTATAATTTTGGAAGTCAATTGAAGGTGAAATGGTGCAAAAATGTGATTAAAATGTAAGTACTTGATGACTTTAATCTCCAAAACATCATCTGGTGCCCAGAAAGTTCTGCACAGGTGAGGGTCAACTGGTCCTGGTAACTTAAATGAGATTGTGAATTTCTCATCAGAATCTGATTCTTTTATTTGGCCTGATATGCTCACATGTCCTTCAAAATATATTTGACATCTGAAATTTTCTGAAAATCACAAAACTTGAATTAAACATGTATAATGAAAAAATATTTAATTGTTAAAATTAAAAATTTTAAAATTTTATTCTAAAGTTTAGAATAAAATATAATTGATTTTGAAAATAAATTTCAAATTTAGACTTACTTCTGATTGTATTTTCTGGAAGTTTGATGCGAATGGTGTAAATTCCATAATTGAATTCACTGACTTCAACTGGACCTTGGAAAGTTCTTGAAACCATAATTTTGTATTTTGTCTGTGTATGTAGCTGTGTGAAACTGATAAAACGGAAGATTATAACACAAAATATTAAATCTAGATACATCAAAAGTAAATCGAGATTTATATTTTATGTGCATTTATTGCATTGAAATAGTAATTATATGCATAAGGAAAATGTATTGAGACAGTTAAAATAAATATTTAAAAAAAATAAATAAAACATGCATCATCTTTGAATTATTAAAACAAATTAAGGAAAAGTGTTGATAAAATTAAGGTAAGTGATACTGGATAAAATTTGTTAAATGTTGACTAGATAATTGTATATAGTTTTGGTTAAATTGACAAAAATGCTAACATTTTTTTTAGTAAAAGTAATGAGGGTGGTTTGGACATTTAACCATTAATAATTTATTGCAATAAAGAAAATTTTGGTAATATTGTTAGTTTCTTTGCAAATGTATTTTCATACCTATTAAATTGAGATAAGCATTAGGAATATATTTATTATTTTAAAAAGCATGTGTAAAATCAAAGAATTTGTTTAATAGTTAGATTATTTTTAAATATTGATTGCTTGTATTTAAAGCTGTAGATAAATTTAAAATGGTAAATTTATCTCGGAATGACGGTAATCTAAAAATGGATGAATATATTTATTTATTTATGAATGTATGTGGGAAAAAATGGATGATTGCGGTGTCTTTAAAAGTATATTTATCATTAAATTTTCAATTAATTATTAGATCAACCTTTCAGATAATGTCTACAGTTAGTTATTAGATTATATTATAAATTAGTTGTAAAGTTAACGGTTAAATTGAACGTTTTGTAGTAATTTTAGTTTTTAAATTAGTTATTAGATATATAATCACTAAAATTTATTACAGATATAAACATAATTAAAAAAGTAATAATTTAATTAATTATAAAATAAAAATTAATAATAGCGTTTGGGTCGAAAGCTATCTGTAATAACTTTCTTAAACGCTATTGTGATAATATTGATACTCAGGGGAGAGCTACCCTACTGTATAACCATAATATTATCCCAACAAATATAAAAGTAACGGAAAAAGAAATCATTCTTTCATAATCTAGTATACTTCCAAAAAAAAAAAAAAAAAACTATATACAAATTATATTTTCTCGAATTTTGGCTGGTATAGTCAAATTGAGATTTAAAATATATATATAATATTAATTTTTGTAATTATTTATTTATAGTATAGATGATGGAAATGATTAAATTATCCATATCATTAACATTTTCACAGGAAGTGAAATCAAATAATATTTCAATATAAGTAATAAATCATAAAAAGATTGTAATCATAGGACTGAATGGAAAATTTCATAAAATAAATAAATTCAAAATATTTCCATGTATGTATCAAGTCTCTAGAAACCTCCACGTGGCAGAAATCTACGGCTATCGTTGCATAGCCAGCTTTCAAGTCAAAAAAGTCTACATTTGTGGACTTTTATTGCATGGAATTTATGGGACAACATTTGTCTGCAATAGACGGCCAATATCCTATTAAATTTATCATTATAAATCTATATTTAAATTTATTTTCGTTTAATTAACTTATCCATGTTTGTTACTCCATGTTTATGTTTATATTATTGCAAAAATACAGATTTATTGTTATAAACCATGTTTAAATATTATTCATTTTTAATAAACTTTTTGAAATTATTTATTAATATGTTGAATGGATAATTTTGTTGGGACTCTTCGTTAAATTTAAAGCATTCTTGGTTGATTATGGCGTACATGGAATAATAATAATAATAATAATAATAATAATAATAATAATAATAATAATAATAATAATAATAATAATAATAATAATAATAATAATAATAATAATAATAATAATAATTCAATTGTTAAATTTAAATTGAAAAAGAATTAAGGTGATTATAATATTTTGAATTATAATTTAATTTTAAATACATAAAATAATTAATTTTAAAAAATTAAAAAAAAAATGTCATACACTCTGCAGAGACTGATTTTTAAAACATTACTCTACACTTAGTAGAGATGGAAAGAAATCAATATATACTGATAATATAATAATTTGAATAACTACATATAATTATAAAACTAAAATAAACTATTGATATAAAATTATCACCTCATGCCAGTTACATATAGCATCAAATAAACCACATTTGTTGTCCTATGCATCATTGAATTTTTCTAATAACAGTTCATCAACCACTGTATAAACAAGACATGTATATATAAAACCATATAGATACATATGTAGTTATATATACATATAAACAAAGCAGGCCTTAAATCCAAAAACCTCTCACTATTCCATTTGACCACATCTCTCTCTCATATTCTTCAATGGAGGGTTCAGACCAAGATCAAGATCATGATGATCATACCAATCAATCAACATCTAAAGAAATAGTAGTAGAAGAAGAACAACAACAAGGTTCATCAACATCACCACCAAGATCATATGATTGTACTTTTTGCAAGAGAGGCTTCTCCAATGCACAAGCACTTGGTGGTCACATGAACATTCATAGAAGAGACAAAGCCAAGCTCAAACATCATCAACAACAATCATCTCTAATGGTCAAGACTTCTTTAAATGTTAAAAGAGCTTGGAATTATAATCTCAATGAAGATCATCAAGAGACTCATCATCAAGATCATGATGCCTCTAAAACCAATAAAACATCTCATGGTGTTGTTTCTAACCTACCTTTGTTTGTTGAAACACCATCTAAGATCAATCAAGCTGATAATAGAGTCAGACACTCCGATACTCAAGTCAGTGAAAAAGTTTCGCCTTCCAGCTCATCTGAGCTAGATCTAGAGCTTAGACTTGGACCTGAGCCTCAAGAGCCTTCATCAACAACTGGTACCAAAAAGTTCTTTTGAATTTTTATCTGTATGTTTTTCTATGAAGATGATGACAATTTGATTGATTTGATTTGATTTTTTCTTATATGTGATTAATATTTGATGTTCTATATTGTACTTACATTACATTAATCATCATCCAAACACTCTTTGATTGTGTTATTTTGTTTTTCCTCTACTATACCTAGTTTGTATGTTGTGCTAGTTACCCTAGATTTTAGGGTTTTGTATGGTGTGTAACCTAGATTTTAATGTAGTATTTGCTCAATATGATATAGATATTTTGTAGTTGAAGTGGTATATCATGTGTGATACTTTTAAGAGTTAAAAAGCTTTAGTTTACACTTTATATGTGTATGTATATAAAAGGTAGCTTTGTTCTTTTACATGATTCACATTCTCCATTATTGATGAATATTTATCAAAAGGTTGCATAAAGGTGAGATTCCATAAGGAATTCTACATATGTATATCATGTTCTTAGATAATTCATTTTCATGTTCTTGATAGAATTGATTGGATGTGTGTGAGGATTTTATGTTATTATCATAATGTTGGAAACCATTTGAGGAATTTGACTTGAGAAACTATTTTGGGACCAACCTTTTTATTCTGAATTGCCACTTCCTTTGCTGTCTTACTTAGCTTGTTGGTATTCACTTCCTACACTAAACTCTAGTGTGGTATGCTGAGAAATTCAGTTTTATTTTCATTTTGGGGAAAAAAAGTGCTATTTCTAATAAATATATATATATATATATTTTTTTTTAAAGAGAAAATATTGTTCAAAACAAATGACGAGAATATAGTTATTATTATTTTTATTTTAATAATTTTATTTTTATATTTTAAAATTACTATACTAAAAAACCTATTTTTTGAACCTGTAATTTCACATTTGCGCAGTAATTAAAGAATTTGTGTTTTTAAATTATACGTATTATAATGTAAATTTCTTTTAATTTAACTCAAATTTTTTTTTATAAACATAATTAAAAATTATTCTTTATATTGTTAATTACATTTTCTACCTAAATTTTTTATAAGATGAGCTTGGGAAAATTATATAAAATGGATATCAAAAAGTTTAAAAATTCAAAACTAAATTAATGAAATTTTATTTTTATTTTGAATCATTCAAATTTTGATTTTTTAAAATAGACATTCATACCTTCACAAATTCTCTTCATAGATTTGGTCATTTTTTAAAAGTGAAAATTTGAAAATTTATTTTTATAAAAATTTTAAAATTGGTCTATATAATAAAAATAAAAGTTATAAAATAACAAAAATAAAAATAACCTATGAAATTTAATAAAGAAATTGAAGATTATTCAAACTCTTTTGATAAATATATCTAATTACAATACATTACTTCCACAAAATTACTATTAGAAATTGAGATGAATGTAATTTTCCAATATGGCATAAATTAATCACTAAAATGTACCGTGTTAAAAAAAAATAATCACTTATAATTATAATTTTATTTAAAAACTACAGTTTTATCTAATTAATATAATTATTAAATCTCAAAACCTAATTTATATAAATGTTTATCGCTTAAAACATACCTAAAATCACCACTATAATTCTAGAGTTAATGATAAAGTGAAGGATTTTTTTTTTCAATGGGACAAAGTAGTTAAATATTTTAAAATTAAAAATATTTCAAAATTAAGGTAGGGAAAAAAATCCTTGCTTTTAATCATTTTTTTTTAATGTAAAATGTCCATTCGGACTAATATATTTTGAAAAAGAAATTAAGACACACATAGCATATTGTAGGTTCATGTATATACCCAAAAAAGGAACTCAATATATATATGAAGAAAAGAATTTGATTTGTCAGATAATCTTTGTCAACATAGGTAACATATAATCAGATATAATATAGGTGTGTCATTGTTACCATGGTTGTCAAACTTGTCTTCTTCTCTCTTCTTGTTCCAATCTTTCACAATCAAATTGCTCTCTTCTCATTACAATACAAAATATCTACCATTGACCAATTAAACCCAACCCAACACCCCCATTTAACCCACCATGCTTCAATTACTCCATGAAATTCAATAGTAAACTCAAATAATATAAATTGACTTTTAACTTTCAAAGTTCAAAGTTGTATTAAATGGTGTTTAAATAGTTGATGATAAAATTGTTTATGCTTTTTGAAAAACTCTTAAATGATTTATTTTTTCCTTTTTATCCTGAAAAATAAGGTAGAAGCAATTTATGGATCTATTTAAAATAATTTATACTTTTGACTTCTATATAAAAAAAAAAGTAAAAGTACTTTTGCAGAAGTACTATATTACCTACTCTCGCCGAAAGTACTTTTATAATCTATAACCATTGGATTTCTATCTAAATAATACATAAAAAAAATACTTTTGCATCGAGAAAATTATCCAACTAATACACATACTTTGCAGTCAAACAGACTCTAAATCCAAATTTTCCAATATATAATAAACTAGAACAACTCTTTGTAACAATATCAAGATTACAACAAAAACAACACAAAGTGGTCTCATACTTATTAAACTCAAAATAAAAACAACAAACTCAATCTTCATCAACATAAATAGTCTCTTGTGTAAACAACCCACCAAACACCTTCCTCACCTCCCTTCCCTCCTCTCCCTTCTCCTTCTTCCCCTTCACCTCCGGCTTAACGGCCGCCTTCAAAGCCGGAAGAGTCCTGGCCTTCGCCTGACCTCTAACCGTCGCAACCTGAACATTAGGTTTCCGCTTCGATTCCGATTCCTGCTCAGGTTTCAGCCCTCCATTGGAGAATTGACTGCTCAGTTTCTCCCAAGTGAGTCCTGAGCTGATGTCCTTGGCTTTGTTCAGGAAGTTGTCCAGCTGTTGCTGTTGGGATAGTGTGGCTGGTGGTGTTGGTTGTTTTTGGTCTGATGTTGCTGCAGCTTTGGTTGTTGCTTGCTCTGCAAGTTGTCTTGCTGCTTCTTCTGCTTCTTTTGCTTTTTGTTCTGCTTCTTCTGCTTTTGCTTTTGCTAGGGTTTCTGCATATACTGCTCTTCTTGTGTCCTCAGCAATTGCACTATCATATTCCTCATGTTATTCATTTGCCAAAATATAATGATAAAAGGGGGAAATATATTTAGAAAATAAAATTTTAAAAAAAAAAACTTAAATTTTAAAAATTTTGAATTTCGGATTAATTACCATTTCTCGTTATATTATATCACACATAATATTTTTTGCTACCACTAAACTATTTTTGAAATCAGATTTGTATAATAGACTAATTTGTACAGTCATATATCTCCCTAACTAATATAATACCTACTTTATAACAGCATTTTACTATTTTTTTTTTAAATCATCTATGAATAATGTATAGTTATAAAATTTATCATCTACTTTTGTAGTATCAGTTTAAAAACTGTTGAATAAACTACTCTTAAAAATTTTAACTATATAATAATTCCAAACTAAAATATTTTCATAAATAATTTTATTATCGTTTCATAAATAATTTCCAATACAGGTTAAAAGGAGAGTTCTAATAATAAAAGGTATTATTTTTAAATTTTAAAATAAATTATTTTTATTTAAAAATAAAATGGTAAACCATAAAAAAAAATTTAATAAATTTTGTAATATTTAAAATTTGAAATAAAATTTAAAATATTTTAAAATTTTGAAGAATTTTTAAAAATACATTTCTCCTTAGTAATATTAATGAAGAAATTGTAATACGTACCTGAATAGTTCATCTACAGATTTTACTGGGGCAGATGGATCGGTAGAAACTTCCACCACCTAAATTAACAGCAAAAATTATACAATAATAATTAAACCAATAATTTTCACTAAATTTCAAAATTAAAATAAATGAATAATATAAACAAACCTTATTTTCTGCGACAGCTGTGTTGGAGAAGACATTTGCAACCAGTGAAGCTATTTGAGATTTCGCTACCTAAATATATATTTTTAGTTTAAAAAATTAGCTAAAATTAAAAATGAATAATAAATAAAATAAATAAATACTACTAAATAAATCAGATATAACCGCATACATTACATTACTTTGTAGTCGTTTATACCGGAGCTTCCTTCAGCTGCCACGACGACATTGTACGAACTCTCAGGCGAAAAGTCATCGGTCAAACTTGTTTTTATAAACGTATATCTGACGTCCGTTTCGATTACTTTTTGCAAGAACTCAGATACAGTCAACGGCTGAGATCGCGAGAAGATGTTGTTGAAAAAAGTGGAGAGTCCATCGAGTACGTTGTAGGTTGATGAACTTGTGGTGTTCCCGTCGTAGATTATCGCCACGTGGCTGACTCCTGCTAGTTGAGCGGCTTCGATCACTTGTAAAGCGTCTGACGCGGAGACCTCTGTTGTGGGCCCGTTTTCGTACTGGCCGATTGTTACGACTACTTTGCTTGCGTTGCCGATTGCTTTTGCTATTGATTCTGCATCTTCGAATGTTGATTGTACGGCGTTTAGGCGTCTTGCTTCGTCTTGTGAAATGATCTACGGTTGTGATGAATTATGATCAATAAATTAGATAAGAAAAAAAACTAAAAAAATCATATTAAATAAAAATTAATATTTTAAAATAGAAATATGGAATATCCCATCTAATAACTTTTTAAGAAAAAAAAAATCTTTTAAAATTATAAAATATAATTTAAGAAGTTCAGATAGAAATCAAGTAGAAGAGGTTTAGACGGAAATAGGCGAGATTTTTTTCACACATTGTTAAAGGAAACCGCTAAATATTAGCGCTATGCAAGTTGCCAAACATAACCTAAGTGGTCAGTTCAATAGATGGCTCGTCTTTTCTTTAGGTTTTACCTCTGAATGTAATTAACTTCAGTTACTGACCTTGTACTTAGCAGCAAGAAGAGCCAAATCCTGAGCAGCACCAAGCTCCGGAACACCAGCACGAACACTGAAGCCTTCACGGAGCAGCATCTGCGCAATGCGAATGCCAACCAGCCCTGTCGCGCCAGCCACATACACTGTGCGAGGATCCTTTTTCCTAGACCCAAAAGACATTCCTGAAGCAGGATTGTTCACAACCGGGATCAAAGACTTCATATCCGGTATCTTCCCAAAATCGAACCGAAAAGGGTTGGAATTGCCTGCATCAGGACTGGTTTCCTCCGAGTCGTCATCTTTCGGCTTGCCGAGCTGAAACGGCGAGAAGGGTCCAGACCGTTTGGCAAAAACAGTGAGTCTGGGAGTCCTGAGGGTTAGTAGTCTTGAATGTGGAGTGGTATTAAGGAGAAATGAATTGGATGATAAAGCTGGAGCCATGAATGGATCGGAATCAGATGGTTCTGATCCTTAGGAGAGGTGTGTTTGTGTGTGTGGGAAACTGGTGTTTGATGATCTTCAGCAGAAAATCCATCTATGAGAGAGATGGATTTTGGTTGGTTTGAAATGTGTAATATTATCTGGATTTAGAGGTAAAGCAAAGGTATCCAATGGGAAGAAGCCACATGGACATGGGTTATCTACTTCAGCAAAATTTGGCACCAGAAATTATACACCACACAAGACAAGATACCATAATCAACCACCAGAAAATGACATTTCAAATAAAAGAACTTCATCCAAATTGATCACCACATAGAATGATCATCAGGACCCACAAAAGGAAGCATAGAAACACAACCCATGGATAGTTGTCAAAATATCTGAAGTTAAAAGTCTTGCTTTGTAACACATTATTTAGCTAATGATCTTAATCAAACAAATCAACGGAAGTAGACAAGGACTAAGAGAATACATATGATATATAATCAACTTCCAAAGCTTACACAGCCTATCTCAGTAAGCAAAATGAGATGGAAAAGGGCACTTCCAGAAACTGCAACACTATGAACATAAAATGGCAGAACATTGTATATTGGTACAGATTTATTGTTGTATATATACACACATACAAGATGATACAACAATATCATACAGAACTCACACAGCTAAAATCAACATCTGATGGTCCAAAAATAAATCACCATAGAAAACAATGCCCCAGGAAAAATCACAAGCTGCCATCCATACACAGATTAACCAAGTTGTGAGCAACATGATTATGTACAGTTTTGGCAGGCACTAAGATTTTTTCTTGAAGAACCCAAAAGGAAAGAGTACTTCACCTTAATGAGGTCAGGAGTGTGTCCATCTGCAAATGGTCTGCTCAACCAAGCAATCTAGTTGACAAAAAATTCATCTACCAATTGAGCAGAAACTTGATTCAGTAAACTCAAAGAAACCTTTCATTTTAATTTTGATCTTAAGAAAAATAAGATTCATGAAACCTGAGATTTGACTCATTTCTAACAGCAACACTACACAATCACATTTCACATCAGACATAAGCTAAAAACCCATTTTGTATAACAAAGACAATAGTAGATAATAAGCTAAAACAATGTCACAGTAATATACAAACTCTCACATAAGAAAGAAAAGACAATCAAATTCTTCCCTAAAAAGGAAAGACAATTATATTACCAGAAAATTTTAGCAGCAAGGTCTGCACAAAGTGCACTCAAGAGAATAGCTCAGGAAACCCTCATTTATCCAATTCAGCTGCCAGCAGTAAACACAGATTACATTAAACACAGTTACCAGTATAAAGACGTTCCTTTCAAACCACAAACCTAGAAAATGCAAAAGAAACTGAATAAGATTAATAAATAAAATAACATTTTAATAGTGCATCTCCACAAGAGTTCTAGTGATTGCTGCTCTTCTTCGCTTTGATTGATTCTAGAGCCTTGTTCCGTAACTCAAACTCAAGCTTCTTCTGCTCAGATTCTGTCTCTTCATTATTGCTCAGAGGAGACTCCCCTTTCGAAACATGTTCACCATCTGAGGCATCAGCATCGCTTTGAGTCCTCAATTTCAGCTTTTCTGCACGTCGTTCCTCCCTTCTCCGTCTTCGCTCATCACGTCGTCGACGTTTCTCCTCTTTCCTTAATTTCTTTTCCTCCTTCTTTCTCCTCTTAGCCTCTTTCCTCTCTATTTCTGAATCATAACTGTCATCATCATCTGAAGCCAATTCTTCCCTCCTATGTTTTTTATGCTTCCTTTTTTCCTTATGTTCAGTTCCCCGGTGATCACTTTCCTCAGAACTAGAATCCACTACATCATTCCGATCATCTCTCCCCACTATTCTGGCATTTTCAGTTTTGTGCTTAGGATGGATGTCCTTTCCATTATCAGATTGAAAGTGGCTTCTCTCTCCAGATGTTTTACTTTCTCCATGGTAGGATGACAGTCGCCTACCATCTGGTGAGGAATCCTTATGCATAGTTGGAGACCTTTGATAGTCAGAATTTCCAGGACGATCACCACTCAGAGATAATCTCTCACTGGAATGAGAGCATAAAGATTTTAGTGATCATAAAATATAAGTTCTAAAACTATGATAAAAATGGCACTGCAAAAGAAAATTTATTATAATACCTCTTTGATTCCTGACGTTTCTTCCTAGAGTCCAAACTTTCATGGTGAGTCCTAGATTTGGTAGCATGTTGATCACCAACTGATCTCTCAGGAGAATATTCTTCCTCATCTTGAAATCTTGCAGATGAATCTTTCTGCTTACTGCCAGTTAATGAGTGCACAGATCTTCTAGATAAAGAGGAAGGTTTAAGCTCTACATCCTCCCTGCAAAACATAAATCTAAAACAAATCAGCAAAGCAAAGAACTAAAAACGAGACTCAACAGAAAATTTTCATGAAGAAATTCCTAAGTACTGAATCTGAAGTTAACCTAGAGTGATGAGATTCTTTATGCTCTTCGCGAGCCTCTTCTCCATCCTGATGGGATCTATAACCTCTTGGTTTTAATGGACTTGAACTGTCATCTCGGATCCGGTCCTTGGTTTGCTTCACAGAACTTCCCATGGAACGAATTAACCATCATTAGAACACAAAATTTGCAACCAAAAAAAAAAACACTTCACACAACAGTAGTATGTCATCTGACATCATATAACTTCACGAATAATATAGAAAACATGAATAACTCTAACCATCACTAACACACCTTTTCCTTTCTGAATGTGTAGGGGATTTTGACACAGTTGGAGAGCTCTTTCGTGAGGGTGACAACTTTTCCCGAGATCTGTAACATTCAATTTTACAATACAGTTAAAACCCTGTTGCATATTTAAAAGTACTCCACACTAAAATGAACTGCTCGAATATAAAGTACCTATATTTATCTTCATGAGAGTGAAAGAATGACCTTCGGCCATCACTGCCATATATGGTTCTTCGAAGATCAGGAGAGGGAGAACGGTCAAGAGTGGCAGATCCATGCCTGTGAGGAATAGGGGATCTAGAATCACCATGCAAAGGGGAACCACGTCGCAGAGTGCTATCCCTTGGAGTAGGAGATCTTTGATACTGCCTTTCTGAAGGTGAGACCCGCCTCATAGGTGATTGTGACCTGCGCCTCATGAGTGAAGGGGAGCTATTCTGTGACCTGTGTCTAATGGGCGTAACTGACCTATTTCTTGCAGGTGAGGGAGACCTGCGGCCATGGTTGGGCAAGGGAGATCGACGACCGACAGGTGAAGCAGATTCCCGACTGTGGATAGGAGAAGGTGATCCTTTGCTCCTATTGTGTGAAGGAGACCCGCGGCGCCTGACAGGAGATGGGGATCCACGGCGCCTCACGGGTGAGGGGGATCCAGATGGGGACCGGCGGCGCCTCACAGGAGACTGGGATCGAGATGGAGACCGACGGCGTCTCACAGGAGATGGGGATCCAGATGGGGACCGGCGGCGTCTCACAGGAGATGGAGATCTGCGACGGCCTATAGGAGATGGACGGCCTATAGGAGATGGGGATCCCCGACGTAAAGGAGATGGTGGCGATCTGCGTCGTCGGATGGGCGATGGAGATCTTCGTCTTCGGATGGGCGATGGAGATCTGCGTCTTCTGATAGGCGATGGGGATCCACGCCGTCTGACCGGCGATGGGAACCGGCGCCTCCTGATAGGAGATGGGGATCTGCCTCGTCTGATTGGCGATGGGGATCCGCGCCGTCTGATTGGCGATGGGGATCCGCGCCGTCTGATTGGCGATGGGGACCCGCGCCGTCGGATTGGCGATGGGGACCCGCGCCTCCTGATAGGAGATGGGGACTGGCGCCGTCGGACAGGCGATGGCAATCTGCGTGGAGAACGTGACCTAGATCTTTGCCTAAAATAAGATCTTCTTGGAGAGCGAGAAATCTGAGGTGATCGCCTCTTTCGAGGAGTAATAGACCGATTCCTGGGTGAATAATGCCTTCTACCTGAAGAAATGGAGCGCCTTCGAGCTACAGGTGATCTAGATAAGCTCCTTGAATTTTGCCTGCCACTACTTATAAAAAATTACACAGATTAATGGTCTGGAGAAAGCAATTTGAATCACATTGTGCAACCACTATATAATGAAATGAAATGCAACACAACTACTAGATAGTGATATACACATCAGACTTATACTTAAGAACTGAACAGATATTATAATGATCCATGACTATCTATTAGTTCAGAGAATGAAAGCAGACTTCGAACTTCTATTATAGGAGGGAGACTTGATATACACATCAGGCTTATACTAAGAACCGAACAGATATTATAATGATCAATGACTATCTATTAGTTCAGAGAATGAAAGCAGACTTCGAACTTCTATTATAGGAGGGAGACTTGCTAGTGGGTCCAGAGGGTGAACCTCTACACAATAAACAAATAAAATAAAAATAGAAATTATTTTTCATACTAATCACATGTTTAATATTGAAAATATAAAATCATAAGCACAAAAGTGCAACCAACTGCAAAATTACTAACAGTATGGAGCAGACGAGAATGGAATTTCGGTACCCTACAGTAATCTATCATTAGTGTTCACAAATCCACATAATATTAATGTCATATGAAATTAAATTATGGAAAACGAACTAGTTTCAAGTGCTATGAATGCAAATCCAAACCCATCCATAAGGTAGATCCCACTAGCTGAGGCATTGAATTCAAGGGCCCAACCATTTTCGGTTCAGAAAATATCCAAAATTTTATTTGTTGTTATATTACAATCATTAGCATTCTAAACAAAGCAGGAAAACTGTAAGTACATACTATTTCCAGTACATACAATTTCCAGATGCAACACAAGCAAAATGTACACAAATTGGATATAAAACACAGAAGGTTGCAGAATGCATTGATAATTTCTCCATTCTTAATATTTGCTAAATGTGAATAGAAGTGTGAACCCCAATTGATCCTACATAATTCGGTGTTCTCAGGACGTTCTCAGGACATATCGATCATCTACTTGATAACTTCACTTCTATCATAACAGGACATAGGCGACTATTGCGCTCTAATTAAACTAAACAGCCTCTTCAACAAAACTAATATACTCTCTCCTGTACAATTTGAAATAGATGAGTTATTCTTCCCTAACAATTTAAGTTTGAAACATTTGTACACTTCCCATTTCAATTAATGGAGTATAGAGGTCATCAAATTATTGCCACTAATGAAAGCTAAAATCCAGAACAATTTCCAGTTCTTCATCAATTAATCTTGATACCATAGCCATAACCCTACATAGTACTACTAAAGGTGTCATATTGCAAACATGATGTTGTCTAAAAACTATTAGAACCTACATAGTCATAAATTAGGCCTGGAACAAAACTGGCAATCACCAAAAATAAAACTGGTAACAACATTCCTAGATGGAGAACTTGATTTCATCGTAATTTTATTTATTTTGCAGTACAACAGTAAAAGTTAATTCTTACCTATTTCTTCCTCTCACGCCATTCCTCTCACTAGCTTCTTTCCCATCCTCACGGTCGAAACCTGAAGCCTTAGCCAGTGCAGCCTTCGAGTTCTCATCCAAAGCAGCATCATTGGCCTTTGTATCAACAGCACCGTCCTACAGTAGTTTGAGGTAAAGGACATGAACCCAAATAATTGCAGAAGCTAGCTGAATGCCATGACAAACACAAAGGAAAGTTAAAACCAAAAATTCCAACTCTAGAGATTACAACTCCAGCATGAATAAATTATTATTACCATAGTCTTCAATCTTTCAATGTCAAAATCTTTACTTTCTCTCTCTCTCTTTTTCTGTATCTCACCTGCTATCCGATCTGCCTCCACCTTCAACAACATATCAGAACAGAACCATTAAGAAAATATAACTTCCAGTACATAAGAAACTCCAAACAACATTTTAATTTAGAGTAAAAATAAAATCAGCAACTACAATCCAACCTTTTTCTTTCTAGTTTCTTCTTCCTTGGCATCCAAAAACTGCTGAGGGACACCACTTGCATTATTCTGTGCACTGAGGAGAAGTGTCCAAAGCTCTTTCATAAACTTTCCAGTATTTTTTTCCATGAAACCAGTAAGTGATATCTGAACCTCCTTTCCATTCACTTCCTGCAACAAGTTACCATACAATATATATCCAACCATGTTTCCAACACAACTAAGCCAAATGCACCACTCAAAACCACTAATAGAAAAATGCAAAGATCACCATACCTACAAAGTAATTTCGGTTACTAATTTAGCCAGTGATAACCTACTAACCTTTCCATCAAGAAGACCATAAATGAAATTGATAAGAACCTCGTCTTCAAACCCAAGAAGCTCCGTAACCCTATTAGCAATCCAAGGCCTCATAACATCCATCTTCACCTTTGTCATATCCACCTACAACCATATCATTAAAGTTAACACCAATAAATTCAATTCCCATGGCCAATTATACTAAAACGCAAGACAGCTATTACATATATAGTCATTGCATATTCTACAGTTCTGCATCATAAATCGATATCAAAGACACAATAAACAACACCAAAATCGAATACAATAAACTAACCAAATGTTCCAATTCAGACGCGAATTTCTGAGATTTCAAGAGCTTGGCTTGCTTGTTGGAGAACCTAGTGTCCTGATCGGCCGAGGTACCCTAATCGAGAATAACAAAAGGAAAAAAAAAAAATTACTCAAACAAACCCTAATTTCTTTGAATACGAGATCTAGAGCGCATATTACCGTAGAGAAAATAATGAAAAAGAATTGGATCGGAGCTTACCCGGAAGAAGCCGCCTGACATGGTTTTCGAGTTTCTAGGGTTTTTGGCGTCGCTGGGAGTGAATGACGATAGTGATGATAGCGCCTGGCAGCTGCTTTATATGGTTTTGATTAGAGAGTATTTGATGAGTTGTGTTTTTGTAGTTTTACGTACTTTATCTAAACGATGTCGTAACAAGTGGTTTCAGTACGTTAAATTATCATAACCTTCATCAGGGTTTATCTAATTACTGAACTATGCTAAAAATGGATCAAATCATTATATGATCCTCTTGTAATTTGATGTAGACTTATGGTTGAATGCAACTCATGGTAATTTAGTGCATTTTTAGTATTAATAAAAATTGAGGAGGGTTGGGGTTTCTTTTTAATCCAAATTCTAGACTAAATTTAGTGGTCATTTAGTGTATTTTTATTATTTAATAAAAATTGAAGAGGGGTTATATTTTTTTTTAAATTCAATTGAATTATGAATTTAGCTGATATATGGTGATTAGTCCTTGAAATTTATTAAAATATTTAAATAATTTTTATATTTAAAGTGTTATTAATTTAGTATTTAAAATTAGATTTTTTTTCAAACAATTCGCTTTATTTTCATATGTCACGTGTAAAATTTTTCAGAATAAAATGTGTTATTATGTGGGTGAAGAAATTAACATTTTACCATATACGTTAATTAAATTTGGTGACTCGTGTTTTTATGCTTGACTTTTTATTTATTTTAACTCCTTAAATCTAATTATTTTATATGAAAAAATATGTCATATTGAAAATACATATAATGTCCTTCAATATGTTTTTATCCATAATTTTGTCAAATCGAAAAGATTTATATATTTCAATAACGAAAAGAAAAGTAAATTTAAATTAGAAAAGTTTGAAGACTATATATGATTCATACCACAACTAGATATAATGACATTAAAGTAAAATAAACTTCATCGTCTATACAACAATAACAACAACACAAAACTGGTAGAAACAGACACTAGTTACTAATGTACTTTTTTATAAAAATAAAATTGCTTCACATTTTCAAAAATATTTTTGAGAACATGTATCACAATAGTTATCTCCATCTCAACCTTAACTTCTTACACTCCAACACATGCATGTGCATTCAACATGGAATATATTGTTATGCATCCATATTTTTTATACTCTATTATTGGCTTTTTTTGCTACACTCCACAACTCTAATTTCATTCAAATAATACAAAACATGATTATCATGTTCTCTTTATTCCTTCGTAATAAACAATATAATGTTATATACATAAACCGCATCTACATTTTCCTTCTTTGTTGGCCATTTCAATAACTCTAACCCCACAAATTTGATTCTAGATAAAGAATTTATTCATGCATTGTTGATATAGAGCCTCCGGATTTTCACTTCTCCAACAGCGATTGAAAAAATATGTAACTCTTTCATTCCTATACAATTTAAAAACAAAATTATGGGTCGAAGCATGTCGAAGGACATGATTTTTGGTCCAATATGATAAAAAAATTTACAACATAATTTTGTGTTGAAAATATCAACCACAAAATCAATGTCATACCAACAAATATATATGATAATAACTCTTTTGGATGAGAGCCCATGTAAGGATAACAATAGTAAATAGGTAAATAAAAGGAGATAAGTAACGTATGGGTCATTACCATGCTGCATCAACAATGCAGTGGTGGTAGCAATAGACACTAGCTCCTAGTACACTTAATAAAAATTGAAAAAACAAGTCATTTCAGTTTTTCAAAAACATTTTCGAGGACATGTATCACAATTGTTCTCTCAATCCCAACCTTGACTCTGTACACTCGAACACATGTTTGTACATTCAACATCAAATATGTTGTTATGGATCATAGTTATTAAACACTTGTTTTCACTCTTTTTCTACAATCCACGACTCTGCTTTCGTTCGAATAACACAAAACATGTAAGTCGTGTTTTTTTTCCTTCCTTAGAAACAATAGAATGTCATATACATAAACCGTATTTGAATGTCCTTTTTTCTGTTAGCGAGTTCAAAAACTCTAACCCAGGGGCGGACCCCGTATTTAAAACATGGGGTTGTAGATCTTAAATTGAATATATATTATAAGGTATACTCAAACTAAGTTATAAATTCAAATCAATAAATAAAGCACGACGTAAAAGATAAATAAATAAATAAAGCACAATACTAACGACACTCCACTATCATGTTACGAGATTCAACAATAGAGTATCATGTTCTCACATAAAGGCTAAATAAGGTATTGTGATGATCTAACCTCGAATAACACGGTCTCCATGTCTTAATCTCCATAAAGATAATACAAATTTATCATCAAGAATTAAAAAGTTTGCAAAACAAACAAACACACTTAACAATATGGCAAAGTCTTGGGTGTTTCTGAAACACAATAAATTATTGTGTTTCAGAAATACACACGTGCAAATTTAGAAGCGCAGGAGATGCAAGAGCCGGTGCAGTACCCCTATCGCAAAGTTCAAATATCTGCATACATTAATCTGGTAGTTTAAGTGATGATGACTGACAAGTGTTTATGTGTCTGTTTTCACAGATTATAACCAAACACTTTGAGATATGTTTTAATGCTGTCTTTTGCTTTCAGGCAGAGATGAATGGATAGCAATGTTTGAGAATCTTTGCTCATCTTTGATAAATTACAGACACAGATACATAAAATACAGGCACAGATAATAAATTCGCAGGCACAAACAATAACCACACAGGTACATATAGCATCTCAACAGATATATATATATATATAAAAGAATTGAACAGACACAGATACATAAATCACAGGCACAGATAATAACTTCGCAGGCACAAACAAATAACCACACAGGTACATAAAGCATCTCAACAGATATATATGTATATATAAGAATTGCCAGACACAGATACATGAAACACAGGCACAGATAATAACCTCGCAGACACAAAAAACAACCAAGCAGGTACATATAGCATCTCAACAGATACACAAGTACCTATAATAAAAAGATAGGCAAACCAGTTTCTCACCAGATAAAAGGTTTACAGCAGAATAACGGGACGGACATGCTTAAACAACCTGATTACTGCACAAAATACGACCAGAAATACAAGGAGGCAGCTGCTTCAACTGATCAATCATCAATGTCACCAAAGGACTAACAATAAGAGTCAATTCCGGTAACACCATTGCTGGTATCTGATAACACATTGACTTCCCAGCTCCAGTTGGCAAAACAAGCATAGTCGATTGTCCAGTAAGCACCATTTTGATTGCTTCCAACTGCCCATCGCGGAACGAACCATATCCATATACAAGCTTCAACAATCTCACCAGATTTCTCATCCAAAACCTACTCCCTAATAGCACTCAATGCCTCATCAAACAAATTGCCAGCTACACCTTTTCTCTTTTGAAGAGACTCTTGTACGACCTCAACAATAAAACTCTCTTCTCCCTCTTCTTCCTCATCAGCCTCCTTTTTATATATATAAGAATTGCCAGACACAGATACATGAAACACAGGCACAGATAATAACCTCGCAGACACAAAAAACAACCAAGCAGGTACATATAGCATCTCAACAGATACACAAGTACCTATAATAAAAAGATAGGCAAACCAGTTTCTCACCAGGAATAGTTTCACATGTGCGAAACTTGTAACACAATAAAATAGTGTGTTACATGTAACACCCAAGACCTTCTCTAACAATATTATGTACAATAAGCAATCTTATCCACAAATAAGCATCTACTTAAAGTAACGATATTAAAAATTACTGTTATAAATAGATTGAAGTATTAATATTACTATACACAAGTAATCTACTATAATATAAAAAGTAGTAAAGGCAAAAGAAAAAAAATTATATTTGGTATTAGTTTCAATTAATCTACATCAAATAAGAGTTAAAAACTTTAAATTAAATACAATACAATAAATAATATTAAAAAATTAATAAAAAATAAAAGAAATACATTTGGTAATATAGAGTGAACGTATAGAAGTTGGAATAAAAAGTTATGTAAGAAAAAAAACGTTTATAACGGATAAATTGCAATAAAAAGTAATGTATTATTAATATTTTTTAATAAATTATAAAAAAAATTAATTTTATTATTTATATATGTATTTTCTTTTATTTTAAAGTGGAGTTGCATACTCCAAGTTAGGTCCGCCTCAGAGTGTCTGATATATGTATCAATCTCCAGCGAAGCAAAATCAATCAATTATTCTACTCGAGCCTAGTGAATATAAATGCTCATTTATATGTATAAAAAGTCATACGAACATAAAACATCTCATATAAACAAGAGTTAGAAAAAAAAACACGATAAATAAACTTTCTCGATGGCAAAAGAACCATAAAGAAGATTGTTAGGGTTACTATGAAGGTAAAAGTCATAAGTATGACGGGTCATACACGGTATGAGAAAAAAAAAGACTAATCATAGGGGCAGTGACACTGCTCTCAAATAGCGGTCCTTTAGGTGTCTCCAACACAAGAACATGTAAGCACAATTGCAATTATTGTTATTATGCACACACGAAGTAAATAAACGCACTCTAATAGTAAAAGTATTAAGAATTTCACCTTTTCATTAGGGATTCATCAAATAAGAAAAAGATGTCGTGAAATGAAAATGTAAAAAGAAAAGAATGAAAAAGAGGATGAAAGAACAATCGAGAGCAACATCATACACGTTATTGATTTGTGATTGGTTGATTGATTTTGGTGGCACTACTTTATTTTTATAAATTTGAATAATATTGAAGGTTAAAAGAGTAAAAGTCAAGAAATTTGTAAAAGAAATAAGCAGTGAGGTGGAGACAACTTGCATTGTTTTCTTCTGCTTTTTATATATCCTTTATAATATAAATGTGTGAATAAGTGTCTGGTTTATTGATTTTAGTGACACTACTTTATTTTTATAAATTTGAATAATATTGAAGGTTAAAAG
The DNA here is from genome assembly GCA_031304145.1 of Cardiospermum halicacabum. Lineage (NCBI taxonomy): Eukaryota > Viridiplantae > Streptophyta > Magnoliopsida > Sapindales > Sapindaceae > Cardiospermum > Cardiospermum halicacabum. Next base: position 10,781,904 of record CM062390.1, on the reverse strand, counting down.
AGTAAAAGTCAAGAAATTTGTAAAAGAAATAAGCAGTGAGGTGGAGACAACTTGCATTGTTTTCTTCTGTTTTTTATATATCCTTTATAATATAAATGTGTGAATAAGTGTCTGGTTTATTGATTTTGGTGGCACTACTTTATTTTTATAAATTTGAATAATATTGAAGGTTAAAAGAGTAAAAGTCAAGAAATTTGTAAAAGAAATAAGCAGTGAGGTGGAGACAACTTGCATTGTTTTCTTCTGCTTTTTATATATCCTTTATAATATAAATGTGTGAATAAGTGCCTCTAGCTGCTTGCACCGTTTTCTTCCCAAATTCTCATTACAATATAATTTCTACAAATTATATCATACTGTTAGTTCTAGTAATAAAATGTCTTTGGAAAGATAGTTATGTATTTTGATGTCTTCCACTTTTACAGGGTTTAACTAATAGTTTTTTTGGACTTTAATGTAATTAGTCATCACTGTCGAGAATGAAGCTTGAACAAACAGTTGAGAACCTCATCATCCATCCATCCTCCTGCACCTGATATTTCATCTAATCTAATTAGAATCAAACAGAAATCTATATCAAACACACATTAATAAATAGATAAGTTTGGAATAAATACATCAATAAGAACACCAATTTTATACCATCCATATGTACCGAATTCATATTTACAACTTCAATAATTTGAATAATATAACCTAGAAACCTAGACTACGTAAATGATGAATTAAACCTAACAATTGTACAAACTAATAGATATAGAAGATAATCATGAAGCTCTAATAAATCATTATTATAACATTGTCAAACCTTACAAAATAACTTCAAATACCAAAGTTAAAGAATGAGAGCAAAAGAAGAACTATACTTTGATCGCCAACAACTTCTTAAAAGCCTTTCATTCGGTGGACATATGAGCCTTCCAATATTGTGACAAAATTTAAAGACAGAAAATGAGACTATACTTCTAATCTTAAAGAAGTATTTTTATAACACGTCAATGTGTTTATGTTTAGTATCTGATGGGTTAAAATTTTTTTAATAACATATGATCAGTATTAAGTTTTTGATAGGTTGATTTCTACAAATAAGGATTGCGAATGTTAATTTGTTGTGTTTCTTTTACTGTTTCTTTGGTGAATATATTTTGGATTTTTGTGGATCTAAATAGCTAGGAGATTTATTATTATTGTGTTCAACACTGTATTAGATTTTTTATTTATGAATTACCCCGATAGTCCAGTATCATGGATTTTTTTTATTTATTTTGTTTTATTTTTACAAATTCAGTAAATACCACATCTTAATTTAGTTAATATCATATATTTTTTTTCTAATTTTATCATTATTTCTATTAATTAATATTTTAATTTAAGATATCTCAATTCAATTTATATTTATACTTCCTTTTAATTAATTAATTTTTAATGTTCAGATAATTTAATTTAATTTATATTTAAATTTTATATAATCAGTAATTCAATCTATTATGTATGAATTTGAGTAATATATAAACTAATGAGTTAATTATTTGATTTGAAGAGATTTTATATGAATTCTAAAAACTTAATTTTGGAGTTCCAATTCGAGCCACGGTTAGTGATTATTGAATAATGTTTATTGTGTCATTGTAGTAGTTTAACAAGAAAACTTATTTTTGAAACAGTTTTTAAATTATTTATATATAAAATATATCTAGCTGGTTAGGAGACCGAGAGCTCGTATAATTCTATTTTTTTAAGAATTTTTATCCTCTTATTTTTTAATTTTTAAAATAATAATAATTTTTATATTATTATATTTAGATTAAATTTTTTATTTTAAATTAAAAAAATTATAAATAAAACTGTAAATTATGGAACAATAAGATGTGGTATGATGTGGTATTTATCAATGTCTTATTTTAATATATTGTTTTTAGCTTTAAAAAAATAAAATAAAAGAAAAAAAAATTAGACAGGAACACATCTATTCAATGATTCAAATTTTAAATAACTTTATTTTTTATAATATTTAAGTTTTACATTCGTAATTATATATATATGTATATTCAATTTTAAATAATATATATATTTTAATTATTTAATAATAATATTTTATTTATAATTAAACTATTTAATAAAATGATAAAATGACCGCACTATTTTTTAAATATTATTAATCGATTTTGCCGGACTCTCCTATATTATCTGGAGTTGGAAAAGAATACTTTTGATAATTAAAAATAGAGTAAAAATAAAATCATAATTTTTTAAAAAAAATAGATTAACCAATTTAAATATATAAATTTTTAAATAAATTTAAAATAATTTAAAATATTATAATAATAAATAATATTTATATAGCAATATAAAAATATATATTTAAATAATATATTTTTATATATTTAATCACATATCGCTTATTTATTTAGATTAAAAATATAATTAAAACATATTAAAAATTGCATACTTTTAAATTTCATTATTAAAAAATATAATAACAATAACTGAGAGCAGGTAGGCCACTGTAGATATCGAAATAATAAAATTGTGCTTGAAAAATAAGTATAGTTATAATCTGGATAAACAAAACCTCTATATAAATCAACGGCTATGATGTCACACAACCTCGCATCAAATACTGGAAATCACACACACAATTGATAGCGTGAGAGACAGGAGCGAAAAAGTAAGAAAAATCTCGACACCTGCCAGATCTCGCCACGTGGACCCAACTTGTATAATCGGATGCAAACCTATTTATATTCCGCTCTTTATTCTTATTTTCTCGTCCGCCTCTCTCTCTCTCACCTCCGATCTCTCTATCTTCATTCTCTCCGTCACTAAAACGAAAAAAAAAATAAAAATCAAAACCCTAAACAAATCAAAATCGACGAGGAATAAAGCTGGGAATATCTCATGAAATAAGCGTCGATTAAGGATTCGGAGGTTTAGATTCGGGTGGGTTCGTTTGATTTCGGGTTCGGGAGAATCTTTTGAATTCGAGGAAAGAGGAATGACGAATTCGGCGGCTGCGACGAGTTCCGTTTATATTCGTGTCATCGAGGACGTCATAAGTAAGGTTCGGGACGAGTTTGTTAACAGCGGTCCTGGCGAGTCTGTTCTCACCGAGCTGCAAGGGGTAATTTTGTTTGCTTTTTTTTTTTTTTTTTTTTTTTTTTTTTTTTGATTTCGATGTTGAAATTGTAGGTTTGTTTTGAGGTTTTAAGTGGTGAAGTGTGTGGATTGTTTCTCGTTTTTGGAAATTAGTTTAGGTTGGTGGTGTTTTCAGAGAGAGATTGGTTGGTTTGGTCGGATCTGATGTGTGTTTTTAGGGTTTTTGATTTGGAGGTTGTTTGGTTTACTTGGTTTGTGGTGGAGTTTTTCTTATTTGAGTTTTTTTTTGGCTTTGGTTTAGATATGGGAAATGAAGATGATGCAAGCTGGAGCTGTGTGTGGTCCGATAGAGAGGTCAACTACGCAGCGGCAGGCTGCACCTGGAAGTGCCATAACGCCTCCTGTTCACGATCTTAATGTCCCTTATGAAGGGACGGAGGAGTACGAAACCCCTACTGCTGAGATACTCTTCCCTCCCGTAAGTCTTTCTTCTAGTCGGTGATTGAATCTTGGAATTGGTGTTGGTGTAAACTTTTGAAGAGATTTTTAGTGTTTTTTTTAATTTATTTTTATTTTTATTTTTATTTTTATTTTTTTGTATCGAGATAGGTGGTTATAAGTCTCTGTAACTTAAATAATGTGAATCGGTTCCCTTAGGAATATTGATTAGCTGGTGCTGATTTTGAAGTGACCTGGGGCTTTTATTGTGCTAACTCAAGTAGGCATTTCTAACAGCAGGGTATTTGAATGTTTTTATCTCTGCAAATTGCTTTTTGCGTGATTTTTTTAGGGTGGTCATAGGTGGTGTAAGTTTTTTTGTTATCTTGCATTAGGTGAACTGTTCTTTTATTTTTATTTTATTTTTTAAATTATAATTTTTGTCTGCACACCCTTCTTAGTAAATTCCTATTCATTTGGGAATGATATGTGTGTCTCTGAATTGTTGCAGACTCCTCTTCAGACTCCACTGCCTGGAAGCACACCCTTACCTGGAAGCACCCCTTTACCTGGCAGCACCCCTTTGCCTGGTAGTACACCCTTGCCTGGCAGCACTCCAGGGACTTCAGATAACTCGTTTAACATTCCAACTGGATCCAGTGACTATCCTACTCCCATTAGCGATGCTGGTGGAAATAGTGACCCGAAAGGAGGAAATGGAAGACCTAGCCCCATGGTAAGCAGTATTTTCTATGCATATTTTCTAATTTTTATGGTTCTGTTTTCTTGTCTAACTTTCCTAAGCCCTTATCCGGCCCTCTCATTGCTACCAATACACTTTTTTGTATTGCCTTCAAAGTTTTGAGTTTATGATGAATGGTATAATGCCTACGTCTACCAGGACAGTCTTATAAGTACTAGTATATTATGTTTGTTGCTTGTTATTTTGGAAATCATTGTTCAGAATTTTCTCCAATCAGTGAGTCTGTTTTTGCTGGGTCATGTACTCTGTCGCTGATACCAGCCTGATACCAGTTTGTATATTGGTTGTTTTTGGAGGTTGTAGGTATATGTTTTCTGTAGTTAACTATTTATGTAGTTTCTTTCTTTTGCGGTTCAGTCCAAACCTTCAGGGTGTTAGCCTAAGTAATTGTGGTTTCTTTCTGTTGCTTATGTAATGCAAATAACAACCTACTTTTCATTTGGCACAGCCTCCTCCACCTTCTCCATGGGCAAACCAGAGGCCCCAGTTGAACGTTGATGTAAATGTTGGTATGTTCGTCTACTGAAATAGGATTTTCTAAATTTGTTTCCCTTACTGGTTATGGTCATGAAATGGTTTTCTTGCTGTAGCTTATGTGGAAGGGCGGGAGGAACCAGATAGAGGAGCCTCTCATCAACCCCTGACACAGGTAATTTTGATATCAGTACATGCTGAGAATGCGAGTTATGTATGAAATTCTGGTTAGATATGTCAGAGTTGAGGATGAAAAGGGTTTCATGAATATTCTGCTCTCCCATCTGAGTTGATGTGGTTCTGTTGCCACTGTAATCGGTTTTAATTTTGGAGTGAATTCCAGGACTTCTTCATGATTTCTTCTGGAAAGCGCAAACGTGAAGATTTCCCACAGCAATACCAAAATGGTGGCTATAACATACCGCAACAGGATGGAGCTGGTGATATAACATCTGAGTTTTTTCAGCTAGAGGTTTGTTCCAAATATCCTTCACTATGCTTGTACAGTCCAAATTATTTCTTGAGCCTATTGAAGTGCAACTCATTGTCATTCACTATGGTGAAGCAGAAAATATGGATGGAAATTCTTATCTTGTAGATTTAGTTGAACAATACCTCTATGGCCAATATTTGCTTGAGCTTCTTTGCCCCCCTCAGAGGATTATTTATTATTTGATTAAGCTAGAGGCTTTTCGTCTTCTATTTTATTTGATTTTATTTGTGGGATGCCCTGGAGGTCAAGGAGTGTAAAAATGAAGCATCTGTGTGGCTTTCTAGTATGCAGTGATTTGATCTTCTTGTAGTTGTTAGAGATATATTAATGTTCCTGGTTCTTTCCAGTCCCATGAATATGATGATTCTTTCCAGTCTTTCATGTGCTTGATGTTTTGATGGTGTCTTATGCTTGAGGATAGCTTCCCATGCTGACTTTTGCCTTTCAAATACCCACGACTTTACATATGCAAGTTAGACATGTATGCCCTTTGCTGCAAATTTTAGTTGTGGAATTTCCATATTGACTTAAAATCTTTTGTTTTCTGGTAAGGACCAGTGTTTTCCCCCTCCTGGCTCGCTTACTTAGAAACATCTTGATGTCGTATTACTCTGCACACAATGCACTATTGAAGTGCATCTTGGTTTGATCTTTAGGAGATACAGTTCCCAAAATTAATTGTGTAATATCATGACTTAAAACTCTTTAACCATTGAAGTAAATCTAAAGATTAAAAAATTGGACATGGGCTGGCAGTTTTTAGCTGCAGAAAACTAGGATTGTTTTTGTCATGCATACAGACAGTGAATTATTGTGTTTCTAAACAATAGATGTTTCTTGTCCAGGTGAGCCAAAAGAGTTATGTCTCTGGTCAACCTAAAACCGTCAGTTCTGCAGATAAAGCAATCTCACCTCATATCTCAAGGTCCTCTATGAAGATTCCTCAGCTGGATGGGCCTATTCCTGACCCCTATGATGATGTACTCTCTACTCCTAATGTAAGTATCCCAATGTAATTTTTTTTTGACTTCCAAATCTGTAAATTGTGATAAATTGCTGTCATTTAATGTCTAGTGTCCGCTGCAATGGTACTTTTGAGTATTTTATCAAATGTTCTTGCGGTGGTAGCAAGCTTTCTTTGATGTGGAAGAATTATTATTTTATTTTAAATTTCCTACTAAAATTGATGGTCTAGTATATGCCTTGTTAGTTGATTAGCTAGAAAGGATGCATGCTTTATGTGACATTGTAATATTCTGAGTTTATATCTGTTCTGTGACCTATGTATAGGTTAATGTTGTGGTTGATATAATATGGTTTCTTTACACTATCATATGCTTACATCTGTACATGTGTATGTAAACTGGAATAATATGTGGAATCCTTGAGAATAAGTGGATGTATTGCCTCTCTGCCCTTAATACTTTACACTCTGTAATTGATTTATCAAATGCCTCACTAGTTGGTGTTTCCTTTGCGTTTGTTTTCTTGTAGATCTACAACTATCAAGGAGTTGTAAGTGAAGACTACAACATAGTGCAGACACCTGCTCCCAATGGTAAATCTAATTTTTATCATTATTGCTTTTTTCTTTTGACTTGGAAGTGTATAATCTATAATATATATTATATATAATATATATATATATTTATATATATATTCTCATTCGCCTTTTCTTTTCCTCTCTATATATCCAATAGATGTACAGGCTAGTACTCCTGCAGCTGCTGCTCAAAAGGAAGTCGTAGATGACGAGGAAGACGAGCCGTTGAATGAAAATGATGACGATGAATTCGATGATGTTGAACAAGGAGATGAGTTAAACACTCAGCATTTGGTCTTAGCCCAGTTTGACAAGGTAAAATTCATTAAGAAGAAGGTAAATCATTCCGAAGGTAAATCTTTCACTTACAAGCCTGCTCATAACCGATCTTATCTCCTTTGTTAGGTTACTCGAGCCAAGAGCAGGTGGAAATGCGCACTGAAGGATGGAATTATGCATATAAACAACAAAGACATTCTCTTCAACAAGGTATGCATGCAAATATACATCCATATTCAACCTTAAATTTCACCTAAATTGAAAGCCTTAAATGTCACCTTATATTTATCACAGGCTACAGGAGAATTTGACTTCTAATTCGTAGCAAGCGACCTGGAGTGTCCGAGTTTTTCAAAGTAGCGCAGTGCAGCATTTATCCTCTACGAGTAAATCCGGGGTGTTCCCTTGATTTTTGCTTTTGATTATTGAAGAAGAGTGGAGAGGCTTTGATATCTAGTTTTATTAAAAACTCTTGAATTTGTATTTGTTGCCCCCCATTGTACATAAAGAGAAACTTTTTCCACCTTAAGTAAGATATGTCTGAGGGAAGAGAGAAAAATGAAAAGAATCCATGATTCTCTGATGAAAAATCTGTAATTTGTTTTATGCATTATATACTTGGAAGACACATTACATTTTGGTTTAAATTTAACAAGTAGCTTATGCCTCTTTATTTATTTATTTATTTATTAATTATAACAAATAAAATATTGAAAAAGATGAACATTAGAGTAAAAATCTACAAAATGGTATAATCTACAATCCGGAGTCATGAAACGACACAGTTTTAGACCATTTAGACAATAAAATTTAAACAAAACGAAAAAAAAATTAAAATTGAAATCAAGCATCGTTAACAAGCAAACATTTCAACTGAAAAGCTGTGAACAAGCACGCCGGATCAGTAAAACCAGCGGCAGCCGGATGCTGCCATCCACCGCCGTTTATTCCTCCACCGGTATTCATCTCAACCTTCTCATTCCCGATCTTCTCCTCAATAACCGCTTCCGGCAATGCCTTCGGCGACGTGACAAGCGGAGACAAAAGAGGAATCACAGACAAAGACGACGACGGTGAAGAAGAAGAAGAAGCAATCGCGTTGTTATTCGTCGTTGTCGATGTATTCAACTCAAGAGACGCCGGCGCGTGCTTCTGTAACCTGGTAGGTGGCTTCCCCAACGTTGTTCTTGTCTTCGATGCCATGTTTATCTGTCTTAGATACAAAATATTATCATCGTGCTGCTCCATTGAAGAGTGTTTGTGTGAAAAACAGAGAGGTGAAATTAAAAGAGAGGATTGGAAACTGAAATGGAACTAAAAAAGGGATTGCTGTGATGTGATTGATGGTGAATTGGAATCAATTAATTAACCATATCTGTTATTTGATTAAAATTAAAGAGATTCCATTAGATTAGATTACACACTAACCACATTTTTTTAGTGAGTTTTTGCGTTTTTAACTTCGTGTTAACGGTCATTTTATTGGTTTAATTACACGTTTTTGTTTGTTGTATTTTTGGAGGTTGCAGATGATTGGTTGGTAGTTTTTTAAGGTTACAATGGTGGTCAAAGGGAAGAGATGAATTTGTTTGGTATGTATATCTCAATTTGTTTTTGACTTTTGAAAATTAGTGGTTTATTTTGGGAGGATTAGAGGTTTGTTGTTATGATCTGAGATTTTGTTCTTTGCTGTGATGGAATATTGATGGTTTTTGTTGTAGGAGATATTAGTTATGGAAACTAATTTAAAACAAATCTTAAAATATTAATTGTCTGATTGAATTTAAACGTTTATTATAGGAAAAATTTATTTGATAATTCAGTCTATTCTGATAATTGATATACAAATCAATCCTAAATAATACTTTGGAGTAAATTTTTATTTTTTATAAAGTGGTGTGGTCAATTTTTCACATGCATGGTTAAACAATTTTCTAACTATATTGATGGCATGGGGTACCAAAAAAAATATCAAAGAAGATGACAAACTCAACATATAACCAGCAAAATTACAACAATAGATTATCACAACATTTAATATAGCGGGAACTGTTTAACTGTCAACAGTCTGATCTCTCCTTCTCTCTCTTACTCTTCATGGCCTGCAGTACCTCACTTCAACCTCTATTGACTTCCTCACTCTCTCAATCACTTTCAATCAGCCCCAAGAACTCAAAACCCTTCTTTGTCGAACCCAATTCGACAAAATCAATCTCTCTTTCCAAAGCCAACAACCACCTAACAAACCGTATTTCTTCAGTTTCTCCTCTCTTGCTCTCTTCTGGGAAAAAACCAAATTTCGTTGTTGGTCTCTTCATTTGCTTCTCTTTCTCTGTCTGACTTGAATTGGGTTTTGCTTTGTTTTGTGTTTTCATGATTGTGATGACATTTATTTGCAGGTTAGAGCTCAGAGTGAGCTCACTGATTATGGGTCGCTTTCATCTGACGCAACTGATCAAGAGACCTTTTCTTGGTCTTCTGTGATTCTCCCGTGAGTATTCAACCCTTCTCATGTAATGTCTTTTGATTAAATTTCTTATCTTTTGCAAATTGCAAGTCCAATTGATGATTAGTTTGTGCTTATTTGTTTGACTGCCTATTTGATGTGTAAATGATGATAAGGTTTCTGTTCCCAGCTTTGGGGGGATTGTTATTTGGATATGACATTGGTGCCACATCTGGTGCTACAATCTCACTGCAGGTGTTAATTTTTGACGCTAGAATTCTTGTTCTGTATGTTATGTTATGTTTTGATTTGTTGGTATTATTCAGCTTATATGACTTCGCACGAACTTAATTGAGTTTAATTGCACAGTCGGCTGAGCTTAGTGGCACAACTTGGTTCAACCTTTCCGCTGTTCAGCTTGGTCTTGTTGTAAGTTTTGCATATCAAAATTGAGTGAAATGTTATTCCAGTTGTTGTAACCAGTTACTTGTTTCTATCAATTATGTGTTTCATGTTTTTGTCATGTAATGTTTGGTGTAGGTTAGTGGTTCCCTCTATGGAGCGCTTCTTGGATCTATTGTTGTCTATCCAATTGCAGATTTCCTTGGTTAGTCTGTTGCCTATTTTCATAAATTGGAGCTAAATTTTAATTTGATCTCATTGATTGTTGAAATTGGTTGATGAAGGAAGAAGGCGAGAACTATTATCGGCTGCTGCTCTATATTTGCTTGGTGGTGCTATCACTGCCTTTGCTCCGGACCTTGGTGTTCTTTTAGCGGGAAGGCTACTATATGGTCTTGGTATTGGCTTAGTGAGTTCTGGAAACTATCACTTGTTTTTCATCTGATTACAAGATATTTTTCAATGTGCGTTGTCATGTTATAGAGTTTTATTTGCTGATTTATTTGACAGGCAATGCATGGGGCTCCTCTATACATTGCAGAGACTTGCCCATCTAAGATCCGTGGAACTCTAATATCTCTAAAAGAGCTCTTCATAGTTCTAGGAATATTGGTAAATTCAAAAGATTTTCTTTGCTACAGTTCCTTTCTTTTAGTAGTTTGAGAAGTTGTGACCTGATGATCTTATTTGCAGTTTGGGTATTTTGTGGGAAGCTTCCAAATTAATGCAGTTGGAGGGTGGCGTTACATGTATGGGTTTAGTGCTCCTATTGCTCTGCTAATGGGACTAGGAATGTGGAGTCTTCCACCCTCTCCTCGTTGGTTACTTCTCAGAGCAGTTCAAGGTAAAGCGTCTTTGCAAGAGTACAAAGAGAAAGCGATTGTTGCACTGAGCAAACTTAGGGGCAGACCTGCTGGTGATTCTTTGTCCGAGAGACAAATAGAGGATACCCTTCAATCAGTGAAGTCTGCCTACACTGATCGGGATTCCGAAGGAAGTTTATTGGAGGTTTTTCAAGGACCAAGTTTGAAAGCCTTCATAATTGGTGGAGGTTTAGTCCTTTTCCAACAGGTATTCTCCTTCTTCTTTGGTGTTTGATCCTATTTTATACATTCCTCATTCTACTGTATTGTTTGCTAAAGAACATGTAAAATTTGACAGATAACTGGACAACCAAGTGTGCTATATTATGCAGGTCCAATCCTTCAGGTACTTGATAAGTATTTGTGCATGTTCTGCTCCTAAGTAAAAACTATTCTTTTATATCAGTTTTGAATAACTACTTAGTAAAGCTATACTCTGCATATCTCTTCAGAGTGCAGGATTTTCTGCTGCTGCTGATGCTACCAGAGTTTCTGTTGTAATTGGTTTGTTCAAGGTACTCTCATAGTCATTGCGCATTGTCATAGTTGAAAAACGACAACTCTCTTAAGTGATCCCTTTTGATGCCACTTAACATCTTCCTCGATTGATTGTCTTACTAGTTGTTGATGACATGGATAGCTGTCCTGAAAGTTGATGATCTTGGGAGAAGACCATTACTGATTGGAGGTGTCAGCGGACTTGTATGCATCTCATCCTTTTTCCAATCATGAACTTTTGTAGTACTATAATACACACTTAATGTTGAGTTAGAATTACATATAACTGTTGCTTGTTTGCTTCGTTTCCTTTGGCTATACAACAGGCTCTTTCGCTACTACTGCTTTCCGCATATTACAAGATATTAGGTGGTTTTCCTCTTGTTGCTGTAGGAGCTTTGCTTCTATATGTCGGCTGCTACCAGGTCAGTCTCGCAGTCTGCTTTTCCATTGTGATCAAACTCGACTATTTCCATGCAATATCCTGATATAATAATTGCTGTTTCAGATATCGTTCGGCCCAATCAGCTGGCTAATGGTCTCTGAGATTTTCCCACTCAGTACAAGAGGAAAAGGCATTAGTCTAGCTGTTCTTACCAACTTCGGTTCAAATGCTATTGTCACCTTTGCATTCTCACCATTGAAGGTATATTGATTCAAATTCCAACAATCCATCCCTGATATCTGATTGGTGTTCTTGCAATCGAAATGTATATATATCTACTCTCCTAATCCTGCAGGAGCTTCTTGGAGCAGACAATCTCTTCCTTCTTTTCGCGGCTATCGCACTAATAGCAGTCCTCTTCGTAGTACTCATTGTGCCGGAAACAAAAGGACTGAGCTTGGAAGAGATTGAATCCAAAATCTTGAAGTGAAAAAGCTCTCTTAGTGGCGGTACTGTAACCAAAGTGTTAATTACAGATTAACTGGATGTAACATTTAACTTGTGTATAAGACCATATATACATACATATTTTCTTATCTAATATAAATAGCATGTGAGTGACCAAAAGGAATACACTGCAACACCAATCTGTGAAAATAGGGTTAGATTGAATCAAATCAACACCACAAGCCCCACCAAGCGGTCAACAACAATGAGATCAATAACAAGATTTGCTTGTCTGTGTTCAAATCCCATGTTATGGAGAAGCTTATCTAGTTCGTCCAGACATTTCCAACACAAGAAAACACCTTCCAACACTGATCAAACTTCAATGTCTTCGCTTTTCAAAGACATAACACACATCTTAACACTCAATAACCCAACCCCAGATGAAGTTCGGAATGAGTCTGTTAAATCAAACAACCCACTTCATGACTGCACACAACCTGTTCGAGCAAATGCCCAAGAGAAACCTTTGGTGTCGAAAGATGAACCTGATGTTAGCCCTATAGTTCACCAAATCACAAGCATTGTTAGAGCAGAACATGGCGGTATTCCAATGGAGCAGAGGCTTGAGAATTCAGGGTTCCGATTTGAACCTAATGTGGTTGAGAAAGTGTTGAAAAGATGCTTTAAAGTACCACATTTGGGATTAAGGTTCTTCACTTGGGTACAGCTGAGAAAAGAGTTTTGTCATACTACAGAGGTTTATAATTCCATGTTGTACATTGCTGGGGAGATGAAAGACCTTGAGCTGATGGAGAAATTGGAGAGAGATATGGAGATAAAAGCATGTCATAAAGATATCAAGACATGGACGATTCTTGTTTCTCAATATGGCAAGGCTAAGTCGGTGGTCAAAGCTCTTTTAGTCTTTGATAAAATGAGGAAATCTGGTTTTGAACCTGATGTGAAGGCTTATAGAACGATGGTACGGTTGCTTTTGGATGCTGGAAAAGGTGACATTGCATTTGAGTTTTATAAAGAAATGGTGGGCAAGGAAATGGTACTTGATTATAATTTGTATAGGATGGTATTGAATTATGTAGCTGGACTTGGAAACATTGATGATATCCATTTTGTTATTAGTAATATGATAACGATTGGGAAGATTCCTGAGGGTGAGGTTTATAGTTTTGTGTCGAAGAGCTTTTGTGTTGCAGGGAGAATAAGGGAAGCTTTAGTTCTGATTCAAGATCTGAAGAACAAAGAGATACCAATTGACTTCAAGTATTTTGAGATTTTAGTTAAAGGGTTATGTAAGGCTGGTAGGATTGATGATGCCTTGGAGATTGTTGACATTATGAAGAGAAGTGATTTGGTTGATGAGAAGGTCTATGGGATCATTATAAATGGGTACTTGAGAAAAAATGATCTCTTAAAAGCAAATGTTATGTTTGAAAGAATGAAAGAATGTGGATATACTCCTACTGTGTCGACATATACTGAGCTGATGCAACACTTATTCAAATCAAAGGAGTATCAGAAAGGCTGTGAGTTGTACGATGAGATGTTGGAAAGAGGAATCCAGCCTGATAATGTGGCAATTATGGCTATGGTTGGTGGTCATGTACGCCAAAACAACATATCAAAAGCATGGAAAGTGTTTAAAAGCATGGAGAAGAATGGTACAAAGCCTACTTGGAAATCTTATTCAATATTTATCAAAGAGCTATGTAGAGTTTCACGGACAGATGTGATCTTTACGGTTTTGAGTGAAATGCAAGCTTTGAAGATAGATATAGGAAATGAAATTTTTGGGTGGGTCATTTCCTGTATGGAGAAGAAAGGGGAGAAGAGTAATGTCGAAAAAGTAAAGCAGATGCAGAAAACTTATAACAGGTACGTTAAAGAAGAAGAGGTGTGTAGTAATGAGGGGATAGAGAGTTGATTTGTAGGAAACTTGTAGGATGTTGTATCCGAAACTGTTGAATTGCATGCCAGGAAATGATGTACATCATATTCAGTTCGGCTAGATAGCCTTTACAGATTTCTAGAGCATGCAGGTGACATATTATTTACAGAAAATCGTTGTGTGTGTTCTTTTATATTAAAATACTTGAGTTCTTTTTGAATGACACTGGAAGATAATCAACTGTCATGATGTTGACTTTGTGAATGGATGATGTTGCATTGTTGTATATAACCATATGGTGAAGTTTGAATATCTTAATGAAAGCTGTATACATTTCTGTCTCTTTTTTTTATAAATTTTAGGTGATAAATCTGATTTACTTGCAGTATTTTGTTTGTGAGGATTAAAATTTAAGGTGAATAAGAAACTAGTGAATATAGTAAGTTAGTGTACAATCTATTACAGGTTCAGCAACAACAGAAATGGACTATTCTTACATCTATTCCTCAAAATTGTACTTGATTGCTGTATTTGGCGTTTGATGACTTTGTTCTTATACAGGGCAAAATAACTCAACTAAAAACTGTTGATTCAACGACCAACTTCAAGGATTGAAGCAGTAGAAATGTTACCTAGAGATTCAAGCAAGGAGGGAAATGACTTCACAGTACTAGAAGTTTCATTACTTGCTGAGAATATCGCCTTCACAGTGCTGTCAGTTGGAATCTTCGGCAACTTGACATTGCCATCTAGATATTGCACAACCTCCCTCATGCTAGGTCTTGCTGCTGGATTAGGATGTGAGCAGAACAAGCCTAGTTTCAGAACTAGCTCCACCTGCTCGGTTGCATAAACACCTTCCAATTCCAGATCACTAGCCTCAAGAATCGCTCCTCTGTGCCAGCACTCAATTACCCAGTCAACCAAATTTTCCTGCTCAGGCAAACTTCTTTGGTCTATCCGCCTTCTCCCACTAGCCACCTCGAGGATGGAAACCCCAAAAGCGTATACATCTGAACTTGTAGTCCCTTTTCGAGTTTTATACAGCTCTGGAGCCATATAAACTAGAGTTCCAGCCAACACTGTTGTGTCTGGATTGTCACCATGATTGTACAATCTAGCAAGACCAAAATCCCCCAACTTTCCATTGAAATTGGCATCTAAGAGAATATTTGCAGGTTTTATATCTCTATGTATAACCACTTGATCCCACTCTTCATGTAGGTAAAGAAGGCCGGAAGCTACCCCTCTAATAATTTGGAACCTTTGAAACCAATTAAGACTTGACCTATTATTACTATATAGAATCTTATCAAGGCTTCCATTAGGCATATAGTCATAGACCAACAGAAGTTCTCCCTTTCGTCTGCAGTAGCCATGGAGTCTAACCAAATTTCGATGCCTTAGCTTTCCCATGCTTACTATCTATGCAACGAATTCCTTCATTCTTTGTTCTGAGTTATGGGAGACTCTCTTCACAGCAATTTCTAAATTAGAAGAAGGAAGTATGCCTTTGTAGACACTACCAAACCCGCCTTTTCCTATCAACTCTCTGTCTCTAAAACCTTTTGTGGCCTTATAGAGAGTCTTATAGGAAAATCTCTGAGGATCATATTGCTTTTCCCATTCTTCGTATATTTCTTCATATTGTTTATTCTTTATATAATAAACAGCTCCACCTATTGTTATCAGAACAATCACTAATGCTAACACTGAAACAATGATTATTATTTTTGCTAACTCACTTGTCTTTGCAGGTCCAGTAGTGGAAGGAAGTGAAGGAAGCTTTGATATATCCAGATTTTGTGCCGGTCCAATTCTGCTGAAGCTCCATCCTAGAATGTATTGGTTAACAATAAGTTGACCAGTTGAAGCAGCGAAACCAACATACATGGTATCTAAGAGAATTTGAGAAAGATCAAGGTGGGTTGACAAGAGGGGTCTGCTTGGTTTCTGTGATGAGGTGATCGGAGCTAGTGTTACATCAAGTACTTTTTCGGCACCTCTGTAATCTATCCACACCTGAATTGAATCTCCACCATTAAGTTGTAAGCTCTTGTTCTTTCTTTCCGACTCAGAGAAGTAAGTTGCTGGAGCAGAGTCGATAGAAGCCAAAGAGTTAACGTCAATTCCCACATGATTGTCATCTATATCATTAAATTCCTGGTTTTTGAATGTATCAAGCTCAACTGCAAATATGTGGTTATCAGGGTTGCCATCATTTGTTGAATTGAACAAACCTAGATGTTGAGCAGAAGCAGCTTGGCTAAAGTCTGTAGATGGTGAGATGACAAAAGACAAACCATGACCAGGAAGAAGACCTTCTTGAGGCACCATGGCAAACACGAAAGTAGTGGAAAATGAAAGTGATTGAGAGGAAGATAAGTTAAATTTGATGGGGGATGAATAGAAGGCATAACCTTTATTAAAGCCTAGGCTGGAACTGCTGGTTAGCTGCAATAAACCATTCCGGAGGACATATACTGGTCCATCTCCATCCACACTCAGGTTAGCTTCGCGAAAACCATTATAGACAAAGTTAAGGTTTTCATCTTGAACCATTGCCTGTGACGCAGCGATAGATGTTATTAACATCATCACCTTGTATAGATGAAGCGCTTCAAGTCTCTGAGCTGTAGCCATTACTAACAGATTATGATCAAGATGGATTCTCTTCAACTTGAATATAGGTATGTGGATCAATCATTCAAAGGAGTTACTGCTTGCCGTTATTATTCTTGAAGTATCTAAGGAATTGGTTACTGATCAGTATGATTGTGACAGCGTTTTACTTATGCATGCATTTGTTACTTTGCTTGTACAACTCTTCCTTCTTGAGGAATCTTCAAAGAAATTGGCTATGTATGACTTCTCTGCCTGTATAGGTTGACCAATTTTAATCTTCACAACTAAAGTAGACTTTTCAAAATGTGTAAACCAAACTCATCCACATCACAGTGATTACCTGTTACTGTTCTTCAACCAACATAAACTTTTCATGTTTGGGATTATAAAATAACATTTCATTAGTAAAAAATAATCCTTTACGATGAAAATCATTCTTTCTTTAGTTTCAGCTTGTTTGAGATGGTTTACTTTAGCAACTTTTTGATTTTCTGGATTGAATAATAGCTGAATAAAAATCCAGAAGTGCTTTTGGGCTGGAGACAAGCTTTGAGTGAAAGTAGTTAATGTGATGTTTTTGTATAAATGCTTTTACTTATTTTCTTTTAATGTCGAAAGTCAATAGCAAAGGCTATTCCAAACATGACTTTGTTTGTCACATGGTTGCTTATGAATGCTTTAGGATCTAAGTTATATTTCTTGGTAATGAGCAAATACATTATACAATATTTCTGGTTCAGGAGTTACCATTATACCTATTATAGCACCATTGGAACTATCTAACCTCTTTGCAGACTGTGATTGTAGAACAGATGTATATGAGCCTTGAAAAGCAAGTAACTGTACAAAATACTATGCAAGTCTATTTGGAACAGAAAGTACAAACCAACCAGAGTCAGATTTACAGAAAGTACAAACCAATACATGTGTCATGAACCTAGAACGTGTTACATAAAAATGGTTATGTCTTCAGCGACCTGAAATGAGTATGGAATCAAGAGTGGACATGGTTTGTAAAGCAGCACTTTCAAACAATGAAGAAAACTGAAGCATAACATCAGAAGCTCCATTGTTTGCTTTGAATGCTCCAATCACATTGTCTGGTGAGATATCCGGAAACTTAGCATCACCATCTAGGTACTGCATAATCTGTCTCATATTAGGCCTCATTGATGGATTAGGATGTGAACAAAACAAGCCAAGTTTCAGAATCAACTCCATTTGCTCTTCTGCATATATGCCTTCCAATCTAGGGTCACTAGCATCAAGAATTGATCCATTTTTCCATGTCTCCACCACCCAATCAACCAAATCTAACTCACCAGGCTCTATAGGTCTCCTTCCACAGGCTATTTCGAGAATGAATGCACCAAAAGCAAACACATCTGTGCTTGTTGTTGCTTTTCCTGTTCTGAGAAGCTCTGGAGCGAGGTAACCTACTGTTCCGACCAGGTTGGTGGTTTGTAGATCAGTGCCATGGTCATGTAGTCTAGCAAGGCCAAAGTCTCCAAGTCTGCTATTCAGTTCAGAATCTAAAAGAACGTTAGCTGGCTTTATATCTCTGTGAAGTACAACTTGTTCCCATTCTTCATGGAGGTAGAAAAGGCCGGAAGCTACGCCTCGAAGAATCTTGATGCGCTGAAACCAATTCAGATTCGGTCTCATACTTCCATATAAGATCTTGTCAAGACTACCATTAGGCATGTAATCATACACCAACAGAAGCTCTCCTTTTCGCCTGCAGTAGCCTCGGAGTTGTACCAAGTTCCTATGCCTCAGTCTCCCCATGCTTACAATCTCAGCTACGAATTGCTTCATCCCTTGGCCTGAATCATGTGTGACCCTTTTGATCGCGATTTGTTCATTGGAAGGAAGTACGCCTTTATAAACCTTTCCGAATCCTCCTTTTCCTATGATCTCTTTGTCCTTGAAACCTTTTGTTGCTTTGTAGAGATTCTTGTATGAAAATCTCTGAGGTCCGTATTCCTTTTCCCAGTCTTCATACACTTCTGCATATCTTTTCTTTCTCAGGAAGTAAACAGCTCCAATACCTGCTACAACCATGGCTGTCACTACTACAATTAAAGAAATGATGACCGGATCAACCTTCTTCTTAACTTTCCTTCGCGGGGGAGATCGAGGAAGCTTTGAAATATCTAGATCCTGTGCTTCTCCATACTTATTGAAGCTCCATCCCAGAACATAATGATCACTGCTGCGCGTACCAGTAGCTGCAGAGAATCCGACATACATAGTGTCCAAGAAAATCTCTGAAAGATCTATATATGTCGACAGAAGAGGCTTGCTTGGTTTTGAAGATGTAATTGGAGCTAGTGTTACATTAAGTAACATTTCTGCTCCATTGTAGTCTATCCACATCTTCATTGGATCTCCACTTTCTAGCTTCAAGGTCACATTCTTCTTTTCTCCATCAGAATAATAAGCTGCTGGAGCGGAATCATTAGAAGTTAAGCTGTTCACATCAACTCCTACATGATTTGAATCGATATCACCAAACTCAGGACTTTCTACTGTATCAAGCTCTACAGCTAAGATGTGATTTGAAGGCTTTCCATTGTTCGATACATTAAAAAGTCCAAAATATGAGCCTGTGACACCTTTGGCAAAGTTCAATGATGGTGAGAAGACAAAAGCCATACCATTGCCACCAAAATTCGGCACTGCTGAGATCAATGCAAAGATAAACTCTGTCGAAAAAGTGATAGATTTCGGCGAAGATGTATTGAACTTGATCGGATTCGGATGAAAACCATACCCACTTCTCAGCTCAGTGATGTCAGTTAACTGTAACAGACCATTCTTCACCTTTGCTAGATCTTGAAGATGCAGTTGGTTTGCAGTGAAGCCATTGTAGATGAATTTGTTTGCATCTTGAGCAAAGATGGAGATTGAATGTAGACAAAAAACCAGAAAGAAACACAGTAATGTTGCAGACATTGTGAAAAGCACATAGTGCTATGCTTTTGGTGTGATTTAAACATGTATGGTCCTCTTTAAATCTTTGTGTCCTGTTTCAGACTCTTTGGATATAGATGTAATTACTCACATTGACCCTAAAATGATGGGTCAAATTTTAGCCTAACTCATTATAAAACCCTTGTATTATAACAGTATAAAAATAATCACCATGAAAATCACATGGATTCACAAGTTGAAAAACTTGCTCTTACCCACTTTCTGAAACCAATCAGATTCATCAGATTTCATCTTAGATGTGAACAGTTTCCTCATTTGGTGAAATGGCTGCTGAAAATTTGGCCTAATGCATGCTCTCCATGAAACAGATTTTATTAATTGACAGCATTTGAATATGGACAGATTTTATTAATTAACAGCAGTTGAATTTGCTATTCTTGATCTAATTATTTACTCAAAATCATTCTAAAGATACCCTTTTCTTCTTTCTTTGTGTCAAAAACTTTAAATGGAGTCAACTTATGCATGCTGGTTATTTTCTCACAGATAAGATAGCTACTGATGTGTGTTCATGTATGAATCCTGAAGAAAAATCAAAGCCCTTTAGCTTTCAAGATGAGATATATAACATAGTGCTTTCACCTACCATAGATCCAATAACATATCAAATGAATGGCTACTGAAATGTTGTTTGAATAATGTATTGATGTTTCAGGCTTTGACAAAAGCCAACCAGGATTTTATATTATGTCCAGGCAATAAAGGTCAGATTCTGTGCCATACATTACTAAAATACATGCATCCTTGTCAGTTACTCATGTATAATATATGTATTACCTGTCAGAGTCAGAAGTTAGTGACCTTTGTACATATTCTATATATCTTTGTGGGTCCTTCTCATTTGATTTAAGATTCAAGAGCAAAACTCTGGTTTTTTCCAAGATTTAGACCTGGTCCTGTCAATATATATAATAGAATATGTAATATTCTTGGGAATGTTGATAATAGAAATCTGACCAGATAATGTTTTTCTTTCTACTGTATATGTTTGCTAACAATGGTGGATCTAGATGCTAGATTTGGTGGATGTGAAGTTGCTTAGAAGCTGCCAAAAGTTTCAACTTGTATTAAATTGCAAAGAATGTTAATAATATAGCTCAGACTTGTTGGATCTAGATGCTAGATTGGGTAGTTTTTATCTATAGTTGAGTAACTTGCCCTGGAAGTATCATCAAGAAGAAGAGAAAAAGAATTCCAAGCTGTGAAAGAATAATTTCCAAATATATCTACTAGATATTTTTTTACAAATGAATATCAAAATTGCTCAAGTAGCCTTAGCACCAGTTTGACATTACCTATTATTTTGACTTTGGATATTGTAAAAGAAGTAAAAGTTATTTTTTAAAAGTTTTTTAAGAGTATTTGGATGGACTAAGGCTTCAATCTTTTGAAGTTATTATAAGTGATATTTGGATAATTGTCATCATAATAATCAGAAGCTCTTTTCAAAAATGTCCGAAATGCTAAAGGTTTGTGATTACTTCTAATTTGAACTTTTGAAAAAAAAAAAAAAAAAGCAGAAATTATTTTCAGAAAGTTAATATATCAAAAAGAAAAATTTCGAAAAGGTTAGCTAAAACACAATCTAAAATAACTTTAGAAATGAAAAACTAAAAACCAATCTATTCAGATAGATAGTTTTAGCAAAATAGCTTTCAATCTTTTTTTTTATAATGAGATATAACCCTAAACTTTACAAACCTTTCCAATTTGATCTCCAACATACAAGGCTTCATTTTATTATTTTATATGGTCGATTAGACGATGTAACAAAATTATGGTATATATTTGACTTCATGAGTTAATTTGGCCCGATATTGAACAGTGGAAAGGTTAATTGAAGGAAAAAAAACTACCCTCCACGGAACCCAAAAAAAAATAAAAATTTACTTCTTTTACACGTTCTTCTTCCCGCCTTAATTGAAGAAGTATACATATGCAGAGACCAAACTGATCATCGTCGAAATCAAGCTCAAATGAAGTCAATTGATGGCGGATGAATGGATAAACGACAAACGTTGATTACAAATGGTGAAAATGCTTGCCCTTTATAACTCTCGTATGCATTTTGGCTGTCGTTAACTATTCACTAATATCAGTTTATCAAATTGACCAAGTTTGCATTTTGATTCCTTAAATTTCGATTTTAGTTGATTTTCAAGGAAGTTTACAGGCTGTTTCCTCTGTTTAACTTGCAATTAGTGTACACTTGTGGTGAAAGCTAAGCTATTTAAGTTCTTTGAAAATCTTTCTATTTGGAGTGTTTTGGCTTTTCTTAGAGAAGACTTGTTTTATTTTATTGTTATTGCTATTCTAGGGTTAAAGAATAGAACTATTTGCCCTTGGTTTTGCAAATATGTCTATAGAGTAAAGTAGATGTACATGTGCCTGGAAATCATTTACATATATACCGGTACAAACTAGTATTACATATTCACAGCTAGTTATATAAACAGTAGATTGGATATTATTAGAAACTTTTAAGTTTACCTTAGGCATCCTAGCGACCTGAAATGATTATTGTGTTAAGGGTGGTGTTGGGTGTGTTCATGATTTGTGAAGTAGAGCTTCCGGATGCTGAAGAAAATTGAACCACAACATCAGAGGATTCGTTAGTTGTTTTGAATGATTCGATCACATTGCTTTCTGGTGAGATGTCTGGGAACTTAGCATCACCGTCTAGGTACTGCATCACTTGCCTCATGTTAGGCCTCATTGTTGGGTTTGGATGGGAACAGAACAAGCCTAGTTTTAGAATCAATTCCATTTGCTCTTCTGCATATATGCCGTCCAATCTAGGATCACAAGTATCTAGGATAGATCCATTTTTCCAGTATTCAATTACCCAATCGACCAAATCTAACTCTCCTGGATCCATAGGCCTTCGTCCACAGGCTAACTCAAGCATAAATGCGCCGAAAGCAAAGACATCTGTGCTTGTTGTTGCTTTGCCTGTTCTAAGAAGCTCTGGGGCGAGGTAACCTACAGTTCCCACCAGGTTAGTGGTGTGTAGACAAGTACCATGATCATGTAGCCTGGCAAGGCCAAAATCTCCTAGTTTTGCATTTAGATCAACATCTAAAAGAACATTCGCAGGCTTTATATCTCTGTGAAGAACGACTTGCTCCCATTCTTCATGGAGGTAAAAGAGGCCACATGCTACTCCTCGCAGAATTTTTATGCGCTGAAACCAATTCAGATTCGGTCTCATACTTCCGTATAAAATCTTGTCAAGGCTACCATTAGGCATGTAATCATATACCAACAAAAGCTCACCCTTTCGCCTGCAGTAGCCCCGTAGTTGAACTAAGTTCCTGTGCCTTAGTCTTCCCATACTTGCAATCTCGGCCACAAACTGCTTCATCCCCTGTTCTGAATCATGAGTGACCCTTTTGATCGCTATTTGTTCATTAGTTGAGAGTACACCTTTATAAACCTTCCCAAAACCTCCTTGTCCTATGATCTGTTTGTCCTTGAAACCTCTAGTTGATTTGTAGAGACTCTTGTAAGAAATTCTGTGAGGACCATATTCCTTTTCCCAGTCCTCATATACTTCTTCATATTTCTTCTTCCTCACATAATAAACAGCTCCAACAATAGCTATGAACATCAGCACCACAACAACCACCAAAACAATCATTACTGGGTCGTGCTTCTTGCTTGTTTTCCTCTTCGGGGGAGGGTGAGGAAGCTTTGAAATATCTAGATCCTGTGCTTCTCCATTCCTGCTGAAGCTCCAGCCCAGAACGTAATGGTCACTCCTCCGTGTGCCAGTAGCTGCAGAAAAACCGACATACATAGAATTTAAGAAAATCTCCGAAAGATCTATAGACGTCGATAGGAGAGGCTTGCTTGGTTTCTGAATTCCAATTGGAGCTAGAGTCACATTAAGTAACTTTTCAGATCCATTGTAATCTATCCACATCTTCATTGCATCACCACTTTCCAGCGATAAGCTCTTATTCTTCTTTTCTCCATCAGAATAATAAGCTGCTGGAGCAGAACTGTTGGAAAGCAAGCTGTTCACATCAATTCCCACATGATTTGAATTGATATCATGAAACTCAGGACTTTCAACGGTGTCAAGCTCTACAGCTAAGATGTGATTTGTAGGCTGGCCATTAGTTGTTATGTTGAAGAGTCCTAAATATGAGCCTGTAACACCATCAGCAAATTTTGGTGAGAAGAAGAAAGTCATACCGTTGCCACCAAAATTAGGCACTGCTGAAATCAATGCAAACACAAACTGTGTTGAAAAAGACAGAGATTGTGGGGAGGATGTATTGAACTTGATTGGATATGGATAATAACCATAACCACTTTTGAGCTCAGAGATGTCAGTCAGCTGCAAGAGGCCGTTTTTGACTTTTGCCACTCCATCCAGAAGCAGTTTGCTACTGTTGAAGCCATTGTAGATGAATTGATTTCCATCTTGAGCACATGCTATGGAGATCAAATACAGACATAAAACTAGACAAAGGAAAAATGATTTAAGAGCTGCTGCCATGGAAGAAATCACATAGAGCAGTATGCTTTTGTCAATTAGAGATGCTTAGCCTCATTACCAATTCTAGATTGCTTATTTATTAACATTCCCTGCTTTTTAAGTCTTCAATTCTGTATTCAGAATCTTTGTACAAACAATATAATTAATGAAGTTGACCCTTAAAAATAAGGTCAACTTTTAGCTTAAAGGTTTCAATTGTAATTATAGAACAGCCAGATAAGACTTGAGATACCCTCTTGAAAGAACAGTTAACATAATCACCAGAAAAATTTCATTAGTAATACAGTTTAATATGTAATAGGATATTGCTTTGAAATGTTACTTTCCTCCCTTCCTGGCACCAATAAGATTTGAGATGACTGTGTTTCACGGTACATGTAATTGTTGACCTTTGATTATCCCTCCATGAACATTTATGTATATGCAAATAGATTGATAAACTAATATCATTTATTTTTCTCTAATATTTTACTTTTGCTTTACAATAGACTACAAAATGCAACCACTTCTAAGCATTTGTTTATATGCATATTGATTGATAAATTAACAGCAGTGGAATATGTTATTTGGTTCTAGTATTTTACTCTTGTTTCACAAATGACTACAAAACACAACCTACTACTGCCACTTCATAAACATTTATTTATCTGCAAATGGATTGATAAATTAACAGCACTGGAACTATGTTTTTCTGCGTCAGTATTTCACTCAAAATTGTAAAGAACCATCTCTTTCTTTTATTTATTTATTTTTGGTTTGTTTGTTTGTATTCTCTTATTAGTTTTTATTGTTTTTGTTTTAGTCAACTTGCAAATGCTAGTTATTTTCTAGTTGAGGTGGGTACTGATTTGTGTTTTGTTTGAATGATGCAGGAAAAATCCAATTCCTTAGCTTTCAGGAGTAACCGTGTCATCAAGAAAATAAGAAAAATGAGGATAGAGAATTGACATTCTAGTTCTTTCACCATACTTTCATGTAAAATGAATGGCTATGGTTCAGTTATAATATTTGATGGATGATGACCAAGGAGTTGACAAAAGCCAAGCGGTCTGCCCCGGCAAGGTTAGATTTAATATAATATTCTTGCCTAGTTGTTATGGTCTTGTAGAATTGGTATTACCTCTCATGCTTATGGAAGTCTATGATACTTGTACATATTCTAGTTCTCTGTGGCGTCCATATCATCCTTAAATTATATTCAGTTATTCAATTCAGCTTTGATTATTTCCAAGATATAGACTTGACCTGAAACTGAATACATCAACTGTATTTGCTTAGAATCAGTCGCTGTTACTTATTTACATACACACAGATAAAAATATGTAATTCTAGAATATGTTAATAGTAGAACCCAGACATCATAGTCTTGTGATGCTGTTTTATCGTTTTAACCACCGTGGAAGTAGCTCCCCAGATAGGATCTGAAGAATTTAAAACGTATTTGAGATAAAAGGGGAAACCTTAGTGCAGTTAGATTAACAGGCCGTTTCTCTTTCCCTTGAATTTTAGTTACAAAGAGATGATTTCCTGTAATCAACCTGCAGCCTACTGGTCACAAAGAAGTAAGAAACACACCGAGTCCAGCCTTAGTACATAGTTGTTTATGACTATTAACTGCAGTCCTAATCTCTTTATTGTTTTACTTTCATTGAATTGTCTACATCTAACTGCCAGTTGATGATATCATCATGATGAAAGATTGTACAGCATGTGATCATTTGATTTTTCTAGTTCTGTTCATTGTAGAATTGGTGTAGTCGGTAATATTTTTACTCTCTATGTCATCACTTGCCTCCTCTTTGGCCTAGGAGTACATAGTGCTAAAGCTTTTCTAAATCCTTAATAAACATAGAATTGCCCTGTTCCGATCAGGAGAAAATTTTCTTATTTCAATTAGAATGTTCATATGTGATAAGAAGATCTTTCTTGGCAGACATTATCCCTGAAGTTATATTAAGCTCTACTGTAAACAACCAATCTAGTATTTTGTAGGCAAAAACTTTAGCAGGAAACTATCATAGATAAAAAGCAGAGTGCTACTTAAATGATACCAAAGATTGTTACTAGGACTTACAAATTCACACCACTGTTTATTTCATTACCTGCTATCCATGGAGCTAATGAGCACTCAGTTGAATCACTCTGGAACTAACTCAGGGACCATCTATCAGGATTGAATCATTGGTAGCAGACATGGCTTGAGAAGAAGTACTACTCCCAAATAATGAAGAAGAAAATGTTGCCATATTTGAAGTTTCATAGTAAGTTGCATGGAAAGCGTCAAGTAACTCGCTGTTTGGTGAGATATCTGGAAACTTAACATCACCATCCAAATATTGCGTCACATGCCTAATGCTTGGCCTGAGTGCTGAATTTGGGTGTGCACAAAACAAGCCTAACTTCAGAACTAATTCCATTTGCTCTCCAACATAATCACCTCCGAAACTTGGATCACAAGCATCAACAATAGATCCTTTGTTCCAGCATTCAATTACCCAATCAACCAAATCTTGCCTTCCAAGTTCAATAGGTCTCCTTCCACAAGCCACCTCTAGCATAAATGCCCCAAATGCATACACATCTGTGTTAGTTGTTGCCTGTGCAGTTCTTACTAGCTCTGGAGCCAGATAACCAACTGTGCCAACTAGATGTGTAGTTTGTGGTATGCTATCATGATCATATAGCCTAGCAAGACCAAAATCTCCTAACTTTCCCTTCAAGTCAGCATCTAAAAGAACATTAGCAGACTTTATATCTCTGTGCAGAACAATTTGTTCCCAATCTTCATGGAGGTACAATAGGCCACAAGCTACTCCTCTAAGAATTTTAAAGCGTTGAGACCAATTGAGGGTTGGTCTTTCATTACTGTATAAACATTTGTCGAGGCTTCCGTTAGGCATATAATCATAAACCAATAGAAGTTCTCCCTTTCTCCTGCAATAGCCATGGAGGTGCACCAAATTCCTATGCCTTAGCCTTCCCATGCTTACAATCTCAGCCACAAACTGCTGCATCTTATGTTTCGCCGAAGCATGTGAGACTTTCTTGACTGCAACTTGCATGTCAGCGGATGGTAGTACACCTTTGTAAACCTTCCCGAAACCCCCTTCTCCAATTAGTTCACTATCACTGAAACCTTTGGTTGCTCTGTAGAGAGCCTTATAGGAGAACCTATGTGGACTATATTCTCTTTCCCAGTCTTCATACACTTCCTCGTACTTCTTCTTTCTCACCGTGTAAACAGCCCCACCAACTGTTACCAGCATGAGAACCACTGCAACCACCATGACATTTAGCATTGTGGCTACCATCGGAACTCCTTTTGTGGGAATTTTCTCTGGTGGAGGAAGAGGAGGAAGCTTTGTAACATCAAGAATTTCTGCCTTTCCACTTTCACTGAAGCTCCATCCGAGAATATAATGGCTACTCCTCAGAGCACCAGTTGCTGCAGTGAAACCAACATACATAGTCTCCTGAATTACTTGAGAAAGATCAATTTGATCTGACAATAGAGGCCTACTAGGCTTTGTTCGGATTGATAATGGAGCTATGGTTACATTTAGTAACATTTGAGGACCATCATAGTCTATCCACATCTGTATTGGCGTCCTACTTGAAAGCATCAAACTTATGTTCTTCCCTTCTTCATCAGAAAAATAACTTGCAGTTGCAGAATCATTAGAGATCATGCTGTTTACATCTATCCCCACATGATTATCATCTATGTCCTTGAATTCAGGACTACCAACAGTGTCAAGCTCAACTGCCAGGACATGGTTTGCCTCAAGGCCATTGTTTGAACTGTTAAGTAATCCTAAATATGCTGTTGCAGTTGCTTTACTGAAGTCCATACTTGGTGAAATGACAAAAGTCATGCCATGACCACTATAATTTAGTAGCTGTGGCACAATGGCAAACACAAAATATGTTGAGAACATTAGTGACTTAGAGGAAGATACATTGAACTTGATCGGCGAAGGGTAAAAAGCATATCCTCTTTGCCTCTCAGAAGTATTGGTCAGCTGTAATAGACCATTGGGGTGGAGGTTCGCTCCTCCATTAAGATGAAGATTAGCTCCATTGAAACCATTGTAGTTAAACTGGTTCCCATGATGAGCTAATGTTGATGCTGTGACAAACAGAACTAGCAGCATGTGCTCATGAACTGATCTGAGAACTGCTGCTGCTGTAGCCATGGTAAAATCAGAACAGAACCAAGCAAGTTATGTAAGACAAAAAGAAAAGATATTTAGCTTGTCTATCAATCTCCCTCTCCACCTGTTAAGGGGTAAATTTTGATTCTGAAACACATTTTCTTGTGTACCTCGTGATCGATCAAGTTTGACCAAAAGAAAGGAGGAGTCGATTCAGTCTGTGTACAATGTGACTAAATGAACTATTAATCAGTGTAGGCCATGCCTATTAATGTGGTCCTTACCAAACTAGGATAAGCTAGTGAAATTGGAAATAACTTGACCCCAGATTAATAATGTGACCCTATGTATAGATGCTCAAATCTTTGGTATGTATACTTGGTTAGGTTATGGGAGATATTTGGTTTACGAGTTCACCACATGAGGCTAATCCTCAGTATTTGGTATCAGCCCTAGTCTCTGGCCTGTCAAGTTATAGTTGATTATTGTTTTTTTGTTCCACAATGCAAGTCTTACCCACTTCAATTTTGACCCCTCTCATTGGTATTAAAGGTGTGCGAAGTGAGGTTGGCTGAGAAAGCATGTCTGAATGTGGGTCGAACTAAATGCTTCTGTTGCTTCCGACTAAAAGAGTTGGATTTGCTCCTAAAAACTAGTCATTATCTTGTGAGAATGCCAATGATTTGGATTTTTTTCAACAAACAACAGCATTAATCACATGAGTCCTAGTACTAGAAAGAGTTATTGAAACATGGCCTACAAGGCATCATTGGTCCACAGTTAATAAATGAATAGTATTATATGAAACAGGTATTCAGTTCAGATTTAATGAAAGCATTTACTTTGCAAAAAAAGGAAGAATTGAAGTCAACAAACGACAAAACATTCAAAACCTGCACGTGACTTGTTGTACATGTACTTTTAGAGTCTGTTTGTGTTAACATGGGTGTTTGATAGAAATACTCAACTGTTTGATGAAATGCCTGAATGAATCCTCTGCTTCTAAGCTCCACATCTAAGAAAGTGACATGAATATTTATTCTATTTTCTACATTGAACTAGGATTCACCGACCAGATAGAAGAATGGAATCCATGGTAGACATGTTCTGGGAAGAACTACTACTTTCAAACAATGACATTGTTTTACTGGATGTTTCGTGATAACTTGCTCTGAATGCATCTAGTAATTTGTTATTTGGTGAGACATCTGGAAACTTAGCGTCACCATCTAGGTACTGTGTCACATGCCGCATGCTAGGCCTGGAAGCTGGGTTCGGGTGTGAACAAAAAAGGCCTAGCTTCAGAACTAACTCCATTTGCTCCTCCACATAGACACCTTCCAATCTTGGATCACCAGCATCAGTAATAGCTCCTTTTCTCCAGCATTCAATGATCCAATTAGCCAAATCTTCGCTTCCAGCTTCAACAGGCCTCCTTCCACTCACTACCTCTAGCATAAGAACCCCAAAAGCAAATACATCTGTGCTTACTGTTGCTTGTCCAGTTCTTATGAGCTCTGGAGCTAGATAACCTATTGTTCCAACTATATGTGTAGTTTGTGGAGTACTGTTATGATCATATAGCCTAGCAAGGCCAAAATCTCCTAATTTTCCATTTAGATCAGAATCTAGAAGAACATTTGCGGGTTTTATATCTCGGTGTAGAACGATTTGTTCCCAATCTTCATGGAGATAAAGGAGACCACAAGCAACACCTCTTAGGATTCTGATGCGCTGAAACCAATTAAGATTTGGTCTTGTATTGCTGTATAAAACTTTATCAAGGCTTCCATTAGGCATGTATTCATATACCAACAGAAGCTCTCTCTTTCGCCTGCAGTAGCCTCGAAGTTGAACCAAGTTCCTATGCCTTAACCGTCCCATGCTTGCAATCTCTGACACAAATTGCTGCATTCCTCGTTTCCCAGAATCATGTGAGACTTTCTTGACAGCAACTTGCATATCAGGGGATGGTAGTACACCTTTATAAACCTTCCCGAAACCTCCTTCTCCGATGACTTCGCTGTCTTTGAATGCTTTTGTTGCTTTGTAGAGAGCCTTGTAAGAGAATCTATGAGGACTATATTCTCTTTCCCAATCTTCATATACTTCCTCATATTTCTTCTTTCTTACTACATAAGCAGCTGCAACAACAGTCATCAGCACAAGAACTACAGCTACAACAACTATACTAATCATCACTTTCGATTTCTGGCTTCCTGTGTTGGGCAGTTTAGGAGGCGGGGGAAGTGAAGGAAGCTTTCTAATGTCAAGATTTTCAGCTTTCCCACTTCTGCTGAAGCTCCATCCAAGAACATAATGGTAGCTTGAGATTGCACCAGTTGCTGCAGTGAAACCAACAAACATAGAGTCCAGTAGAATACTAGAAAGATTGATACGATTTGACAACAGAGGCCTGCTAGGCTTTGGGATTGAAATTGGGGCTATGGTAACATTGAGTAAGCTTTCAGCACCACTGTAGTCTATCCATATCTGCATTGGTGTTCCACTTGTGAGCTTCAAGCTGATATTCTTCTGTTCTTCCTCAGAATAATAAGTCGCCGAAGCTGAATCATTTGACATCAGAGCATTCACATCGATTCCTACATGATTTCCATCTATGTCATTGAATTCTGGGCTTTGTACAGTATCAAGTTCAACTGCCAGGATACGATTCGATTTCAGGCCATTGCTTGATCTATTGAAGAGTCCTAAGAATGAAGTTTCAATAGCTCCACTGAAGTCCATTGAAGGTGAGATGACAAAGGTCATACCATGACCACTAAAATTAACTGCTTCTGGTACAATGGCAAACACAAAACATGTGGAGAAAAAAAGGTTCTTGGAGGAAGAAGTGTTGAATTTGATCGGAAATGGATGGAATGCATATCCTCTCTGTCGATCAGAAATGTTTGTCAGCTGCAATAGCCCATTCGGGTAGATGACAGCACTTCTATTCAGATCCAGTTTTGTGTCACTGAAACCGTGGTAGATGAACTTGTTCTCATCTTCAGATGCGGCTAATGCAATGAAAAACCTAATAAAAAGTGGTATACATGAATGAAAATATCTAAGAGGTGAAGCAGGCATTGGAGCTATAACAAGGTTTGCGAATTACGGCAACATAACTCATCTCCTGATAAGCCAAACTCTGAATTCTAAGGTAACAACATTTGTCAAATAAGCATGGTTGATTAATTTGTCCCTGAAAGTGACAAAATGTTTGACCTGTCATGAGTTTTTGAACTTTCAATCTATGTAGGCTATATATTCATTTACCTCATCCTAGGTGTCAGCATATTAGGTGAAGCCATTTATATCTGATAGGTAAGTCAGATTTTTTCTACATATTTTTGTATTGAATGTGCTTCTGATGTTTTGCTTAATTATTGGATGTTGAAGTGAAAAGAAACTGTAAAACCTCTTTCTTTGAGAATGTTTTGAGCAGATAATGACAGTAGTTGGAGAAAGTGAAATTTTACAACTGTATAGGTACGTGTGTATATATATATATATATATATATATATATATATATAAATTATGTATGTAACATTTTATCACACCTTAGCCACTAACCTCAGGCACCAGTGGTCTAACACAAATGTCTTGAGAGGAAAACCAAATTACTGACCTGTTGTCATGGATGTTCCCTGGAGCTGTCACTCAAATACATGATTTTGGAGTTCTTTTATTATCTACTGTATTACTATTCAAACTTCATACATGTCTTTTCATGCCTTCATACTTTTAATATTTGATTTTAAAAAAATAAAATTATAACAAGGATCAATTATATCATACAGAATTATAATGAAATTAACATTTAAGTAAAGTGTAACAGTATGATGTTAATTATAGGAATTGGAATTGGGTTAAATTATTTATCTTCATTCCTCATATTGAATGTTGAGAGGCTGTGTTTGAATCTAGCAACTAACTGGGATAGGTACTACTAAGCCAATGTCTTATATTGAATTTTCTGTATGCATTTCCGTGTAGATTGTGTTGTTTTTTTAAGTTTTTCTTTTCTTGTTTTGATTACTGCTGTGTCCCTTCTTGACCAAAAATTCTTCTCATGTGCTTCCACTTTCTTTCACTTCTCTCTCTATGAGGCAAATAGTCTTTCATTCTATTATTTAATATTCATTGGTGCCAATTATGTAATTCTTACGTAATCTTCCTATTGCTTTTTACCTGTAAAAAAAAAGTGTTTCTGGTGTGAAAATTAAAGAGCAACATATGCATAGCTGAAGACTAATAACTTAATAAGCTTGTGTAAAAAAGTTTCTCTAGTCCAGTGATTTTGTGAATTTAGTTTATAGGGTGGAGAAATGGAAATAACCACTGATAATAAACTTACACCAGAAGGAAATAACCTAACACCACTTCTCTGACCTTTCCATGCATCAGGATGTCATTTTCGAAGAAAAAAGCCCTCCATTTACTAGAAAGTCTAGAACAAGGAATAACAAGACAACAAAAGTCATATTATAATTCAAATTGTTGAAGCTAAAAACTAAATATTCTAAGCACAGATATCCTGTAGATCACCTCCTTTTCCCTTCAATGTCTAAACTTCTTAGGTCATTTCAGCTTTGCACAATTCTCTGTGTTTACAGCTTTTCCTTGGCCTTGGCTCAAGATGATACACAACAATTCATCTACAAAGGCTTCAAGGAGGTCCCTATGCAACTATTCGGAGCTTATGTCCAGCAAAATGGTTTATTACTGCTAACCAACACTACTGATCTTAAGCAAGGCAAAGCTTTTCATAAAGCTCCAATCAGATTCAGCCCTGATACGTTTTCATTTTCTACAAATTTTGTATTTGCAATTATTCCTCCTGTAGGTGGTTCAGGTGGGTTTGGCTTAGCTTTTGTGATTTCACCAACTGTTGATTTCCAGATAGTCAATGTCTCACAAAATGGCGATCCTTCAAACCATATGTTTGCTATTGAACTTGATACAGTTCAGAACCCAGAGTTCAATGATATTGATGGCAATCATGTGGGGATTGATGTGAATAGTGTGGCCTCTGCTATGGCAGCCTCAGCGGCTTATTTTTCTGACTCAGAAAGGAAGAACATATCCCTGAGGCTTGAAAGTGGAGAGCCTATGCAGTTGTGGATTGAGTACAATGGAACAGAGAAGCTAATCCATGTAACTTTGGCTCCAACCGGAATCCGGAAACCAAGTAGGCCTCTTTTGTCATACTCAATTGATCTTTCTCAAATTCTGTTAACGACCTCATATGCTGGTTTCACTGCTGCGACTGGTACAAGGCCATCTGAGCATGTTATTCTTGGTTGGAGCTTCAATGGTACTGGACTGGCTGAGGACCTTGACATTAATGATCTCCCTTCACTTCCTGAGACTCCTGGAAGCCGTGTTCGAAGGAAATCAAGTGAACATACTGAACAAATTATTATTGTTTTTTCTGTTGTAGCCTTTCTCGTGGTGATTGCAATAGGTGGAACTGTTTACTTGGTGAGAAAGAAAAGATACGATGAAGTTTATGAAGATTGGGAAAGAGAATATGGTCCTCAGAGGTTCTCTTATAAAGATCTCTACAAAGCAACCAAAGGGTTTAGAGACAAAGAGGTTATCGGAAAAGGAGGCTTTGGGAAGGTTTATAGAGGTGTGCTTCCAAGTTCTAATCTAGAAATTGCGGTGAAGAGAATATCTCATGATTCTAAACAAGGGATGAAGGAATTTGTAACTGAGATAGCTAGCATGGGAAGGCTTAGGCACAGGAACTTGGTTCAACTCCGCGGATATTGCAGGCGAAGAAGGGAACTTCTGTTGGTTTATGACTACATGCCTAATGGCAGCCTTGATAAGTACCTATACACCTATAGCGATCTTCAGCTTGATTGGTTTCAGCGGTTTAGGATTATTAGAGATGTAGCTTCTGGCCTTCTATACCTACACGAAGAGTGGGAGCAAGTTGTTTTGCATAGGGATATAAAACCAGGGAATGTTCTTTTAGATGCGGACTTAAATGGAAGGCTGGGAGATTTTGGACTGGCAAGGTTACATGATCATGGTGGCCATCTGCATACTACGAAAGTGGTTGGAACTTTCGGATATATAGCTCCAGAACTTCCTATTACAGGGAAGGCATCTACAAGCACAGACGTGTACGCTTTTGGAATTTTTATGCTTGAGGTAGCCTCTGGAATGAGAGCTACAGAACTCCGACCACATGTCATTGACTGTTGGAGAAATGGAGCTATTATTAATGCTAGTGATCCAAGATTGAAAGGTGCTTATGCAGAGGACCAAATGGAGCTGGTGTTGAAACTAGGTCTGTTTTGTTCCCAATCTAACCCAGCAGCTAGACCTACCATGAGACAAGTGATGCAGTTTCTGGATGGCGATGCGAAGTTGCCCGAGTTAACATCAGATCAACTGATTGATTTCTTATCAGCATTTGATAAATATTCTGAGTCCATGTCAATTCCGGTATTGGCATATAGTTCTTCTCAGGCCATGAGTAGTACTACTACAAAGGGGGAATCCAGTTCTTCTCAAACCATGTGTGAAACTCCTCTGGTGGGATCTACTTCTCAGATCATCTGCACAACAGACTCAATCCTCATAGAAGGTCGTTGACATAACACACATCGGATTTGTATGGTTTCCTTAACCTTCTCATACCTTCCTAGTGTATATAGTCTTGATTTTTGAGTTTTCTGTATAGAAAGGATTCAAAATAGCTGCTTGGAATCTGTTTTGAGAGATCTCTACCTAACCGATTTTGATCCCATTCAATTTTGTACTACCATGTTTGCTGCTAAATATATTGATGATTATCTAACATATAGTTGGACAGAAATTTATATACTTTGAATTGAATAAAACTATCTATCAAAGCATAACACAAGTTGCTGATTCTGAGACAGACTAGGAGGATTGAAAAATTAAGATCAGACAACCTATGAGCTGAACTATTACTTGCAGACCCTGTTGGAGATGCCATTGCAGTACATTGCTATATACCAAATCTGGAAATTTCGCATCACTATCTCAAAGTGACAAAAACACGTTCCTGTTCACCAAATCTGGAAACGGAGCATCACCATCTAGAAGTGAGAAGACTTGGTTCTGGTCTTAGTTTAGGTCATTTTCTTGTTTTCCACGTGGGACCACCGGCTTCATATTTTCTTTGTTTTCACGTTAATTCTACTGGTGTAGTTCACTTGTGAAACAAAGACTCAATCAATCCACCTGTTCCTTCATCATTGGACATTTTTTCTTTTACTAACAGCCATCATCTTGGACTTTTGGTCATTTGTGCATATTAGTCTCTTGGGGCTGATCATCATCCATTTTTGGCTTATATTCTTTTGTAGTAGTGTATGTTCCAGGAGTTTTAGAACAGTGCTCAGAACTTTGGAATGATAATCATCAATATGAATTTTTTAATTACGAATTTCCCAACAGCAGTCAACAACAAACAACTCCACTATGGGATCTTCCTTGCATAGGTAATGGAGGATGTCATCTTCCTCCAAGTCAAAACCTCTACCATTTACTTGTTGGTCTAAAAGATTAACATTAGCATAACAAAAAAGTCATATTTACCTTAAACTATTGATACTTGAAGATCAAAAGTTTGAGAACAGAACTACTGCAGATCACTTCTTTTTATCCTGCAATGTCTGAAATTCTCAGATTGGTTATAATTTTCTGTTTCTTCTGCTTTTCCTTAGTCTTGGCTCAATATGATAATCAACAGTTCATTTACAAGGGCTTCACTAACGCTTCTCTGCAACTATTTGGAGCTTATGTCCAGCAAAATGGTCTGTTGCAGCTAACCAACACTTCTGTTCTAAACCAAGGCAAAGCTTTTCACAGCTCTCCAATCAAATTCAACCCTCTGACGTTTTCCTTCTCTACAAATATTGTATTTGCAATTGTTCCATCATCAGGTACTTCTGGTGGCTATGGCATGACTTTTGTGATTTCACCAACTATGGATTTCCAAATACTCAATGTCTCGAACAATGGCGATCCATCAAACCACATCATTGCAGTAGAGCTTGATACAGTTCAGAACCCAGAATCTAATGATATCGATGACAATCATGTGGGAATTGATGTGAATAGTGTGTCCTCTGCAACAGCAGCCTCAGCTGCTTATTTTTCAGACACTGAAAACAAAAACATAAGCCTGAGGCTTGAAAGTGGAGAACCTATGCAGTTGTGGATAGAGTACAATGGAACAGAGAAGTTATTCAATGTAACATTGGGTCCAACAGGTACCAGAAAACCAAGCAGACCTCTGTTGTCATACCCGATTGATCTTTCTCAAGTTCTGTTGAATACCTCCTATGTTGGTTTCACTGCTGCAACTGGTACAAGGCCATCTGATCATTATGTACTTGGATGGAGCTTCAACCTAAATGGAACAGCACAGGACCTTGATATTAATGATCTTCCTTCACTTCCTGAGACTGCGGGAAACCGGGTGTCCAAAAAATCAGTTGATCCACGCATACAAGTAATCATTGTTTTGATTGTTGTAGGTTTGGTTCTGGTTGTTGCAATAGGTGGAGTGGTTTACTTGGTGTGGACGAAACGGTATGATGAAGTTTATGAAGATTGGGAAAGAGAATATGGTCCTCAGAGATTCGCCTACAAAGATCTCTACAAAGCAACAAAAGGTTTTACTGACAAAGAGGTTGTTGGAAAAGGAGGTTTCGGAAAGGTTTATAGAGGTGTACTTCCAAATTCTAAACTCGAAATTGCAGTGAAGAGAATCTCTCATGATTCTAAACAAGGGATGAAGGAATTTATAACCGAAATCGCGAGCATGGGCAGGCTTAGGCATAGGAACTTGGTTCAACTTCGCGGATACTGCAGGCGAAAAGGAGAGCTTCTATTGGTTTATGACTACATGCCCAATGGAAGCCTTGATAAGTACCTATACAACTATAGCAATCTGCAGCTTGATTGGCTTCACAGGTTTAGGATTGTTAGAGATGTAGCTTCTGGCCTTTTATACCTGCATGAAGAGTGGGAACAAGTAGTGTTGCATAGGGATATAAAACCAGGCAATGTTCTTTTAGATAATGATTTAAATGGAAAGCTTGGAGATTTTGGCCTTGCCAGGTTACATGATCATGGTAGCAATCTGCAGACAACTAACGTGGTTGGAACTTTTGGTTACATGGCTCCGGAACTTCCTGTAACTGGGAAGGCATCTAAGAGCACAGATGTGTATGCCTTTGGAGTTTTCGTGCTTGAGGTAGCCTCTGGAAAGAGAGCCACAGAGCTTCGAGAACATGTGATTGATTGTTGGAGAAGTGGGGCTATTACTGGTGCTGTTGATCCAAGACTGAAAGGCGCTTATGTAGAGGATGAAATGGAGCTAGTACTGAAACTAGGCCTGTTTTGTTCCCATTTTAACCCGGCAGCTAGGCCTAACATGAGACAGGTGATGCAGTATCTGGATGGTGATGCAGAGTTGCCTGATTTAACATCAGATCATGGGATTAATTTCTTCTCTTCGTCTGATAAATTAACTGATACAATGTCATTTACTCAGTTCCTAGGATCTAATACTTTCTCAGAACTTGTGTAGTATGAACTTGATCCTTGTAGAAAGTTGTTGAGATATCTGCTATCATGTATCCCATATTTGTATAAAATACATTCATAGGATGTGTAATGGTTTCCAGAAACTTTTCATACATACATATTGCAGAATCATTTGATTTTAGAAAAGTGTTGAATATGGCATTGGAAATAGTTTGTATCAGGCAAATGTTCACGTTAGTCTTTATTTGTATAAAACTGTCAAAAAATTACAGTACAAGTATCCAGAACCTGAGGGCTGTTGGTTCTTGCTATTCTCAAAAGATGAGAAATTCACAAAACGAGATCAATTCACCGACCGTATATGAGGATTGAATCAAGTGTAGAAGACACGGTATGAGATGAACTACTACTTGAAAACAATGTAGGGAATGCCATTGCATTGGTAGAAGCCTCATTGTAACTTGCCTTGAAGGCATCAAGTAAACTGCTATCGGCTGAATCTGGAAACTTAGCATCACCATCTAGAAGTTGAACCACCTGTCTCATGCTTGGTCTAGTTTCTGGATTTGGATGCGAACAAAACAATCCTAGCTTCAAAACCAACTCCATTTGATCTTCCACATAAAGACCTTCCAAGCCTGGATCACAAGCATTGAAGATGGCTCCTTTATCCCAACATTCTATCACCCATTCAGCTAAATCCGGCTTTCCAGACTCTTTAGGTCTCCTTCCACAAGCCATTTCAAGTGTACACATCCCAAAAGCAAAGACATCTGTGCTTGTCGTAGCCTTTCCGGTTCTGAGAAGCTCCGGAGCCAGATAGCCTACAGTACCTACCAGGTTTGTTGTCTGTGGAACATTGTCATGATCGTGTTGCCTTGCAAGGCCAAAATCTCCCAGTTTTCCATTAAGATCTTCATCTAATAGAATGTTAGCAGGCTTGATATCTCTATGTATAATAATTTTTTCCCAACCTTCATGTAGGTAAAGCAGGCCAGAAGCTACATTTTTAAGAATGCGAATGCGCTGAAACCAGTTGAGGCTTTGTCTTTCACTGCTGTACAAGACATTGTCGAGGCTTCCTTTGCTCAAGTACTCATACACAAGCAGAAGCTCTCTTTTTCGCCTGCAGTAGCCTCGAAGTTGAACCAGATTCCTATGCCTCAGCCTTCCTAAACTTGCAATCTCGGCCACGAATTGTTTCAAAGCTTGCTCTCCTGATTCATGGCTCACTCTCTTTACAGCAATTTGATCAGAAGATGATAAAAAACCTCTGTACACCTTACCAAAACCTCCTTTTCCAATTACTTCCTTTTCTTTCCATCCTCTGGTTGCATTGTTAAGAGTCTTGTAGGAGAACCTATGAGGACCATACTCTTCTTCCCAATCTTCATACACTTCCTCAAATTCCTTCTTCCTCACAATGTAAATAGCACAACCTACCGTTATCAGAACAGCAATGAAAGCTACAGCTGAAACAATAATGATTGAAATTGGTTTCTGGCCTCCTTTCTTGGATTGCTTGGGAAACAAGGCAGAAGGAGGAAGTGATGGGAGCTTTGAAACATCAAGAATTTCCGCTTCTCCACTTCTGTTGAAGCTCCATCCCAGAATATAATGATCGTTTGCAAGTGTTCCAGTTGCTGCAGCTAGACCAATATACATAGACTCCAAGAAAATCTGAGATAAATCAATGAATGTTGACAAAAGAGGCCTAGTTGGTTTAGGAACAGAAATAGGAGCTACTGTCACATTAAGTAACTTTTGAACACCATCATACTGAATCCAGACCTGCGTTAGATTTCCGCTTACAAGCCTCAAGCTTATATTCTTGTCTTCTTTATCATCAAAATAAGTTACAAAAGCGGAATCAGTTGATATAAGGCCATTAACATCAATCCCTACATGTTCTCCATTTAAATCATTGAATGCAGGACTCACAACAGTATCGAACTCAACTGCAAAGATGTGATTTGAAGCCAGTCCAATGTTTGATATATTGAACAATCCTAAATATGAAGATGCAGTAGCTTCATTGAAGTCCATAGTTGGTGAGACAAAAAAGGACAAACCTTGACCACTGAAGTTCTGTAATCCTGGAACCATTGCAAATACAAAATACGTCGAAAAAGAAAGTGACTGAGAGGAAGATAGGTTGAATATGATAGCAGATGGATAGAAAGCATATCCCTTTTGTCTCTCAGCTGTGTTGGTTAGCTGCAACAGACCGTTGGGATGGACAGTCGCGTTTCCTGCTAGATTTAGTTGAGCTTCCTGGAAGCCTGTATATATAAACTGATCTTCACCCTCAGCCAAGGCTAATGAAATGAAGATGATAACAGAAAAACAAAGCTTTTTCAGATCTATGCCCATTGTTAAACAAAGCAAAGGCAAATACAAGAGATTTTGATCAATGTCAACTCCTGTGGTGCTAAATTTTTATTCTGAAAGATAGTCCTGAATTGTCAGATTAAATATTATTTAGTGTACATCAGCAATTTTAGATTTCTTAATAAACATATAGTTTATTTTAACGGTTGAATGATTCGCAACACCAACAACTCCATGGGAGCTGTAACTCTTTCTTGTCAGACATCCTGCTTTTAGCAGTACAGGATATAGATTATACAAAAACAAATATAACTTGAGAATTTCTGACTTTGATGAAAAAATAAGAAGTGATACAAGATTGAAAGGCACTTATGCAAGTATCCAAAACCTGAGGGCTACAGGTTTTTGTTCTTCTCCAAAGATGACTGCAGGAATTTACATATTGAAATCAACTGGAATTAGTGATTCACCGGCCTTGTATGAGGATTGAGTCAAGTGTAGAAGACATTGTTTGAGTATGAGATGAACTACTACTTGCATACAATGTAGGAAATGCAATTGCAATATTAGAAGCCTCCTTATAACTTGCCTTGAACGCGTCAAGTAAATTGTTACTCGCCGAATCTGGAAACTTAGCATCACCATCTAGAAGTTGAACCACCTGTCTCATGCTTGGCCTAGTTTCTGGATTTGGATGTGCACAAAACAAGCCTAGCTTCAAAACCAACTCCATTTGCTCTTCCGCATAAAGACCTTCCAATCTTGGATCACAAGCATTGAAGATGGCCCCTTTATCCCAACATTCTATAACCCAATCAGCTAAATCTGGCTTTCCAGACTCTTTTGGTCTCCTTCCACAAGCCATTTCAAGTGTACATATCCCAAAAGCAAAGACATCTGTGCTTGTCGTAGCCTTTCCGGTTCTAAGAAGCTCTGGAGCCAGATAGCCTACAGTACCTACCAGGTTCGTTGTCTGTGGAACATTGTCATGATCATGTTGCCTTGCAAGGCCAAAATCTCCCAGTTTTCCATTAAGATTTTCATCTAATAAAATGTTAGCAGGTTTGATATCTCTATGTATAATAATTTTTTCCCAACCTTCATGAAGGTAAAGCAGGCCAGAAGCTACATTTTTAAGAATGCGAATGCGCTGAAACCAGTTGAGGCTTTGGATTTCACTGCTGTACAAGACTCTGTCAAGACTTCCTTTGCTCAAGCACTCGTAAACCAGCAGAAGCTCTCCTTTGCGCCTGCAGTAGCCTCGAAGTTGAACCAGATTCCTATGCCTCAGCCTTCCTATACTTGCAATCTCAGCTACGAATTGCTTCAATGCTTGTTCTCCTGATTCGTGACTCACTCTCTTGATAGCAATGTGATCAGAAGATGATAAAACACCTCTATACACCTTACCGAAACCTCCTTCACCAATTACTTCCTTTTCTTTCCATCCTCTAGTTGCTTTGTAGAGAGTCTTATAGGAGAACCTATGAGGACCATATTCCTCTTCCCAATCCTCATACACTTCTTCATATTTCTTCTTTCTCACAATGTAAACCGCAGCAACTATCGTTATCAGAACAACAATGGAAGCTACAACTGAAACAATGATTATTGCAACTGGTTTCTGACCTCCTTTATTGGATTGCTTTGGAAACAAGGCAGGAGGAGGAAGTGAAGGAAGCTTTGAAACATCAATAGTTTCTGCTTCTCCACTTCTGTTGAAGCTCCATCCAAGAATGTAATGATTGTTCGCAAGTGTTCCAGTTGATGCAGCTAAACCAATATACATAGATTCCAAGAAAATCTGAGATAGATCAATGAACATTGACAAAAGAGGCCTAGTTGGCTTATGAACAGAAATAGGAGCAACTGTTACATTAAGTAACTGTTGAACCCCATCATATTCTATCCAAACCTGTGTTAGCTTTCCACTTACAAGCGTCAAGCTTACATTCTTCTCTTCTTTATCATCAAAATAAGTCACAAAAGCAGATTGATTTGATATTAAGCTGTTAACATCAATACCTACATGTTCTCCATTTAAATCATTGAATTCAGGACTCACAACTGTATCAAGCTCAACCGCTAAGATGTGGTTTGAATCCATCCCAATGTTTGATATATTAAAGAGTCCTAAATATGCAGATGCAGTAGCTTCAGTGAAGTCCATAGTTGGTGAGATAACAAAGGACAGACCATGACCACTGAGGTTCTGTGATCCTGCAACCATTGCAAATACAAAATACGTCGAAAAAGAAAGTGACAGAGAGGAAGACAAGTCGAATTTCATCGCAGATGGGTAGAAAGCATATCCCTTTTGTCTTTCGGATGTGCTGGTCAGCTGCAGCAGACCATTGGGATGGATAGTAGCGTTTCCTGCTAGATGTAGTTGAGCTTCCTGAAAGCCTGTATAGATAAGCTGGTCTTCACCATCAGCCAAGGCTAATGTAATGAAGAAGAGAACAGAAAAACAAAGTTTTGTTAGATCTACAGCCATTGTTAAATGCAAATGCAAAGAGAAGAGTGATGTTTTTATTAATGTCAACTCCGGTGGAGCTAAATTTTTATTCTGAAGGTACCTGTTTGACTTGAATTGTTAGATTGAATACTATTTACTGTATTTTTATTCTGAAGATACCTGTTTGACTTGAATTATTTGATTGAATATAATTTAGTGTACATCAGCAACTTGAACATTCTTTAACAAACATATAGTTTAATATCACAGTTGAATGATTCTTAGGACATAATTCCATTTAGCAGAATGTAGGAGATCCTATCAAAGGGCACTGGGAACTTTTGGACTGTAATCAACCAATTTTCTTATATTCAAAAATCAATTGTCAGAAATTCCAGCCTTTGTCCATTTGGGTCAATGAGAGAGTATCGGTCCATTATATATTTCATCCAATTATCTTGGTATCTTTTAGCATGTTATTAATTTGTGGGCTTACTTGTTGGTAAAATGACTTAAAGCCATATTACCTCAAACCCATATATTCTTTATATTCAAGTGTTTTTATCATTTTCCCAACTAATGTAGGATTCTATTTCCAACAATCCCCCTCAAGTTCAACCGGTCCAGTCCACTATCTTTGCAGGCCGGTTGATACTTGCATTCATACCTGGGCTTGTGCTCTTTGAACCTCCAACAATTCCCCTTAAGTTCAACCGGTCCGGCCTATTATCTTTGCAGGCCGGTTAATACTTGCATTCATGTCTGGGCTTGTGCTCTTTGAACCTCAGAGGCCTTTCAGATCATTGCCTGGGCTTGTGTTCGAGTCTCAAAGGCCACAGGTCCACATCGGTCCCGGATCATTGGCAGTTAAGCCCTTTGGGCTCTGATACCATGTTAGAAATTTCAACCTTTGTCCATTTGGGTCCATGAGAGAGTATCGGTCCCTTATATATTTTATCCAATTATCTTGGTATCTTTTAGCATATTATTAATTTGTGGGCTTGCTTGTTGGTAAAATGACAAGTCCATATATTCTTTACATTCAAGTGTTTTTATCATTTCCCCAATTAACTAACGTGGGATTCTATTTCCAACATCAATGTAATCTATAACAGTACAGTATCAAGTTACAAACAATAGAACAGAAATTTCTTTACAGATAAAAATGCTTACATACATGGAAAAAATGAAAAATGGAAGCAGCCGAACTGCTTTGACTGATTCTTGTCACACCTCCTGACTTTGATATGGCATG
This sequence comes from Cardiospermum halicacabum, assembly GCA_031304145.1. Lineage (NCBI taxonomy): Eukaryota > Viridiplantae > Streptophyta > Magnoliopsida > Sapindales > Sapindaceae > Cardiospermum > Cardiospermum halicacabum. The sequence continues at coordinate 10,737,994 of CM062390.1, read as the reverse complement.
TGTTTCTGACCAGGATGCATGAAACTCAATGGCTATCGGTGAGAATTGCATCGAAGGTCGACATGGTTTGAGAAGTATTACTTTCCAACAGTGAAGAAAATGACATCAATGGACTAGTGCTAGAAGAACTGGCAGCGGTCGGTCTGAAGATGTCGATCACATTAGTATCAGGCGGAATATCAGGAAGCTTAGCATCACCATCTAGATACTGCATCACCTGCCTCATGCTAGGCCGTTTCTCTGGATCAATGTGTGCACAAAACAAGCCTAGCTTCAAAACCAACTCCATTTGCTCCTCAACATAGATACCTTCTAATCTATGATCACAAACATCAAGAATATCTCCTCTATTCCAGCTATGAATCACTATATAAAACAAATCAACCTTTGGAGGCTCAATAGGCCTCCTTCCACATGCCATTTCAAGCATAAATGCCCCAAAAGCAAACACATCTGTTTTTGTTGTTGCTTGTCCCGTTCTAAGAAGCTCTGGAGCTAGATATCCTACAGTTCCTACCACATTAGTCGTTTGTGGAAGACTATCATGATCATACAACCTGGCAAGGCCAAAGTCTCCTAGCTTGGCATTCAATTCAGCATCTAAGAGGACGTTGCCTGGCTTTATGTCTCTGTGCAAGACAACTTGCTCCCACTCCTCATGGAGGTAGAGTAAGCCAGAAGCAACCCCTCTCAGAATCTGAAACCTCTGAAACCAATTAAGATTTGGTATGGTATTGCTGTATAGAACCTTGTCTAGACTCCCATTAGGCATGAAATCATAGGCTAATAGAAGTTCTCCTTTTCGCCTGCAGTACCCGCGAAGCTGCACCAGGTTTCGATGCCTTAATCTTCCCATGCTTGCGATCTCAGCCACAAACTGCTTCATCCCATCTCCTCCTGCATCATGAGAAACTCTCTTGACTGCAACTTCATCACCAGAAGATGGCAGCACACCCTTATACACCTTTCCAAAACCGCCTTGTCCAATAAGATCAGTGAAACCTTTGGTTGCTACGTAGAGATTCTTATATGAGATTCGCTGAGGACCATATTCCTTTTCCCAGTCTTCATATACTTCTTCATATCTCTCCTTCCTAACAATGTAAAAAGCTACACCAGCAATCATCAACACAACAACTGCTGCTACAACTACCACTATAATAATCACCTTTTGTTGGTTACTTTCATCATCATAATTTGGTCTTGGGGGAGGTTGAGGAAGCTTTAAAATATCAAGGTCTTCCGCTTGTCCAGTTTGATTGAAGCTCCAACCAAGAACATAATGTTCACTAGTGCGTGTACCAGTTGATGAAGAGAAGCCAACATACATAGAACCATTTAAAATCCGCGAAAGATCTACAAATGTTGACAGAAGAGGCCTTGTTGGTCTGCCAATACGAAAAGGAGCTATTATTACATTAAGCAACTTGTCACTTCCATCATAGTCTATCCATACCTTTACTGCTTCCTCTGTCTCAAGATTGACAGTTATGTTCTTCCCTTCACTGACTGAAAAATAAGATGCATTGGCTGAGTGATTTGAGATCAAGCTGTTCAGATTGATCCCCACATGATTTCCGCTTATATCATTAAACTCAGGGGTGATCACAGTATCGAATTCGACTGCCAGGATGCGGTTTTCTGACCTGCCATTGTTTGTAGCATTAAAGATCCCCAAGTATCCAGTTGCTACAGCTTCACTGAAGTCCATAGACGGTGTGACAACAAAAGCCACCCCTTGTCCACCAAAATTTTCCCTTTCATCAACAATTGAGAACACAAAGCATGTAGAAAACGAAAGTGACTGAAGTGAAGATGTGTTGAATTTGATTGGTGTTGGATGAAATGCATGACCAATATCAAGTTCTGACATGGTTGTCAGCTGCAATAGGCCATTTGGATGAATTCTAGCTGACTCACTCATGTGCAGATTGCCGTCTGACTTGAAACCATTGTAGATGAATTGGCTATTATCTTGAGCTGACACTAAGCAAATAGTCCAGCAAGCAATGGAAGCTACACAAAAGCAATATATCTGAAGAGCCGCAGCCATTGAAGAGATCATAAAACTAGTTGATTCTCTACCAAATGAGATATTTTGCTTTATTTATATAGTATTGTCATTCATGACTCAGTAATATAAGATTAAACGTCACATTCATTTGGAAAATTTATACAAAAAAAATATGGAAGCGTCAACATAAACATTTGTTCTTTAGTCTGAAGGGTGTACAGTAAGTCCACTCTGTAAACATTTTGGTCTTGGAGCATGCTTGACCGAGTAACGTTAGTTGTTATTTGATTAAATCAATAATAGTCTGGTTTTGCTTTCTAGAACTGATAAAGATGTTGTAGCAGTCATTTGTGAGAGTTGAATCAGTCTAAAAGGACAATATTTTCAAATGATAATGTCATTTTGAAAGAAGATTACACATACCATATGAAGTACTACTAATCTCCTGTAAATACTTCAACAAGCAACCAAACTAGTCCTTTACATGGAAACAAAGTAGACTTGAAAAAGAAGATTAGTGATATTACAACTGTGTGTACATTGCAGAGAACCATTACAATTTTGTGCAAGGCACTGTAGTTAAAATAAAAGCATATTATATGATCTGCAAAACTAGTTTTGCAAACATAAACATTCTAACAGATATGGAGAATCAACGGCCTTCAATGAGAATTGAATCAGTGGTAGTTAACATCTGCACAGAATTAGAACTCAAGAATGGTGTATATAATGACATTACATCTGAATATTGATTTGCCACTGAGAAGAAGTCTATGACATGATCAGTTGGTATATCAGGCAATGTTGCATCACCATCCAGAATCTGCATCACCTGCCGCATGCTTGGCCTAGCTTCTGGCTTAGAATGGGAACAAAACAAGCCTAGTTTTAGTACCAACTCCATCTGATTCTTTGGATAGTCTCCGTTAAGTGTTGGATCACTAGCATTAAGAATAGTTCCACTTTTCCAACTTTCGATTACATAGCCTTGTTGCTCAAAAGGCCTTTTTCCAGTGGCTACCTCAAGCATCAACACTCCAAAAGCATAGACATCTGTGCTAGTTGATGCCTTTCCTGTATTAGGAAGCTCAGGAGCCAAGTAACCAATAGTTCCAACCAGTTTTGTGGTTTGTGGATTGCTATCATGATCATGTAACCTTGCAAGGCCAAAGTCTCCCAACTTTCCACTTAAATCTGCATCTAAAAGAACATTACCTGGTTTTATATCTCTATGTAAAACGACTTGTTCCCACTCTTCGTGCAGGTAGAAAAGACCAGAAGCTACGCCTTTAAGAATCCTCAAACGCTGAAACCAATTAAGATGCGGCCTGTCACTGTTGTAGAGTAGCTTGTCCAGACTTCCATTAGGCATATAGTCATAGACTAGTAGAAGTTCTCCTCTTCGCCTGCAGTAGCCACAGAGTTGAACCAAGTTCCTGTGCCTGAGCTTTCCAATGGTTGCAATCTCAGCAATAAATTCCTTCATTCCTTGTTTAGAATCATGAGAGATTCTCTTCACTGCGATTTCTACATTAGAAGTTGGAAACACGCCTCTATAAACCTTTCCAAAACCTCCTTTCCCAATAACTTCTTTGTCTCTGAATCCATTGGTTGCTTTGTACAGGTCCTTGTAGAGGAACCTCTGAGGACCATATTCCTTTTCCCAATCTTCATAAACTTCACCATATCTTTTCTTCCTCACAAAGTAAACACCTCCACCTATGGCCATCACCATTACCAGACCAGCAACAATCACAGCAACAATTATATATTTGCGATGCTCAACTGATTTAGCAGGTACTGGCCCTTCTGCAGTCTGAGGAATCGAAGGAAGATCATTAATATCAAGATCCTGTGCAGGTCCAGTTTGATTGAAGCTCCATCCTAGAACATAATGATCAGTTTCCCTAGTACCAGTTGCAGCTGAGAAACCAATATATGCAGTATCTAACAGAATTTGAGAAAGATCAATGGATGCTGACATTAGAGGCTTGCTTGGTTTTAGCATACCCACTGGAGCCAATGTTACATTCATTAACTTTTCTGTGCCATTGTATTCTATCCACAGCTGCATTGGACTTCCACTGTCAAGCTCCAACGTCATATTCTTCTGTTCAGTGTCAGAAAAATAAGTAGCTGAGGCTGCATACACAGAGTTCAACCCATTCACATCGATTCCTACATGATTTCCATCAATATCATTGAACTCTGGATTCTGAACCGTATCAACTTCAACCGCAAAGATATGGTTAGATGGGTCACCATTGTTTGAATCATTGAAGATTCCCAAGTACTTAGACTGAACAGTTGAACTAAAGTCCATGGATGGAGCCATCACAAATACCAATCCATGTCCAGCTAAGTTAGGTGTAGCTGGAACAATGGCAAATACAAAATTTGTCGAAAAGAAGAGTGTTTGAGAGGACGAATTGATTGTAGAACTGTGAAAAGCTTTACCTTGCCTTAGCTCCAAAGTGTTAGTTAGCTGCAATAAACCATTCTCCTGGACTAAAGCTCCAAACAGTTGAAGAGGCGCTGCAGCGAAGCCGTTGTAGATGAACTGGTTATCAGCTTGAGCCATGGCCAAGCTAAAGCGATACAGGATGAAAATTATACCGAAACAATATAATTTCAGCATTTCAGACATTGATGAAATAGAAAGAAGTGATCTGCAGTAAAGTTTTGAAAAATTTTCAGGTTTTTGATCTATTGTAAGTTCTCTGATCTTTTTAATCTTTGTCTTGTAGACCTTGTCTTAGAAAATGACATCTTCACTTAATCCATTTAAACTATACCATCTTGGCACAATAATAAAATCTGCTTCTCTGTGATTATTGGATAATGGAAACAAGTTGTGATTAAATATTCAGAAGGAGATTGCATGCTTGAAGTCTTATTATCAATGTACTAAGGTTTTGTCTTTCAATTAAACTATATAAAACCAACCACTATTGTGGAATTTGCTATGCATCAAACTTCCATGCAGTGCTGCCATTGGACTAACACTACCACCAGGGTATCTAGATGGCAATCGATAACGTATGAAACTAAGACAAACTTTCTAGAACAGAAGTTGTCATTATGAATTGAATTGTGCATCAGACAGGTTCATACATATGCTCAAAACCGAACCTGTTTTGAGTCTGGAATCTGATATCTACCAAAACACAAGGAATAAGTCCAAGTTGGTATGTGTAAAGCTAATCCTATTTTGTTTGTTGGAAATTTTCACTATGAGCTGATAATCTGTCACCTTCACAGAGTTGAAAAATGTCCATGAATCAAATAAATTGATTGTGTAACTAGTCAGCATCAAATCCATATACTTTTAGTTTCAAAACAACTTACCTACCCTCCTCTATCACCATGGAAAATTGTAGCCACTATGGTTAATTGATCATTTCCAATGTTTTGCTATACAAGAAATTTGTTCTGATTGTTTCAAGACTCCAAATGACTATGAACAGCTTTAAGATGTGTCACCAAGGCCTGAGATTGTATATGGCTTGTTCATGGAACTAAAGATGAATAAAGTATTGTATATTATTTAATCTTAGAAAAAAATGAACCTTGGAGATTAAGAAGGCTCTTACACTTGATACTAAGAAATCAACGGCCTACTGTGAGAATAGAACCTGTGGTACTTATGATCTGTGCAGAATTAGAACCCAGAAATGGAACAAATAACATCAAATCTGAACTTTGATTCATAACTGAGAAGAAGTTCACAACTTGCTCAGATGTTATATTTGGCAAAGTGGCTTCACCATCCAGAAACTGCATCACCTGCTTCATGGTTGTCCTAGCTTCTGGGTTAGAATGGCAACAAAACAAGCCAAGTTTCAGTACCAATTCCATCTGATCCTTTGCATAGGCGCCTTTCAGTTTCGGATCGCTAGCATCAAGAATAGTTCCACTTCTCCAGCAATCAATCACATGTCCTCGTTGCTCCAGCAGTCGCTTTCCAGAGGCTACCTCCAGCATCAACACTCCAAAAGCAAATACATCTGTGCTGGTAGATGCCTTACCAGTTGCAGGAAGCTCAGGAGCCATGTAACCTATAGTTCCGACTAGTTTTGTGGTTTGTGGATTGGAACCATGATCATATAATCTAGCTAGGCCAAAATCTCCTAACTTTGCATTTAAATCCATGTCTAAAAGAACATTACCTGGTTTTATATCCCTATGCAAAACAACTTGCTCCCATTCTTCGTGTAGGTAAAGAAGTCCAGAAGCTACACCTTTAATGATCTTGAAACGTTGAGACCAATCAAGTTGAGGAATGTTATTGCTATATAAGAGCTTGTCAAGGCTACCATTAGGCATATAGTCATAGACCAACAGAAACTCCCCTTTGCGTCTGCAATATCCACAGAGTTGAACCAAATTCCTATGCCTCAGGTTTCCCATGCTTGCAATTTCTGCTATGAATTCCTTCATCCCTTGTTTAGAGTCGTGAGAAATTCTCTTCACTGCAATTTCCAGATTAGAAGTTGGAAGTACACCTCTATAAACCTTACCGGAACCACCTTTACCAATAACTTCTTTGTCTCTGAAACCAAAGGTTGCTTTGTACAGATCCTTGTATGAGAACCTCTGAGGACCATATTCTCTTTCCCAATCTTCATAGATTTCATCATACCTTTTCTTCCTCACCAAGTAAACAGCTCCACTTATAACCATCACAACAACCAAAGCTGAAACACACAAAACAACAATCATTTTCCAGCCTTGCTCAAATGATTTTGCAGGTAACTGATCTCTGACAATCTCAGGAAGTGAAGGAAGATCCTTAACATTAAGGTCTTATGCTGGTCCAGTTGTGTTAAAGCTCCATCCAAGAACATAGTGTTCTGATACACCTCTACCAGTTGCAGCTGTGAAACCAACATACTTGGAATCCCATAGAATTTTAGAAAGATCCATGTAGATTGACAAGAGAGGTCTGCTTGGTTTTGTGATCTGAGCTGGTGCTAGTGTTACATTGAGTAACTTCTCAGTTCCATTATACTCTATCCACAGCTGCAAAGGTTTCCCACTATCAAGCTTCAAGCTTATATTCTTCCCTTGCACGTCAGAGAAATAAGACGCTGAGGCTGCATCCACTGACACCAAGCTATCTACATCAATTCCCACATGATTGTCATTGATATCATAGTTTCCTCGGCTCTCAACTGTGTCAAGTTCAACTGCCAGGATGTGGTTTACAAGGGGACGTTGGTCTGAAACATTCACAATGTATTCCATAGCTGGTGTAATCACAAAAGCCAGGCCATGACCACCATTATCTGCCACTGGAGCAATGGAAAAAACAAAATTCGTCAAAAAAGACAATGTTTCAGTGTTGAATTCGATTGGAGATCTGTAGAAAGCATGACCTTGCCTTAGATTCAAACGGTGAGTTAGCTGCAATAGACCATTATCTTCAACAAATGCTCCAAATAGTTGCAGAGGGGCTCCAGCAAAGCCTTTGTAGATTAACTGGTTATCATCCTGAGGCAACACCAAGAGAAAGCAGTGCAGACTGAAAACGATATAAAAAACAATAAATCCTGGGAATTTCAGGCATTGAATGAAAAAATAAAATAAAATAAAATATTCAGGTTCTTCAGCTTGAGACTCAATAATTTAAGCTACAATATGATCTTTTCTTATGTTGTAGATTGACTTAGAAAATGGTATCTTTAGTTTTCAAATGCTAGGAAGATCATGCACTTGTGTTCATTACCATTTTCTCTTTTGAACTGTTAAATAATTTATCTTCTTGATGGTGTCTAACTAGTCCATTCATGTTTGACTTGTCATCCAAGGCTGCCAAAGAGAATTGCAACTTTGCTTGCTTGAAAATGAAACTCCAAAGGGCTTGTTGGTGAGATTTGAAATGGACTTGAAATGTGTTTGGGCTTTAAGAGATAGGCTTTCTTTCACCACAATGGTCAAAATGGCTTTGATAGGAGGCTTACATCAGAGCTGTTTTCAACTTGGCTTAACAGGCAAGTTATCTCATCTGTCGCTTTCATAATATTGGAAAATGTGTATGAATCCAAGGAATAGATAGATGTACTAAGTCAGCACAAGAATCCATATACATATAATCTCTTTTCCATGCACAATTTCAACTGCTACATGTCAAGTCACGTTAGATTCACTGCTATCAAACAAGCATGTATAGAGACATTTGAGAGCATGAAAAGATTACAAGCAAGAGTTTGAATTGAAATTTTGAAGCGGTAATATGAAAACTAGAACTCTTAATCTTATGAAAAGCAATAGAGCTACTGTAATCAATAAAAACTATTAGAGCCGTCGCTTGTAGATCAAGTTAAACAAAATTTGATTACAACAACCTAACCTACCAGGACTACAAAGCTGTACAACTGATTCTACTGGTTTCTGTCATATCTCCTGACTTTGTTGCGGCATGTGTTTGACTATTGTTAAAGTTCATTCAACGACCATCTATGAGGATTGAATCTAGGCTGGACATGGTTTGAGAAGTAGTAGTAGTAGTTTCTAACAGTGAAGCAACAGACGCAGCAATTCTTGAAGAAGCTTCATTAGTAAGATTGAAAAGGTCAAACACATTAGTATTTGGTGGAATATCAGGAAACTTAGCATCTCCATCTAAATACTGCATCACTTGCTTCATACTAGGCCTAATCGATGGATCTGGGTGCGAACAGAATAGGCCTAGTTTGAGAACCAACTCCATTTGCTTCTCAACATACAAACCTTCCAATCTATGATCACAGACATCAAGAATAGCTCCTCTATTCCAGCAATCAATAACTATATAAACCAAATCCACCTTTGGTGGCTCAATAGGCCTCCTTCCACAAGCCACTTCGAGCATAAATGCCCCGAAAGCAAACACATCTGTTTTAGTTGTTGCTTGTCCTGTTCTAAGAAGCTCTGGAGCTAGATAGCCTACAGTTCCTACTACATTTGTTGTTTTTGGAACACTATCATGATCATATAACCTAGCAAGACCAAAATCACCTAGCTTTCCGTTTAGTTCGGCGTCTAAAAGGATGTTACCTGGTTTTATATCTCGATGTAAGACAATTTGTTCCCACTCTTCATGGAGGTAGAGTAGGCCAGAAGCAACACCTCTAAGAATGCGAAATCTTTGAAACCAATTAAGGTTTGGTGTGGTATTGCTGTATAGAACTCGGTCTAAACTCCCATTAGGCATGAAATCATAAGCTAATAGAAGCTCTCCTCTTCGCCTGCAATAACCACGTAGCTGCACCAAGTTTCTATGTCTTAGTCTTCCCATGCTTACAATCTCAGCAACAAACTGTTTCATCCCATCTCCAGAATCATGAGTAACTTTCTTGACTGCAACTTGTACATCAGATGATAGCACGCCCTTATAAACTTTCCCAAAACCGCCTTGTCCGATAAGGTCTTTGAAGCCTTTGGTTGCTTTGTAGAGATTCTTATAAGAGATTCTCTGAGGACCATATTCTTTTTCCCAATCTTCATAAATCTCTTCATATTTCTCCTTCCTGACTAAGTAAACAGCTATACCAGCAATCATCAACACAATGACTACTGCTACAACTACAACAATTATGATTGCCTTGTATTGGTTACTTCTTGTTCTCCTTGGTGGAGGAGGTGGAGGAAGCTTTGAGATGTCAAGGTCTTGTGCTGGTACAGTTGTGTTGAAGCTCCATCCGAGAAGATAGTGATCGCTGGCACGCGTCCCAGTTGCTGCAGTGAACCCAACATACATAGAATCCAAAAAAATCTGAGAAAGATCGACATACTTTGACAAAAGAGGCTTCATTGGTCTTTCAATATCATAAGGAGCTAATGTTACATTGAGCAACTTTTCATTTCCATTGTAGTCTATCCAAACCTTCATTGCTTTCCCACTTCCAAGATTCAAGCTAATGTTCTTCCCATCAGTATTTGAAATATAACTTGCTGTAGCTGAATCATTAGAGAGCAGACTATTCACATCAATTCCCACATGATTGCCATTGATGTCGTTAAATTCAGGCGTGACCACAGTATCAAGTTCAACTGCAAAGATATGGTTGCTACTCTGGCCATTGTTTGTAGCATTAAAGATCCCCAAGTATGCAGCAGAAACAGCTGCACTGAAGTCCGTAGACGGAGCAAAGACAAAAGCCATACCATGACCACCAAAATTAACCAGTTCTGGAACCATTGAGAAAACAAAATTGGTTGAAAATGACAGAGACTGAGAGGCAGAAGTGTTGAATTTGATTGGTGTTGGGTAGAAAGCATGGCCATGGTCAAGGTCTGAGATGTTGGTTAACTGCAACAGACCATTTCGATGAACATTAGCAGATCCATCCCTATGCAGATTTGCTTCACTGAAACCATTGTAGATGAACTGAGCATTCTCTTGAGCTGATGACACTAAGCATATCCAGCACATGACGAATATCCGAAAATAGAACAATCCAAGAGCTGCAGCCATAGAAGAGACAAGAAAATACAATTTGATATCTACCAAAAGACTACTTTTGCTGATTTAAATAATTTTGTTTTTTCAAGGCTGACTCAATAATACAACTCTATCAGTCACCATCCTCCTAATTTTCTGTAAAATAGCATGCTTCAGCCAACTTTGAAATCTTTAACATTTCCAACAGAATAATACTGTTTCTGCATACTATCTTCATTCGAATTAGATAACGACTCTGTCTGTATAATTATTGCTTTGAATGATCAACATTATTATACATTATCTTCAAGCCTGGATTGGAAGGCAACCCAAGCTGCTATCACTGCTGTTGTAAGAGTTGAATCAGTCCATAAGCTGATTAATTCAAATATCAATGTCAATTCAGAAGGCTATATTTTTATATATTAACTAAATAGCTTACACTTCTTCCTACATGTCTTCTACTTTAGTCATATGACCAACAAAGTCAATTGCATCATCTCCATACAGATATTTATGTCTTGCATCTGCTCAACACATTTAATGCTATCTACTTCAATAATTCTCCGCTATCAAACACCATCAAGAATTTCTCTTTCAATTATAGAATGGTTCCTAAATTGATTATGTAGTTGACCATGTATACTCATGGTATAGTATTATATTCAGATATCAAATGTAACTATCACCAAAATATACAAAAAGTAACTTGTCTCCATCATGGTTATACATTGTCGCATAAACCAAGCTTTCATTATTCTAATCTTACCTAATTTAGACCTAGCAATGGAGATATGATTGTTTAAACATGCATGAACTTGTAACATTTCAGTACTTCCATGGATTCCAATAGAGAGCTAAAGTTTTTTTTTTTAGTTTTAACAAGTGAATCACCATAAGTGATTATTTGCTTCAATGGATTGTAATCGCGGAACTAAACACATAAATATAATGCAATGTGCTACCTGCTCTGTGAAGCTATCGCTGATCGTTGAAATTGACGAGCTCATGAGTTCGTTAGCGTTGAGAAGTCCATTGATGTGTGAAAATCATATTCATGGAGGATTGATTAGGTTAAGAGAGTTCAATGTTCTTAGTGCTATTCTCAGCCTTATCGTTTGAGATTTGACGAAATAACTATAAATCGATTTTGTGTTTTGAAGGTAGCTTGAGAGATGAAGACAACGTGTTCGACAAAAAGCTTCAGTGGAGTTTATACATCATTCCCAGGTACTCAAGTCAATCACCTCTAATACAAGTATTTCAAACTATAATGTAAATTACATTCATTAGAACACTAATTAGGAGTAAATCATCTAACAAACACTTCTGCCATATAATCTCATTGACCTTCTACTAGGATCGAATCCTTAGTACATATAACCTGTGTAGAATTAGATTCTAACAATGGAGTAAACACACTGGTATCAGAATATTGATCGGTTGTTGAAAAGTAATCAATCACATGATCTGGTGGTATATCAGGCAATTTTGCATCACCATCTAGGTGCTGCATCACCTGTCTCATGTTAGGCCTAGCTTCTGGGTTAGAATGTGAACAAAACAGGCCTAGTTTTAGCACCAACTCAATCTGATCTTGTGGGTAATCACCTTCCAATTTCGGATCACTAGCATCAATAATAGCTCCATTTTTCCAACAGTCAATCACCTGTCTTCTAAGTGTCCTTGGCCTCTTTCCAGAGGCTACTTCCAACATTAAAACTCCAAATGCATACACATCTGTGCTTGTCGAGGCCCTCTCTGTTGTAAGTAGCTCTGGAGCAATATAACCAAAAGTCCCAACCAGTTTTGTTGTGTGTGGATTGCCACCATGGTCGTGTAACCTGGCCAGGCCAAAATCTCCTAACTTTCCATTTAAGTCTGCATCTAAAAGAATATTAGCTGGTTTTATATCCCTGTGCAGTACGACCTGTTCACAGTCTTCATGAAGGTAAAGAAGACTTGATGCTACACCTTTAACAATCCTGAACCGCTGAAACCAATCAAGGCCTGGTCTGTCGTTGCTGTATAGGAGTTTGTCCAAGCTTCCATTAGACATATAGTCATAAACTAATAGAAGTTCTCCTTTTCGCCTGCAGTAGCCACGAAGTTGAACCAAGTTTCTGTGCCTAAGCTTCCCCATGCTTGCGATCTCTGCTATGAATTCCTTCATTCCTTATTTAGAATCATGTGAGATTCTCTTCACTGCGATTTCCAGATCAGAGGTCGGAAGTACGCCTCTATAAACTTTTCCAAAACCTCCTTTACCAATAACCCATTTGTCTTGGAAACCATTGGTTGCTTTGTAGAGCTCCTTGTAGGAAAACCTTTGAGGACCATATTCTGTTTCCCAGCCTTCATAAACTTCATCGTACTTTTTTTTCCTCACTAAGTAAACAGCAACACCTACTGTGATCATCACCACAATCATGGCTGCAACAATAGTAACAACAATCACTTTGCCTTCTTTAGATGATTTTGCATCATTTTTGGCAGTCTCAGATGAGTTTCCAGGTCCAGTTTTGGAAGTTTCAAAAAGTGAAGGAAGATCCTTAATATCAAGGTCCTCAGCTGGTCCATTTTTGTTGAAGCTCCATCCAAGAATGAAAGCGTCTGTGTCCCATGCACCAGTTGCAGCAGAGAAACCAACATAAGCAGTATCCCATAACATTAGAGAAAGGTCAAGTGATGCTGACAAGAGAGGTCTTCTGGGTTTCTCGAAAACAACGTCCGTTGGAGCCAGAGTTACATTGAGTAACTTCTCTGTTCCATTGTACTCTATCCACAACTGCAATGGAATTTCGCCTTCGAGTTTCAGGCTTATGTATTTCCCTTTTGTATCAGAAAAATAAGCTGCTGGGGCTGAACTATTAGAGACCACACTATTCACATCAATTCCCACATGATTGCCATCTGCATCAGAGAATTCTGCGTTCTTGAATGTATCAAGTTCAATTGCCAGGATATGGTTTGATGGATCGCCATTGTTTGTAGCATTGAAGAGACCAAAGTATGAAGTTGGTTTATTTCTGAAATCTAGGGATGGTGTAATCGCAAACGCAATGCTACTACCACCAGAATTAGTAAATGATGGAAGGATAGCAAATACAAAATTGGTAGAAAAGTACACTGCTTGAGAATTGAATTTGATTGGAGAGCTGTGAAATGCTTGGGTTTTGCCTTGTTCCGCTTCATACACTGTCAGCTCCAGTACACCATTTTGGTGAACAAAAGGTCCATTCAGTTGCATTCTGGCATTCTTGAAGCCCTTGTAGATGAACTGGTCATTATCTTGAGCCAAGGTAAATGTCAAGAAGCATAGACAGAAAATTACACAAAAGTGGTATGACCTGAGGATTTCAACCATTGAAGAAAAACGAAAGAAGAGATTTGCAGTGGACTGAACATGGAAGGTATGAAAAGACTGTTGTCTTAGAGTACACATCTTGACCTGAGACAATTAAAAAAATGCAGGAGACTCCAATCACAGAAAGGCCATGGAAAGCACATGCTTTCACATACTGCAGATAATATAATAAAGGAATCTAGAAAAGGTAGAAGTCACAGCTCATCTTTAACATTATAAAATAGGAGTATGAATCCAGAACATTTTTTATATATTTTCCTGTATGTTATTTTGGTCCCTCAGTATGGAAAAAGTTGTCACCACTTCCTTTCTTGGAGTATTATCTTGTTAAATTTGCATCTGATTTCCGTATAACTCGGAGATTAATTTGCAAACAAGTTAAATTCATATTTAAATACTTATTAGTAACTTTCTGAATTCAGTGGTATTCTAGATCACATACAAAAACCAGGATCTGAATCTTTGGAAACATTGCAGGTACTGCGAATCTTATTTCAAGGATCAAGTAAATCATACAGATGACCTGAGGAGAATTACATTCTAACCTTAGCATCACTGTTTAGGTACTACATCACTTCTCTAATATTTTGTCTAACTACTAGATAGAATGTAAACAAAAGAGACCTGGTTTATATACCAGCTCCTATTGATCCTCTTCATAATCACCTCCCAATCTGGGATCACTAGCATCAATTATAGACATTTCTCCAACAATGCATGTTTTTATACAGACATCTGACTAGTCCAAATATGGTACAGAAGAATCAGAGAGTTTCAGCCATTGAAGAGAAAAAAAATAATAAATAAATAAGAAAATTAAATCTACACTAAACTTGGCGGTAGAACAACGTGTGAGAATAAGTTTTCATTTCTCACTTGTTTGTCATTTAGACCTTCAGATAAATGGACTTCTGACAGATTTTGACCCAGTTGAATTTGTTAGTATGCAAGTACTCAGCTTATATGCATTCTGGATTAGTGTTGTTCTCGGCCTTTTCAATTGACTAAAATATCTGATATCATCTGAATATTGTAATTATAAGAAATGACAAACTCTCTTTTTTTCCATTTTGTAGGAATATGTAGAGACCATAGCAATGTGTTTGATGTAAAGCTTCAATGGAGTTTCTACAGCATTTATGGTGCAGATAATTACAGGTACTCATTCAACCATCTTTAAGACAAGTATTTCATACTATAGCATAAAATTACATCCTCTATAAGACTAATTAGGATATAATTACTTCTATTTGTAATATGATCATGAGAATCTTTACTATGGATTTCTTTTGAATCCTGAGATAAAAATCTTATAAAAAGTTTCAGGACCATTACAAATCTTATCATCGACCTTCTCCAAGTATGGATTCCACTGTAGAATTATATTCCGATAATGGATTAAATGATATATTATCCCAACTTTGATCTGTTGCTGAGAAGAAATCAATCACCTGATCAGGCAGTATATCAGGCAGCAGCACATCACCATCCAGGAATTGCATCACCTGTCTCATGTTAGGCCTGGTTGCTGGGTTACTGTGTGAACAAAACAGGCCTAGTTTCAGCACCACCTCCATTTGATCCTCTGTATAAGCACCTTCCAATCTCGCATCAGCAGCGTCAAGAATAGCTCCGCTTGTCCAACAATCAATCACATGTCTTCTTAGCTCCCTAGGCCTCTTTCCAGACGCTACCTCAAGCATAAAAACCCCAAAAGCATACACATCTGTGCTTGTAGAGGCCTTCTCAATAGTAAGAAGCTCTGGAGCCATATAACCAATTGTCCCAACCAGTTTGGTGGTCTGTGGATTGCTATCTCGATCATATAACCTAGCAAGGCCAAAGTCTCCTAACTTTCCATTTAAATCCGCATCTAAAAGAACATTACCTGGTTTTATATCCCTATGCAATACAACCTGTTCCCACTCTTCGTGCAGGTAAAGCAGACCAGAAGCTACACCTTTGATAATCCTGAACCGCTGAGACCAACCAAGCTGTGGTTTATTTTTACTGTAAAGGAACCTGTCAAGGCTTCCATTCTGCATATAGTCATACACTAGTAAAAGTTCTCCTCTTCGTCTGCAGTAGCCGCGAAGCTGAACCAAGTTCCTGTGTCTGAGCCTGCCCATGCTTGCGATCTCAGCAATGAATTCCTTCATTCCTTGTTTAGAATCATGAGAGATTCTCTTTACCGCAATTTCTACTTTCAAATTCGTAAGTACACCTCTATAAACCTTCCCAAAACCTCCTTTCCCAATAACTTCTTTGTCTCCAAAATCATTGGTTGCTTTCAAGAGATCCTTGTAGGAGAACCTCTGAGGACCGTATTCTCTTTCCCAATCCTCATAAACTTCATCATATCTTTTCTTCCACACCAAATGAAGAGCTCCCCCTATTGTCACCACCACAAGAACAGCTGCAACAACTGAGACTAGTGCTGTTAAGTTAAATTTTCTTTTGTCATGATGCCTCTTTGGAACTGAAGGAAGATCCTTAATGTCAAGGTCTTGTGCTGTTCCTGTTCTGTTAAAGCTCCATCCAAGAATATAGTGATCAGTTAATAAATTTCCACTATTTGCAGCCCAGAAACCAACATGGATTGTATCCAATAGAATTTGAGAAAGACTGGCATTGATGAACTTGACTTCACTGTATGGATCTGAGGTTCCTACTTTACCAAAATTGACAATACAGGATCTATCTACCCCGTTGCAGCCTATCCGCATCTGCAATGGTTCTCCATTCATGAGTGAGAGATGATCAGTCTCTGAAACCGGTGGTACAGTTATTATTGCACTGTTATTTGAATCATCCATTATAGATACAGCAGAATCAAGCTGAACCATCAGGGTGTGGTCTGCTGCCGAGGCCTCAAATAATGTTGCATACATGCTTTCATTCACTTTGCTGAAGTCCATGGATGAGATTACAAATGCAAAACCCTCTAAATTAAGCACTTTGCTTACCATTGCAAATACAAAGTTAGACGAGAAGGAAGCAGACATGACCGAAGATGTATTGAATTTGATAGGCAATCTGTGAAAAGCATAACCAGCTGAACCGGACTCGGCTTTAGTTAGCTGCAATAGACCATTGCGATGAACAAAAGCTCCAGATCGCTGCAAGTTGGAATTAGAGAACCCTTTGTAGATGAAATAGTCATCATCTTGAGCCAGTGCCACTGAAAAGCAGTATAGAACTAGAAATGTGAATTTTGAAACACTTGTCATGATCACAGATCGCTGTTTTATTTCAATGTTTTGCAGATTTTGACTCTGTTGAGTTGTTACTGATATACAGATATCAAGTTAAAAAAACATTACAACATCTTCATTCTTCTATGTTATTATATTAAAGATGGGTTGTCACCACTGTCTTTTCTTATTTCCATAGTCTTTCTGTGATTGGTCTCCAGCAATTTTTTATTTCTCTTCGTATGTAAATTTTGACCAGACCCGTCAGTATATATATATATATAAACATTTTTTATATGTATATGGCATGCGCTTTGCTTCTTGTTGGTTATTGTTTTTTATTTATTAGAGAAGAACTGCCACCACCTCCTTTTCTGGTCGCGTTATCATATTATATTTGTAGCATCTCCAGGCAAGCACGTGACTTAATTTCCATGGTTTCTCTGTTATTATGATTTTTCAACTATCCAAGCTACTTGAACCTTTATTGGCTCAAGTATTTCTACATGTTAAAATGATCATGACTCTTATAAGAACTTTCAGGGACCATTACAAATCTTATCAACGGCCTTCTACAGGGATGTGCTCCAATATATACACGAACTGATGAAAATTACTTCCCAACAATGGATTCAGTGACATCTTATCTCAACTTTGATCAGTTGCTGACAAGAAATCAATCAACTGATCAGATGTTACAATCAGGTATATCCGAATCACCGTCCAGGTACTGCCATCACTTTGTCTCATTTTAGGCCTAGTTGGCTGAGTTTAAATGTGAACAAAACATGCCTACTTTCCATTCCATCCTTAGCTTTTACTCGCCTTTCGATTTTGCATAACTAGCATCGCATATGTTTTCTCATAGCTCTGTAGGCCATTTTCCGGAGCCTACCTCAAGCATTAAGACTCCAAAAACATTCATATCTCTGCTCATGAACCCCTTCTCAGGGATAAGAAGCTGTGTAGACATATGACCAAAAAGTCTCAAAAACATGTGGGGTTATGTGCAAATGTCTGATTTCATTGCCTACTGTGCTTGAAGTCTCTTTCTTTCTTTATGTCATTTCAGAGCTCAACTTTTGACTTACTTAGTGTTTGCTTTTAGTGAATTTCTTTGGATCCAGTTATATTTGCTGTTTATTTATGATGTTTCTTGACTATTAGTATCATTAGCCTCCCTAGGACAGTGGAAACACCTAAACGAGTCTATAAACAAAGTCAATTATCTGTTACTTGTATCTGAAGTTCCCAGTCACCTTCCTCTTCATTTCTCTTCTCAAAATTCTCACCAGAAACAGTTCTTATGAATACATCAAATAAGGTAAATATCAAATACGACACAATATACAGCTGCAGATGCAGATTATTAATGTCAAAATTGAAGTTGATATAACCTACAACACCTTCCAAACTAGAGACCAATACATAAATCTTGTACACTGAACATTATTTATCAGCAAACTCAATTCTGTATTCTGTTTCAGTTAGTTTGAAGTATTCTTCCATGTCCTTCCTCTTGAACAACTGCGAAACATCAGACAATAAATCACTTCAACCATAAGCAACAAAACATACAAGAACCAAAGAAATTAGATTACACACCATCTGATGCATCAGTACAGACAGCAGCGTGAGGCGAATTCGCAGCTGCTGATGAATCTGTAGCTACTGATGAATGTGGAGATGTAGATGAATCAGTTACCCGGGTCTTGTCGCTCCATAACAAAGAACTAACAACCCCTCTTACTTTATCCACCACAGTAACACCACCTTTACCTCCTGTAGGACTTCTTCTAGGACTCATCGCGCTAGTAATCGCCTGCGAAAGCGCTTTCTCATCTTCCCCAGGCTCAAGCTTATTCAATATATACTCTTTCACCGAAACACCTTTATCGAATTTTTTCTCACTAGGACTAGGACTATTCTGGTTCGTGTCTGTCTTCACAGTCGATGTATTTGTATCAGTTTCCTTATTAGCAGAAGAAGTTGAAATCGTTAGGCTTTGAAGCTTTGATGCAAATGCATGTGTTGCATCAGAAACTGTTGCATATGCAGGTGCCAGTTTTTCTGTCACTGTTCTCGTTAGTGTCTTGTGTGGCGAACCAGAATTTTCAGTTTCTTGTTGTTTGGGGCTATCGGTTTCTTTTTGTTTGGATTTATCGGATTCTTGTGGTTTGGATTGATCGGTTTCTTCTTGTTTGGGGCTATTGGTTTCTTGTTTTGCAAGTATTTCAGGATTTTCATTGTTTACATCTGTGATTGTTGATAAAGAATGACTTTCTGCAATCACAGGATCTGCTCTAGGATGTTGTCTTACATGCTCCTTGTACACCTCTGGCGCTAGCTCTGATTCATACACTGTAATCAAATTCAAAGCATCATGAAATTAGCAAAAGTCAAATCACATTAGGCTCTTCCATTTCAACTTTCTTCTTCCACCTTCATGTGATGAACAATAACAAAAACAACAGTTAGAAGTCTTCCCAAAATCAATTAAGGTCTGCTAGCTATATAAATTATTCACATCCATTTATAAATTCCAAGATCTCTTTAGAATTACTTTTACTTTTAATTTCTAAAATAAAAGTTACTCCAGAAAGTAAAAGCCATAATCAAAAGTCAATTATCTAACACTCTAACTAAAAATCCTTGATATGACTTATCAAAAGTCGATCTATCCCAGGCAAACTTACCTAAGTCAAAAGTGCAGTTCTCTGCCAATTAGGGTCTATCCTGATTGGTCATTCTACTTTCATTGAAGATGATGGTAGGATACAGAAATTTCGAGTTCGATTCCTACCGCCCAGATTGTTAGCACTATTGGTCTAATAATGGCCTCCAGTCTTGTTCTATATCTTAAATCAATCCTAAATCCACAAAATCATTTCTAACAGCATGCATCTACCTAAATCAAGCTCCATCTACCTCTATCTCTACCTACTATTTGCTACCTTAATAACTTCCAAAACACAAACAGAACAAAAACTATATATTGCTTACTTGTGATACAAGTTAACATAGCTTACTTGGTGCTCCAAGGTATTCTGCATCTTCTTCCTCCTCCTCTAAATCTTCCAAGCTAACACCCCATGAAGGCGTAACATTGCTATCTTCATTATACTTCTTCTTGCTCAAACTATGACGAAGCTTTTTCGCCTTCTCCTTAACTTTCATAAGAACAGATTTCTTCTGAGGCTGACTATGATCTTCTTCAAAATCCAACTCTTTTCTGTACATAGGGGACCCAATTGGTGACGTCCATCTTGAACCATCACCAGCTGTTACCAATACATCAACATTGTTAAAACATTATCAGAAACCTGATAAATCTAGATCAATTTAAATTATATTACGTGTTTACCAAGTAACTGTTCAACAGTAGGTGACATTGGAGTTCTAGGACTTTCATGTTTGCTTGTGGAAGAAGTATCAAATTGTAGCAGTTTCCCAGCTTTTGGTGAGCTTCTCATTGTTGTTGACGTTTTTGAAGATTAGAAGTATCAATGGTGTTTTTGTGTTCTTTATTTCAAACATTGAATTGATTTAATGGAAATTCAATGGTTAAGCTGTAACTCTCCGAAATTTTCTCTTCCAGAGTGAAAATCTTACCACAAGACAAAAGGGCTTATTATGTTTGTGGGGTGCTGTGTTTACACGTTTTGTACTTTATTACCATCTGAAGATCAGTGATTTGTGTTTTTTATTACAAGTTTTGACCAGGTCCTTGTAACTGTTATTGTCTTATTAAGATATAAAATTGAAAAATATCATTTGGTAATATTGATTTTTTTAATTAATTTATTTAATTTTAAATAATTAATATTTTTAAATTATTTTTTACAAAGTTAATTATTTTTTAAATACAAAAACTATATATATATATATATATCCTAATTTAATTATGAAAACTAAACACCTATTAGACATACCAAATAGTATATTGTATTAGCAAATTTTTTAAGTCTAACTTTCTTAAATTCTTCTCGAATCCTCAAACTAACTCAATTAATTAAAAAATAGACTAAAATTTAAACTATAAATAAAAATTTATTAAAAATAAAATAATGTTAGGTCTAAATTACTTTTAAGAATGTGAGGCCTAAAAGGTGTAGATAGTTAAAACGCTTATGATAGCTGGCCCTATGGCTTTTGGAATAATGAGTCCGGATTACCAAAATTCTATTGTGATTTAGGGGTAATTTCTCTACGCTTAAGCTTTCAAAATTTTAAAAATAATTTGATGACCTGTTTAATTAAACTGAATAATAAACTGTCGATAAACAATTGACTTATTTACCTAAACTGATAATAAGTAATTTATAAGCAACAATGTAAAATGATTATTAATAATATGTATGATAATTATTATATAACAATATTTATTCTAATAATTGTTTAATATATTAATATAAATAAATATTATTTTGTTTGATATAATTATTTTTAAAATTGAAATAATTATTTAAATTATTCGTAAATATAAGTAATATTTTTATATTATAATCTAAAATTTATAGTAAAATAAACACATTAAATGTTAAAAAAATCCAACCAAGAAAGAATGAATATAAAAGATAAAAGAAGTCGTTGTTCAAGGGAAACTTGGGTTATTAAGTAGTGAAAATACACAAAATGAGACCTTATTAACTTTTTTATTTTAATTTTGGACCAACTCTAATTTTTTTTTACTTTTAAACTTTTTTATAAAAATATTATAAAACTAAACTTTTAGGAAAAAATTTGCAAAAAATGAACTTTCCAATATTACTATCGGGAGGCAGGTAAAATTCTGTCTACTTCTAGGTGTGTAATACCGGGAAGCGAGGAAACTAGGCATTAAATTTATCTGTTTCCTGGTATGTAATACCAAGAAACAAAGGAAATAAACATATTTGATGCCTAGTTTCCTGGTGTGTGGTACTAGGAAGCGAAAATTCGCTTTCCCGTACTACACACCAGAAAACTAAGTGTTGATAGAAACTGCTGGATTATTTTTGTTTAAATGTTGAAGGTAATATGGTTATTTCGGTTTATTTTCGATGGTAGTTTAAAAATATAATTTTTTTAGTAAAAAAATTTAAAAATCCAAATGACCCTAAAATAATTTCATAGTCAGCAATAGAAAAAGAAGGACGATAATACAAAGACCACCTACGATTCCCTGCACCGTACTTACGATGTACCCTACAAAGCCTAAACAACAACCAATCACTTCCTTTGCCGCGCTACAACGACCTCAAACCCGCGAAAGATCACGCTTCCATCTTCTTCAACACCAAATATGTAAAACCACAAAATCATATCATATATAGCACTCAGTAATATATTCACCAGATGGATTGTTATCCAAATCCAGTTCTTTAAGCTTGATCTCAACAATAATTCCTCCACTGTTCTTCTCATCAATGTGTGTTATCACTCCAATTTTCGAAAACAAATATAACGAACTTATGTTCCTCATAATTTGTTTCCCAGCTTCTATGTTGTATACATTCCCTGCTCGAAGCTGGAATCAAAAACAAACATTAGCAAACAATCCCATTTCAAAATGATTTTACAGTCACTGAAAACAATAATGTTATCTACTAGCTGAAGTAATAAAATTGTGGCTGAAAATAGCCCAAATGGTTGATTTTAGACTCTATACTTGATAAAAATTTTATCACGCTCCTGTACTAATATTTATCTAACTTAGTTTAGTCTTGTGTACCCTGTTTTTATCTCTGATTATTTTATGTACCATACAATTTGTTTCGGTATTTTCCTTTTATGGTAATGGGCAATTTCACGTGTATTGTAGGTACGTCAAGTAATGTTTCATACTTCATAAAAAAATAAAGCATTGAAAATAACGCAGTGAGACAAATTGTATGGTATAATAATAAGAGATAAAATTAGGAGTCCAGAGATTGAATGAGAGAAAATAAAAGTACAAAGACTAAATGAGATATATTAATATAGGTTGGGTGAGAATTTTATCAAATACAAGGATTAGTTGGTAAAACCTCTTATTTTTCCAAACGTTTCACTTTTAACTTTGATTTTGAAAAGTTTTGTAAAGCCATCTCTAAAATCAAAACCACCGGTAGTTTTACTTTTAATATGAGTAATTTTGATTTTAGGAAATTTTCGAATATTTAAATTAAAATATATAGAATTTCAAAACCACTACTAAAACACCAAAATCACTAAAAAAAAAAAAAAAAATAGTGAAACACTAGTGAATTTAATTTTTGGGTCGTTTTACACAATTTTTCAAAATCGGAAACTCAAAGTAAAACGTTTAAAAAAATAAATTTTTTTTTTTTTTAGAAATAACCCTTAGTTGGTATTTAAACATCTTCAGCTGAAGCTCGAGGTCGACTTCAATAATGAAGATGATTCAAGCTGAATTGAAGTCGAAGCCTTCTGCAAGCTCGGATGAAAAATTAAATAATCCTAATCAAATGAAAAATTAAACCAGCAAACAATCCCGATCCTAATCAAAGTAAATAATACATATCAAATAATAATCCTACAGTACAGGTAACTCGTTCAATAAACAAACAAAGCAGTCACAATAAAGAAAATCTTACCTCCTTAATCAAGTCTCTCTTGACAACAGGCAACTGAGCATTCCCATCAGCACTTCCAACCTTATCCTGAAACTGCACAACCAACTGCGGAGTATCACCTTCCACAACATTTCCACGCTTATCCTCGAACTCCACAATCAACTTCGTGATGTCTCCCTCCACAACCTCACAGACCACCTCATTAGAATTCAAGTTCCCGAAATTAACCACCTGGGCACAAGCATACCCCTCATCATGATACCATTTCTGCACCTTATCCCTAATCCTCTGCAACAACCTAATACTAACATTCTCACTATCCTTCAGCATCCTCGAAATCTCCGCTTGAACTGCCATAGGCAGCATACAAGGCCTCGCCTTTTGTATCCTCTCCTGATATTCCTGATATTCCTTTACATTCTTCAAGTGATGCATCCACTTTTCCAAATTAGTCATATTTTCCCATTTCTTTAGATCGATTTCATTAGACATTGCTTGAGCCATCTGACCCACATTGATACATTTGAACTTGTTGGCATGTTCCCATATGCTTTCTTTAAAAGGGATTGTGCAAATCAATGTCCCGTCAGATTTCTTAGATAATACGATGTCTACTTCCTCAAAGAGGCCACATGTTGAGAGATTTTTGAGCTCGGTTTCTAATTCCTTTTTCGTGTAGATTCCTCCTGGACGGAGTTGAATCGTCTCGGAAAACGGATCTTCAAGGACTATAGTCTTGTTAAGTCGACGATCGAATAATAAAATCTCCGAAAGTTTATACGTTCTTAGTCCGTTCAGGTTCTCTAATTCAACTGAAAGATTAACCGGAACTCCATGTGGGTCCCATTTTTGTTCCTCATTATCATCCCCACCAAACCACATCCTCCAAAATCCAACGCCTCCTCCTCCTCTGTTTCCGCCGAAAAATTGAAGAGCGAAAGCACCGGCAGCGGTCGCGCTGGTGATGGCTAACGGTTTGGAGATGGATTTAAGGAGTCTATTCGTATTGTTTTTGTTTCGTGAAGAGAGAGGGTTGTCTTTGGAGTTGTATTGTAGAGAGGAAGCGTGTCTCTGGAGAGATAGGGAAGCGGATTGGGCGGAGGAGAAGAGGTGAGTTGTAGAGGCGAAGGACGACATTGGTATAGACGATCAGAGTTGTAGAAGAAGATAGTGAAATTGGAGGGTTTAAGCTAATGGTTTTTGGGGTTACGTAGGTCTGAAGATAAAAAGCTCGGGATTAGATCAATAGACTCTAATCACGATTTGGTTAGTATTCTCTGAAGTAGCAAATTCTTATGGAAGGTGTACCACGAGTTACCCTACTAATCCTGACATGAGATAATTAAACTCTAATGAAATTACTTGAAATATCCTTTGCTCAGAGATTTTTTTTTTATTAAAAAAATTATATTTTTAAATAAAAATTAAAATTTTTATTAAACTAATTTTTTTTTAAAATTTTTTTTACAGAGAAAATAGACCAAAATAATCGTAGTATTCCTATTTCCCGGTCTTGATTTGCTTTCCGGGCAAATCAGACCGGGAAGCAAAAATTATACCGAAAAATAGGTAAAATATAACTATTTTTCGGTGTTCTGCTTCCGGATCGGGAAACAGTTATATTTGCATGTTTCCTGGTCTGATGTTTCCCGGTCCACTAGAAAACTCATTTTTGCAATTTTTTTAAAAAAATCTAAAAGTGTAAAAAATTTAAAGTTAATCTGAAACTAAAATTTTTTATATAAAGTTTAAAAATGCGTATTTTCACATTAGATTATTCTTTTGAATTTTTTTTCTAAATAGATTTTGTTTTTATTTATTTTTATTAGAATTTATTTTTTATTTTAGTTATTTATGTAATGATAGCCAAGTTTTTAAAAATAAATAAATAAATATTTTTTTTAATGATATGAAAATATAAAAAACAATCCATGGATAACTTTTGGAAGTTATAGAATATAAGATTTAATTAGTCTATAAACTCCATTGTTAGTTTATCTAAATATTCATCCAACTTAGTGTATGTTTGGCACTAAATTTTACATTAGATGTTGAGTTAACTATTGAAGTAGCGATTAACTGTTAAATTAAATGTTGAAGTAGCGATTCGGCATGAGTGTCTGGTAATTACAATTAGATGTTGAAGTATATGTTAGATGTAAAATTACGTAAACAATACACTATATTATGTTTACCTTACAATATAATTTATTAGTGTTAGTATTCATTTTAAAACAATTTTTTCTTTTAAGATTTTTAATTTAAAATCAACCATCGTTTAGTTATCAACTAATTAAAATAAATAAAATATAAACTAACTAAAAAAAGTTATTTAAAAATTTTTAATCATATTTAATAAATAAAAACATTATTAAAATTAATTAATTTAGTACAAATAGAAACTTTTAATATTATTATAGGTAGTTTAGTAATACTCATAAACTGACAAGGGTAAAATAGGAGTTTTTGATTAACGATTTTTGGAAAACTACTTGAAATAGTGTTTTAGAAATCGCTAATTAAAAATCTAATCACTAATCAAAAAGCTTCTACCAAACAGTTAAATTGTCAAATCTCTAATGAAAAATCTAATCGCTACTTAAAAATCTACCTACCAAACACACATTTAAACATTAAAGATTTATCATCCAAAATAATTAAATTAAATTCAAATAAATCAATTGTGCTTGATTTTAGTGTATCATAAATAATTTGAGAATATAAATATACATACCAGTGTCCAACAGATGTGTTTGGGTAGCTAGAAACTTGATCCATAATGTGAAAAGGAAATGAGAGTACTTAATGGTTAATAATGTGGAAAAAAAATAAAGAAAATAATAGGAAGAAAGAAGAAGTTGAAAACTGACATTGTCCACGAATCAATGAATCAAACACTTATTGAACTGGTGTGGATAATAGAGTACAAACAAATTGATAAGGGAACCTAAATAAGACAGTCTCCGTCTAAATTTTCGTCAGTTGCAGACTGTACAGACAAAGATATATATTGAATTCATATTAGAAATTGTAGAACTTGGAAAACAGTAAGAAAAATGATATATATTGAATTCATACTAGAAATTGTAGAACTTGGAAAACAGTAAGAAAAATGAATGAGTAGATAAACCAATAGAAGTACAGATGATAATCTCAACGTTATAGTGCTGTAAATTACTCTCGTCTCCATAATAGGTACACAAAAATATAAAGTTAGTAAATTAAAAAGGTAAACAGCAGAAGAAACAACACATTGATACAGAGATGAAGCTTGGAAAACTACGATAAATCACATTAACAAACTTGATTTGTTTTTAAACACAGAACAAAGAGGTCAATAAGATCACCAATAAACTTCAAGCTAGAGTTACACTTCAACTCTCACCAAATTCTCTTCCATCAAATGTTCGACTTCAACCATCAACAATAGAAGATAGAAATCTCAATAAACCAAATAAAAAAATCTTTAAATTCAAACCAAACCAAGTATTCTTCATCAGTTTCAATACTTGGCGAGTTCCCACACATGGTGATGATAAATATCCAAAACTTATTATATCAGATTATTCACCACCAAAGATTCGTCCTCCTATTCACAATTAAGTATTTACATTTTTCAACTTAAAAGTTTAATATATATTGTGAAGCAAAATCCTAAAAAATGAATATGTAAATGTGGTAACATAAACGGGAGAAGAATATAAGGCAAGAGACTGAATAGAAGCAAACTGCAATAACCTCATAAAACTGTAACCAAACAACTGATATCCGTTTTGACTGATAACATAAAGGATGGATCTAACTTTCACAGCGTAGAAGATTGAGAATGAAAAAGATGTGTTAGAAGCGAAACAAAAGCCATTTATTATTAACCGGAAGACAGATGTCCAGTTCTGTAAAAAGGGAATTATATTATAATACAACCAAACTAACTTTATATAAACAAATTCTCGTCGTAGAAGGTTTTTTTACTGATCATCTGAACCGTAAAAGCCTTCAAATACTATACTAATGTCTAGTTCTGCAAAAGAGGATTACATTATAACGTAACCAAACTAGAAGGTTTTTGTTATTCATTTGAACAGTAAAAATCTTCCAATAATATATAGTAGCACTTAATTAGAAGATAAATTAAGCAAATTGTAAAAGTAATAGGATAAATTGTTAAATAGTTAATTTTGGGGGAAATTTGATAATAAACCCAAACTTCAGGGGCTACATTAAGCCAATATTAAAATTCAACCATGAAACTAACAAATTGGGATCCAAAACCAAAGACAGTAGTATCATATCATTTCAATAAGGTCCATTGCAATGTTTTCTCTAAACCCCAAAAACCTTTGACCTAAACCCCCAATTTCACTCTTATCTCTTCCAATGTCTTCCTTCGCCGCTCCAACCCACATCCTCTCCTCCACTCCCTCCGCTTCCATATCTCGCCGGAGACTCCATTCCTCACGCGCTTCCTCTTCTCTCCCTCCACGCGCTTCCTCCATACAATGCAACTCCAACAACAACACTCTCTCTTCTCGAAACCCTAACGACAGTAAACGAGAGAGTAAGAATAGCGTTCTTAAATCTGTTACTAAACCGTTGGCTGTCACTGCCGCGACGGCTGCTGGTGCTATTGTACTTCAATTTACTCCGTTGTTTGGTGGAGGCGATGGTGGGAATGGTGGTGGATTTGGAGGAGGAGGCGGTGGTGGGGGAGGGGGAGACGGTGGGTTTTGGAGGAAGTTGTTTGGTGCGGCGCCGGCTTTGGCGGATGATGAGAATGAGGGACAAGAGTGGGATCCACATGGACTTCCGGTGAATTTGCTTGTTCAGTTGGCGAAGTTGAATGGGTTTAGAAAGTATAAGCTTTCGGAGATTTTGTTCTTCGATCGTCGACGTAATATGACTGTAGGTATTGAAGATTCGTTCTTTGAGATGGTTCAATTACGTCCAGGTGGAGTATACACGAAGAAGCAATTGGAGAGTGAGTTGAATAATCTGGCAACATGTGGAATGTTTGAGAAAGTAGATATGGAGCTTTTGACGAAACCGGATGGGACATTGACTTGCACAATTGCATTCAAGGAAAGCACATGGGAATCTGCTAACAAGTTTAAATGTATTAATGTGGGTTTGATGTCACAATCTAAGCCTGTTGAGATGGATCCAGATATGACGGATAAGGAGAAGATGGAGTATTATCTGAGTCAGGAGAAGGAATATCAGCAGAGAATTAGAAAGGCGAGGCCTTGTATGTTGCCCATGTCGGTGAAAGCGGAGATTTTGGGGATGTTGAAGGATAGTGGAACTGTTAGTGCTAGGTTGTTGCAGAGGATTAGGGATAGAGTGCAGAAATGGTATCATGATGAGGGATATGCTTGTGCCCAGGTTGTTAATTTTGGGAACTTGAATACTGATGAGGTGGTTTGTGAGGTTGTGGAAGGGGATATTACGCAGTTGGTTGTTCAGTTTCAAGATAAGCTTGGAAATGTTGTTGAAGGGAATACACAGTTGCCTGTTGTCAAGAGAGAGTTGCCTAAGCAGGTAAATTTTCTATGGTATCTTATTGTGAGTGCTTTATTTTTATATTGAATGAATTACCTGGTTGTGATGCAATGAAAATGTAGCGTTAGAATATCAATAGTATTGAAAATGCAGTATTAGAATATCAATAGTTTGACGTGTATTTAATCTGGATTAGGATGCAGATTCTTTGCTGGTTTAGTTTAGTATCACAGGTTCTAGTTTGTGTGTTTGGATTGAGAATTGTCGTGATTTAATTTGGTAGATATTGTGTATGTGTTATGATTGTTTACTCAATGCTTGTTTTGGGTTTTGGGTTACAGCTTCGACAAGGGAACATATTTAACATAGAAGCTGGGAAACAAGCTCTGAGGAATATAAACTCGTTAGCTTTGTTTTCAAACATTGAGGTGAATCCACGCCCTGATGAGAAGAATGAGGGAGGAATTATTGTTGAGATCAAGCTTAAAGAACTAGATCAGAAATCAGCGGAAGTTAGTACTGAGTGGAGTCTTGTTCCTGGACGTGGTGG
The DNA here is from genome assembly GCA_031304145.1 of Cardiospermum halicacabum. Lineage (NCBI taxonomy): Eukaryota > Viridiplantae > Streptophyta > Magnoliopsida > Sapindales > Sapindaceae > Cardiospermum > Cardiospermum halicacabum. The sequence goes on along the minus strand of CM062390.1, from coordinate 10,708,388 downwards.
ACGCCCTACTTTTGTATGTATCGTATCATATATCCATCTCGATATCAATTTTGCTTTGTTCAATAATTTTGACAAATTGTTCTCCCTGTCTATGTATGATCTCTCTTCAGGCTTCACTTCAGCCTGGTGGAACTGTTTCTTTTGAACACCGGAATCTCAAAGGGCTAAATAGATCTATAATGGGATCAGTGACTACCAGCAACTTCTTAAATCCGCAAGCAAGTTTTTCTGCAATACTTTTTATTTTAACTTTTTACGAATATCTTTGTTTGCATAAGTAAAGATCTTTATTTTTTTTCCCTTCAGGATGATCTTGCTTTCAAGCTCGAGTATGTGCACCCATATTTGGATGGTGTTACTAATCCGCGTAACCGTACACTGAAGACCAGCTGCTTCAATAGCCGGAAACTAAGTCCAGTCTTTACTGGTGGCCCAGGAGTTGATGAAGTCCCTCCTATTTGGGTAGATCGAGCTGGTGTTAAAGCTAACATCACTGAGGTAATTTGAACTCTTTCCTTTTAAGTATTTCTTATTGCCACTTAGATGTCTGTTTGTTGTCTAAACTGAAGTGTTTCAAGCAGAATTTCACCAAGCAAAGCAAGTTCACTTATGGTCTTGTGATGGAGGAGATCACAACAAGGGATGAAAGCAGTCATATCTCTCAAAATGGTCAAAGGGTCTTGCCAAGTGGGGGGATCAGTGCTGATGGACCTCCAACCACACTCAGTGGTACTGGTATTGACCGGATGGCATTCTTACAGGCAAATATTACCCGTGACAACACCAAATTCATAAATGGTGCAATAGTTGGTGAGAGAAATGTATTTCAGGTTAGTTCATTTTTCCCACTATCAGTATTAATGAATAATTAGCATTTATTTAAGTTCCTTAACTAGATTATATTGCATACTCTCTTAAAATGTTAGGTTGACCAAGGCCTGGGTATTGGAAGTAAGTTGCCATTCTTTAACCGCCATCAATTGACAATGACACGATTCATCCAATTAAAGGATGTCGAGGAAGGAGCTAATAAACCACCCCCACCCGTTCTAGTACTTCATGGGCACTATGGAGGTTGTGTGGGTGACCTTCCAAGTTATGATGTGTTTACCCTTGGAGGTCCCTATTCTGTCAGGGGTTACAACATGGGTGAATTAGGTGCTGCCAGAAACATTCTAGAGGTGAGATTCCTAAGTTGATGAACTATTTGCTGATAGGGAGCTTATTTATCTTTCATTGATCAGAACTATGAGTAAGAACAATTCTCTAACATTACTGTTCTTCAACTTTTATGGTATGTCTTAGCTTGGAGCTGAAATCCGGGTACCTGTCAGAAATACCCATGTGTATGCATTTGCAGAGCATGGTAATGATTTGGGAAGTTCAAAGGATGTCAAGGGAAACCCAACAGAGGTATATAGGCGAATGGGTCATGGTTCATCATATGGTGTTGGTGTCAAGCTGGGTCTAGTCCGAGCTGAGTATGCTGTTGATCACAACACTGGAACAGGCGCATTGTTCTTCCGGTTTGGAGAAAGATATTAAATTGCATAAAGGCTTCATAGTTTTGCTCAGTACAGTCGGCCAGTAGGTTTAAGTTAAGAGTATGCATATCTTTTGCGATGCTTAGAGACCTGGTGAGACCAGTTAATTTGACGAGGGGTTTTCTTGAGTCTGAAAAATAAATGTTTAGTATTTGTTCTTTATACCTACATCTACCTTGAGCTTTGGAGACACTTGGAAGATTTGTGAGCACAAGAAGATTGGGATTTGGACAAACAATTGTACTTGACGGCTTGCCTTCAGATATTTGCATTTGTGCAAATCCCTGATTTTTTTCCCTCATGGTTTTTATGTATTTTTCTCATGTTTGAATCTTCTGTTCTTAAGAGATTTGATCCAAGTTTCTTAATTATTTCTCTGTAAGATTTAGAATATGCAAATTGCTCAATGAAGGTATTGTTCCGACAGATTTCAGCTTCAATCTCGTCTAGTATGTTGAATGTAATAAAAGCAGATTAGAAGCCAATTAAAAACTTCATTGCACTGATAGATGTGTCACTTGTGCCAATATCAAACGTATCCTTTATCAAAGAATCAGTATCTACAAAGATAAAAAACAACAAATGTTTACAACAGTATCAACTGCATCTTTGTACAGCTGCTATAGCATCTGCCACCATACCAGAAAATTGCATTTTCCATTTACACTTATGCCAGGTTAACACCAACTCATTTTTGAGCGAGGTAGAGAGTACCTAGAAGCTTCTATTGTCAACTATCCGTCGAAACGGCATGAACAATGACACCTCGGCTGTTGATGACTTGCACTAAAGAATGGGTACCCAGAGACGTATTACAAACCCAGCTCTCTCTTCAACTTTGCAAGTGTAGCTTCTATCTCATCTAAGCTATCTTCTAAACCGCTGCCTGTACTAGCTTCTGTATTACTGTTAAATGGATTGCCTTTGGCAGACCCTTCAGCAGTCTTATTTGCCTCAGTGTCTTGTTCAGTGATGTTCAGCTCCTTCTCTAGAAATTCAACAAATTCTTCCCCAATTTCCTGTCAAATGAAATTCACAGAGTCAGATAAGATATGTGGAAGTTCTTTTCGAAGTCGTTCATATATTTTCATTCCAAAAGTGTACGCCTAATGATAACAATGTCATACCGCCAATTCCTCCCACAGGCTCTTTGGTTTTCCTTGCGAAGAAGCACTTGCGTCCCAGTTCCGGAATTCTTCTTGAAGATCCTTGAAGAAGTCCTCTGTAACACCATACTTAAGATTTACAATTCTGATAAACACATTAACTAGAGTCACCATGTAGGAAAAGGAAAACAAAAATAGACTCCATACAAACATTTTGGAACTAGGCATGTTAACTTTTACGGCCTTTTTGATGTATCAGAGAGAGTATATATCTACCTAGTGTTATTTGAACATCCTTCACAAAATTACCTGCAGCATAAAGTGGTTTAATATAAGAAATCTGTTAAGAGAACCTCCGCCCGTAAAGATGGCAAAATAAGGTCAAAAATATTTTTCCATGATTGTTCCGTCACCAAGTAATGCCAGGAAAACAATTTGGGAGATATGCAAGGAACCATGAAAGGGCTACAAGTCAATGGCCAAATGAAGAACAGATAGAAATAATCATATTATGACACAACTGATCCAACTAAGAGTAGTACAGAAGAGTGATCAAACAATTACTTCTCTTACCACTCTTTTCAACAAAATTTCAGCTATGTACTATAGATTGGTCTAACTCAGTAAACTTAACCGGTAGAATATGACTGATCAACTAGAACAAATAGTATCCTAGGATTGACAGTACAATCTAATCAAAGTATAAGCAATTAAGTACACAGACCCCAGAGGATTAATGCTAGCAAGCACAGAGCAAATCAGTTTCGGAGGCTTATAAATCTTACCAAATCCGTAAAACTCTTCCTCTTGTTGACTAGTCTGGCTTCTGCTTCTTTGAGAGTCAGTGTAGGAATAACCAGATGAGCGATTTCCGTATTCGTATTTCCTCCTAGAATCAGAATTCAACAATGTATTGTATGCATGCTTAATCCTCATAAATTTCTCCTGAGCATTTGGCTGCCATAAACATCGAACGCACAAGTTAAGTACACCAGTTCACCCACCAAACCTTCATAAAACACATCATGTTTACACATTCATTCCAACATAGTCCCTCTACACAACTTCAATTGAGGTAGAAATATTTATTTATCATCATATTGCAACATCTTAGAATCAATAACAGATTTTGCATCCAATATTATTTTGCGGACTCAACAAAGAAATTCATTAAATCTTCATCTGAACTCAAATTTAGTGAACATCTATATAACAGACTCTATCTCACAAGCTACACATACCCAATAAATCCACCTAAAAAAAATTTCTAATCCAAGACCAGAAAACACATATAGTCTCAACAAAATTGAGAGCTTTAACCACCAAAAACACTTCAAAGCTGTCCACTTCAATCCAATTCAAACCTAAAAATCAAATCTTTGACCAACCAAAATGGAATCAAATCAATCAAATACCTCCTTATTGACATCAGGGTGATACTTCAAAGCAAGTTTTCGATAAGCCCTTTTGATTTCAACAGGAGTTGCAGTCGGAGACACACCCAAAACCTCATAAGGAGACTCTCTACGACTGGCTCTCAAAAGGGTTCTGAAATTTCCTCTTCTGGGTCTACCAAAACTCGTTGTATAAGATCGTGGAGCGAACAGGACAATCCTATGACTGGTTCTTAAGCAAGTGTGAGATGTGAATGTTGTTTGGTTTGGGAAGTGAAGAATATGCCTTGAGAAGAGAAATAGAGTCGTGGTGTGTGGTGTTGCAGTTATAGTTAATCCACCATGCATGTTCAATCTTCAATTCGTTGATTTGTGATGCTGTTGAGCCCGATTCGTTTGTTTATTATGTCGTTTTAAGAGAACAAATTTTTATTTACTGTTTTGTCCCTCTTTTTGTCTTTTTATGTTATTACCGAACATACAGCTTGAGAAATGGATGTCTTGTAGTAATTTACACTCCTCTCATCTGATAAGTGAAACTAGTCATCCATGGCTTCTTCACTGCATAGACTTTGTTTTACCACCACGTTTCCCTTTCATTTATCCTCGTCTTCCACATCGGAAAACCCATCAAAGGTTCAAAATTTCAGTTTCCCGATGATAACTCCGTCTAGTCCGAAGGTTGTATATTCACTGTTCGACGAAAGTCCTAAACGAGTATGTGTTTTAACAGCTAATGCCGTGGATGTAGGATATGTAAGTGATTCTGAAAAGGGTGTTTTAAAGAATGGTTTTTCAACAAGTACTGATACTTCTCATGATGATGGTGATGACAAGAGTTTATTAGATAGGCAGTATCGCCAGTGTGCGATTAAAGTTATAAGCTTTTGTAGCAATGAAAGGTTACTTGAACTGGGAAGAATGTACCATGCTTTGATCATAAAGAATGGAGTTTCTGTAGATCAGTTTGTGGGGACTAGTCTTGTTGATATGTATGCTAAATGTGGTGATATGGACAGTGCTGTTAAATTGGCCAATGCGATGTCTGATCTTGATGTTGCTTCTTGCAATTGTTTGATATCTGGGTATGGGAAGAATGGGTTGTTTGATGAAGCTTTTGGTTTCTTTGTAAAGTTGGATGATATGGATATCGAGCCTAGCCATTATACTTATTCAATGATGGTTGCGTTTTGTGGTAGTTTTTCAGCTGTTGAAGAAGGGAAACAACTTCATTGTCAAATTGTGAAGTTGCAATATTTATCTGATACAGCTGTGAGTAATGCACTTTTGACAATGTATAGCAAGTGTGGGATGATAGATGATGCTGAATCTTTGTTTATGCGTGTTGTCAAGAGAAATGTTGTTTCATGGTCTGCAATGATTAATGGGTATAAGCAGCATGGTGAATTTGAGAAGGCTTTGAAGACGGTTTTCTTGATGACTGAAGGCGGGATTGATCCGAATGAATATACTTATTCCATTGCTCTTTCATCTTGTGCAAAGATGAAGGATCTTAAGGTTGGCCGGATGCTTCACGGTCGAGTTCAGAAACAAGGAATGGCTTTGGGTAGATATGTAGGAACTACTGTTGTAGACATGTATTCAAGTCTTGGAGAGGTTGAGGATGCGAAGAAACAGCTTGAACAGATGGGGAAGTCGGCTTCGAGTGCATCATGGAATGCATATGTAGCAGGAGTTATCCACAATGAGAAACCACAGAATGCTATCGAAGCATTTGCGAATATGGTTAAGAATAAGGTCAGATGTGATGAATTTACATATTCCACCATGTTGAAAGCTTGTTCTTTGTTGCCATCACTTGCAACTTGTGAGCAAATACATACTTCCTTAGTCAAAACCAAGTATGGATTGGATATGCATGTTGGAAGCTCTCTAATAGAAGCTTATAACAAGTGTGGAAGTGTGGAAGATGCAGAGAGGGTTTTCAACGGTATGCATATAGCAGATGCCGTGTCATGGAAATCAATGATCAAAGCATACTCTCAGAATGGTCATCCAACGAAAGCTCTAACACTGTTTCGAAGGATGATTAAGGAAGGAATTAGTCCAACCAATTCTACTTTCCTAGCCGTTCTGTCAGCCTGTAGTCACTCTGGCTTAGTTGAAGAAGGCCAGAAATTGTTCGAATCTATGATATCAGATTACAATATTCAACCAGAGGAAACACATTATAGCTGCATGGTTGATCTGTTGGGAAGAGCAGGACAACTTGAAAACTCACTATATTTCATCAACAACCTGCCCATCAATCCCAATGCTGCAATATGGAGGCCTCTACTTGCAGCCTGCCGGTACCACAACAATCTCCCAATGGCAGAATTCGTCGCCAGGAAAATCCTAGAGCTGGACCCTAATGATGCAACAGTTTATGTTACCCTGTCAAATCTATATACTCAAGCCGGAAGAGCATCAGATGCAGAAAAGCAAAGAAAGCTAATGACAGCACATAATGTCACAAAGGAACCAGGTTGCAGCTGGATTGAAGCAAACAACAGGATCTATCGATTCTATTCTCACGACCAAGCATGTCCAGAAAAGCCAAAAGTGTATCAGAAACTTAAGGAGGTACTAAAACAAATGAAAACCAATGCCAAGGAGGAAAACTTGGGTTTATACCACAGCGAAAAACTTGCAGTGTGTTTTGGCCTTATAAGGTTGCCTGCTAGAAAACAAATTCGGGTTTTCAAGAACTTGAGAGTGTGTTCAGATTGTCATTCGTTTATGAAGTACCTATCTGCAATTGCAGAGAAAGAAATAGTATTGAGGGACAACTATCGGTTTCATCACTTCAAGCAGGGTTGTTGCTCATGTGGTGATTTCTGGTAGTGACATAAATACACACAGAAAATTATTAGCTTTTTAATGTATTCCCAGTTGATACATTTGTCATCATATTAATTTCCTCCAATCAGACCATGCATTAAGAATGAATCCTCCGAACCACCTTTCACTGAAAACATCATCATCTATAGACTACACTCAGTTTCTTATAACCTTCACCAGAAAACGAGTGTTAAACCCTGGGAAAATACTCCATGCCCATCTCATCACCACTGGTGTAGCTTGTTTCACTCATTATGCTTCCAAGCTCATAACTTTCTATGTCGACTGTCAACATCTAGACTATGCTCACAAGCTGTTTGATACAATGCCTGAGACAAACATCCACCGTTGGATCAGTCTCATTGGGGCCTACGCTAGACGTGGGTACAATAAAAAAGCCTTGGAGGTCTTCCAGCACATGCATTTCAGACGCCTAAGCCCCAACCGCTTCGTGGTGCCTAGTGTCTTGAAGGCTTGTGGCCATATGCTTGATGTTGAAAATGGTGAGAAGATACACTGTATGGTGTTGAAACATTCATTTCAAAATGATTTATTTGTTGTCACTGCATTGATTGATATGTACTCCAAATGTGGGGATGTTGAGAAGGCGGCAATGGTGTTCGATGAGGCGGAGGAGAAAGATTTGGTGGCGGTTAATGCACTGGTTTCAGGTTTAGCTCAAGGTGGGCTTGTGAGTGAAGCTTTGAGGTTGGTGGAGGAGATGAGAACAGGGTTTGGAGTAATGCCTAATGTTATCACGTGGAATACATTGATTGCAGGGTTTTCGCAGAAGGGTGATCGAGATATGGTGACTAAGGTTTTTGAATTGATGCAAATAGATGGGTTTCAGCCTGATCAGGTTACATGGACTTCTGTTATATCTGGGTTGGTGCATAACTTTTGTAACGAAGAGGCGTTTATGGCCTTCAAGCAAATGTTGGTACAAGGGTTGGTTCCAAGTTCAGTAACAATCAGTAGTATCTTGCCAGCTAGTTCAAGTGTCGCAAACGCCGGGCGAGGGAGAGAGATTCATGGCTATGCGGTGGTGACAGGAGCTGAAGATGATATCTACGTGAAGAGTGCTCTTGTTGACATGTACTCCAAATGCGGTTTCATCTCCCAGGCAAAGACATTGTTCTACAAAATGACAGCGAGGAACACAGTTAGCTGGAATTCAATGATCTTCGGATACGCAAATCACGGGTACTGCACAGAAGCCATAGAGCTTTTCAACCAAATGGAGGAGGAAAACAAGCTAGATCACCTGAGTTTCACTGCAGTTCTCACTGCCTGTAGCCATGCCGGATTAGTAGACCTAGGACAGAGTCTGTTCCACAAAATGCAAGAGAAATACAACATTAATCCAAGATTAGAACATTATGCATGTATGGTGGATCTTCTCGGTCGAGCAGGAAGACTCACAGAGGCATACGATCTGATCAAGACAATGCCTTCTCAACCCGATTTGTTCGTCTGGGGAGCATTTTTAGGAGCATGTAAGAGCCATGGAAACATAGAACTTGCTGAATTAGCTGCTACGCATTTGTCAGAGCTAGAGCCTGGAAATGCTGCAAATAACTTGCTGTTGACACAGATATATGCTGATGCAGGCAGTTGGAACAATGTCACAAGATTGAAGAAGATGATGAAGAAAAAGAGACTCAGGAAATTAAACGGTTGTAGTTGGATAGAAGCCTAGTGATGTTGCAACTCAATTGCAAAAATATAGGCAATTTTTTTTACAAAGTATGACTTGATGAACCAGGAAGATGTGACTTGACTGTCCAGCAAATGTTAACAATGCAGAAGATTGGATGAAAAACACTTACATTCTTGCAACTTCTGTATCTCATGATTGGGATTTTGTGTAATAGTTATAAAGTAATTTACGATATAATTGAAGATCATATTACCAATCACATCTCCTGAAAAGTAGAGGACTTTTATCTTAGAGCTATTTGGAATAGTTTATGCTTTTGACTTCTAACATAAACAGCTTTCCTAGCAGCACCACCTTAGCTGCTCTCACCGATAGCACTTCTAAGTCAATAAGCACTCTTAGATTTAAAAAAAAAAAAAAAAAAATAATTTACATCGCTTTTCAGAAGTCATACCAAATACACTATTAATATAAACCGTGCTTCTGAATAACGTGTCAGACATGTATACAAGAAAGTGAAACAAAGTTAAGTTGGTTGTCAGTCAACTTCACCTTAGAATAAAAAACCAAAGCACTTAATATAAAGTAGTAGAAACCTAAATAACCTCCATTTAAATTAAGGAAAAAGCTCTTATCCAATACTCATCCAGCTTCCTGCATCAGTCCATTTACTAAGCTTCAAAAGAAGTGACCACTCAGACCTCAAAAGGGCAAAAAGGCAATTCTTTTTCAACACCACCATCAAAACCAGAATCTAGGCAAGAAGTGCTTCTGCTTTAATATCCTTTACCAAAACAAAAATTCTCTCCATTGCTCTCTTTTGCTTTTGTCAATTAACAGGCTTGTACTATCAACATTAAAACTCACCTTCACAAGTACCACTTGTTCCAAGAGAACCGTGCATAACCTGTATATCCCAGGAATCTTATCATCGTCCCGAATCCTTATCCTCTATTATGACCATCCAAGAAAAATGTGTATATATTTAGATTCACCATAAAACAAAGGAACTCCTAGAATAGATCCTAATGCAGAATAGGCTTATCATCATCATCATCATGCATGTGTTGTATTAAAAAAAACTAAACCAGATATAAAAACCCTTACTGTCAGCATATTATTATGGACGGTAGATTGGAGTAAGATCGTTTACAAGACCACACAAGCTCAATAAACATGCTTAGTTACATCGATAAAACCTGTACCAGCAAACTCAAAACTAGTTCAAAGTACTATTCTGTCTCATCTGATGCTAATGATTCAGATACCAACAGATTCAGAGTTCCCTAAGAATGCTCAAACTACTACAGCAGCATTACAAATTTCTGCAAGAATTCAAATTAAACTAAAAATGTAAATTCTTCAGCTTACAGTCCTTTGCAGGCAACTGAGTTATGTCTGTAATTGAACCAATGGTGGGGAAGGAAGCAAGGCAAACATGCAAAACATCAGAAAATTGCATTAGAGCAGTAAAAGTCCAGCACAAAAACAAAGATTTGAAGCCCAGAAGAATATATGTTTCTCAACATTATAAGCAGATTATACACTGAGTTCATTTACCATCCACTCAGCTTGAACTGTATTATCACATAGGTAGAAAAAGTTTTAAGACCTAAATCTTACCAAACAAGAAACTCACATAGGCATCTAATGGCATTGCCACAGAATACATGCAAGGTTTGTATACCTCTATTAATATTCATTAGTATTCCAAAGTTAGCAAGTAAAGATTAAGGATAAAGATATTCTGTGGCCATGCCCCATCAGCCACCATAGACATTGCTAACATCGCGAGGTAGCAGTGGCAATCCCCACTATGAACTAGTACAAGTTTGAAGATCACCAGAACTGCAAACAAATGGCCCTGAGGTGGTTCCCAACCAAAACATGCTATGGTACATAATACCACCTTCATTGATGTAGTAATGCAAATCCCCTTCAATATTAACAAAAAGGGTATAAGATGACATAAGTTTCAACACAAAGCATAGAGAAGCATTCGCATATATCTAACAGCAACAATGATAATTCAGGCAACACTAATGTGAAAGCAGTTTGTTAAATTGTCGATTGAAAATATGATATTTTGTTTTTATTATTTTGGTTTTGTTCCCAGGAACAAAGGTGTAACACTAATAAAAAATTACACAGTTAATAACATTTATCAATAGAAAACAAGTTATCGTCGTACTTCATAACTTCTTATCCAAGTAGACCTTGAGCAGAATGCTTACTCAGCTACCATCAGATATATGAAAGATGTGTAGTGAGACTGAGAGAAGGTTCAAGTTGATCCAACGCTAATTCAAATCATATTAATGATCTTCTTGAGTGTATCTGCCTGCATATACTTGAAGATAACTCAGCGCTCACTATCCAGCCACTTCCAACAAGTTGACATCAAACCAAGTTGCTCAAGCAAATTAATCTGAAGAAAAGAAATACATAAGTATAAGATCCAATGCAGCCACCTACCTTATTTCTGATAACTAAGTATATCATGTTCATTACAGCAACCACTGTACACCTTGGAATAATGTGCTTTGTGTTCGGCTATTACATGGAAAGCCTTGCCTGTAATTTCATTATTAGTAACATCACATGGACAAGGAAGCAGAAATTCACTTTAAAAAAAAAAAAAGGAAATGCCTCTATCTATGCACATAGGAATGCAACAAATAAACATAAACAACAAACAAAACATGTCTAAAGAAGTTTGTCATCTACTAGACAGACTCCAGCAGAACAATGTGAATAAAATTGACACATGATGAAAGTACAACATCAACCACTATCTATCAGTTCAGTAACATTAACAGTGCACAAAAAGTATTTCTACACCCTAAAAAGGTAGTCAGTTTATTTCACCTCCATCTTCACTCTCACCACTGACAGCTAACACACTATAACCAAGTAATAAACAAACAAATAGCAGCAGACTCCAAGACCAAGCTAAAAACATAAACATAACCTCTGTCCAAAATTTCAAAATAAAAAATGAAATGAAATCATATGATATTCACTAAAGCTTAGCAGACAATAAACATCATTAAAATTCAAGAAAGTCACCTCCTTTAAAATCATCTAATATAACCCCCAGTCCAGTGACTTCATTTATCATTAGAAGAAGGCGTGACATGATGTGCGTAATGCTTATTAACCGACCAATCCTTCTGTTGCATCATATTGTTCATCCCCATATTCATTCCCATCGCCATTCCCATATTCATATTATACATATTCTGATCAAAACCATGTCCAGGATGAAACCCCTGGTTCATCATCCCATAAACTGGCATCGGCATCGGCATCATCATTGGCTGATGATGTTGCTGCTGCTGTGGAGGTGGAGGAGGAATCGAGACCCCCACATGTCCGCTATTAGCATTACTGTTATTATTGTTATTGTTATTATTATTTCCACCACCACCGCCATTCTCATAACACTGAGGTGGGACCGGCGTGGAAGCGAAGAGGTGATCGGAGGGTGAAGGGTCATCATTAGAAAGTCCTTGCATCCTCTTCAAATAGAGTCTATACTTCTGCAAATGACTCGCTACATTCTCTCGAGTCAAACCCTCCACGTTCATCAACTGCATGATAGTCTTAGGGACAGCGTTTTTGATCCCCAAATGAGCCACAACGTCCACGAATCTCTTATGCAGCTGCGGGGTCCACACAAGTCTCGGCCGTTTCAGAGTCCTCGCCGCCGCGGACGACGGATCGTCGTTCGAATTCTCCGCCGCCGTTGTCGCCGTCCTCGTCGTCATCGCCAAAGCCGCCGACGAATCCGCCTCCTCCGCACACTCCGGCTGCTTCCTCGTCCTATTCACTTTCGTCGTCTCCGATCCCGCCGCGTTCTCTTCCTCCTCTTCTTCCTCCGCCGTCTCCATCGGATCCTCCCTCTCCTCCGCCGCAGCAAACGACTTCACACCATCGGAATTCATCCACGACAACGCTTGCGCTTGACTTCCCTTTATCGTCGCCAGCGTCGATTGCGACGCTCTGTTCACATCCACCACAGTCCTGTACGGTATCGGAGATATACTAAACGCCGACGCCAGCTCCGGCGGAATCAAAGACTGATACAACGGCGTTAGATCTTCCCCGTTCGGAAGCCCCATCTCCCACTCCACTATCCGCTCATCATCCTCACCGGTAACTTCGTACTCAGTCATCCTCACCTCCTCTCCCATCTCTAAAACCGAAAATTCCGGATCCAAAGACCAAGATACTCACCGAAAGATTTAATTTTGATAACAAACCAGTTATGTATACGGCGTTTGGATTGAGAGAAAATGACGCGAGCAAAAATTTTCTCGGATGAGAAAAAGTGCAAAATCTGATTCCAGATCGATTTTTCGTATTTGTTTTTTCCTATGCCAACGTGGACGACTTAGTTAGATATTTTTGATCCGCTAAATATCTCATCCACTTGAGATCATTATCGCACTTCCTATAGCTCTACTCGCCTCAGCCATTCGCCACGTGTACCAGATTTCGTATTTCAACGAATGGAGATCGGCCACGTTGGTGGTTGCATGCGTAACCTAATAGACTCGACAGTAGATGATTATATTGTTAAAATTACGGAAAAGGGTGAGACACGTAAGAAAAGTGTATGTAGAGCGAGGGTATTTTGGTAAATTGGAGGGAAGATGATATTTTTGATTCGGTGGAATTTGGAGCGGACGAACCAATGAGAGAGCAGGAAGTTTGACGACAGCTGGATGTGGGGTTTGATCGGACGGTGGAGATTCGAGATGCGGCAAAAATAAATAAAACAATAGAATAATGTCAAGTGGACATATAGATCTATGTGTTTTAAATCTTTTGTAAATTCAAAGGTTGATGTTGGTCTTTTTAATTAGTGGTCTTTAGAATAATAAATTACCTCATTGAAAAGAATATAGTGTTTTATAACATGGTTTTATGTATGGATAATGTATATTATTGTGTAGTGATGGGCCTTGAAATCATGACATTTAAAGCCCATTGGTCTTGGGCCGACCTCCAACAAAAAGCCCAATTCATCTCCACCACTACCTTAACACATCAGCAAACAGAGACAGAGACAGTGGAAGTGGAAGAAGCAGATGAGAGGCATGGCTACTTTATCACTATCACCACTTCCACACCCAGTTTCCTTCTCCATCTCCAACACAAAGCAAACATCTTTTTCATATAAAAACCCTAAAATCACTCACTTCCACAGCCCGAGTCTTCAAATTTCTATAAAAAGGAACAGACTTTGGAGAAGAAATGCCTCTTCTGAGTCAACAACAGTTACAGTAGCAACCCCAGTTGAGACTTCTCAGCAGATAGTGTCTGCTAGTGATGACCCTGCAAATGTTGTTGTATCTGTGCTTTTGTTCATTGCCTTTGTGATTCTCTCGCTTCTCACAATTGGGGTCAGTTAAAGATCAAATCTTTGGTTGGTTTTTTTGGAAATGTTGAATAGAGTGTGATTGCGGGTTTTGGCTTTTTGTGTTTTTTTATTTCAGGTGATATACATTGGGGTTACAGATTTCTTGCAGAAGAGGGAGAGGGAGAAGTTTGAGAGAGAAGAGGCTTCTAAGAAGAAGAAGAAGAGTGGGAAGAAACCAACCAATGTGAGAGCTAAAGGTGGACCTAGAGGATTTGGTCAGAAAGTTTATGATGAAGATGATGAGGATTGATTGATTGATTTTCCATGGAAGCCTCTGGTAATTCTTGATTTTGATATACTTTCAATGTTAGAGAACTTCTAAAGGATAATGTGCATGTTGATTTCAATGGATACAATGAGTTGTGAGATTATTTTTGTAGAGTGCATTCACTGTAGTACATTAGTGATTGGTTCAATGTTATATTTTGATCAGGCAAATGAATGTTCTAATGATTCTGAGAGTTTTGATCATATAACATTAGATATTGGGTTCGAATTTGATGATTGTAGAAGCTCATTCAACACACAGAGGCAGGTTCTGATGTTTATGCAGAATCACACTGGTCAGATCAACCTGAACCAAAAATACATTTCACTTCTTCACAGAATTCAAATCCATTAATGAAATGATCTAGAGTACTAAACTCCTACGTTATTCCAATCTTAGATCAAATGGTCTAAAAGACTATAAAGTCTTAACCATGAGGAGCCTACATTGATTCCCAAAGCCAAGAAATTTGGCAAGCAAATTTTACAGGTCCCAACCCAAGT